>KZ807056.1:92818-140380 GCA_000696205.2 Oncopeltus fasciatus
TTTATACGAACAGTGAATTAACCCCTGCGAATTCTCTATTTATATGTTATTTCTCCAGGTTTATGTACTTCTACCATAATCCTAAAGGATTTATGAAACAGCGACATATGTGACTCTTGTTTAAAACATACCACATTGAAAATAACCAACCCCTTGTTGAAAAAACAATTGTGACACGTGATCATATATCAAATTTATCTGTACAAATGACTGATTGTAATATTTTTACGCAGGAATATCGTATGTATTGACCTGTACAATTTATTAGATCAATAATACATTTTTTTTACAGGGAAATCCTCGAACATCTAACATTTCGCTTTTGTGAATACCGTAGTCTAGCAAATAAGCAATGGTTTCAGAATGAATGTTAAGATTGCTAAGCTTTGCAAGACTTTTAAATCTTCGGACTCTTATTTATTCTTATTTTACTAATCATGCGTCGCCATATTATGCAATGTAGTCATGCAATTGATAAGGCCGACTTGATAATTTCTTGTTTTGATCTTTTATTTGTACATGCTATCTAAGGTTCCTTATAAGACAATTTACATTGATCATCCAAGCTAAGACTTTAAAAGTTTGGTCATTCGCAGGTCATTTTCTTTCTTTGTAAAATTTTTTGGGATAAACCTAATTTCACTTGGGTTCCTATATTTCATAGCTCTCTATACATACACACTACCCGACACATAGAGTAGTCATCACCTCTCTCCAGTTGAGGGGATAGAGAAATTGAAGGGAATGGAGATAATGAAAAAAGCTAAATCCTGGAAGAAGGGGAAGACACCGGAACAAACCAGAAGTCGGTCACTAAGAACAGAGAGGTCGGTGGGAGGGGGGAAAACCTGGTAGGGGAAGGGTCGTCGATGGGAGGGTGGGAAGGGATGGTCTCTGTGTGCATGTGTGTGTCTGATGTAAGGTGGGTGGTGGAGAGTGGAGGCGGCTGAGGGAAAAAGGGAGGGAGTGCTAAATCCAGAGAGAGAGAGAGACTATGCGTCAGAAGGCGAGTGCGAGAGAGTAAGGGTGAGAACCAGGAAGGGGAGAGAGAGAGAGAGAGAGAGAGAGAGAGAGAAAGAGAGAGTGAGAGAGAGAGAAAGAATGAGTGGGAGGGTGCTGGAGGGGACAGGGGTGGTCGATATAGCCACCCCCCCCCTGGTCCTCATCTCGCGCCTCCGCCCTCTCCGGATAAGAGCACACCTACACTGGACATCCTGGAAGCCTGGAATGCTGGACATTCCTTTCAAAGCACAAGCAACATTGCTACCTCGCATTGCTTTGACGTCTGGAATCTCCAGAAGTGTTTGGTCTGCATATCAAAATGTATATGTGGGGAGGAATTCCGCGTAATAGACCCTAGGTAGTACCAAAATATTCCATTTTTGAAATTAATTCAAATCCGTTGACGGTACACCGTAGTAATCTGAAATTTCCGGATGAAGTCGAAGATAACCTCGGTAAATATCTGGCAAAAAAAGTTTCTGGAAAGCTAAACTAGCATAAATAACTTCAGCGCCAAAAAAAATATAAACATGCATATATAAGTTGGAAAAACATCAATAAGCCTTAATTTTTTAGAGATCTTTCGAGAAAATACGTTTAATAATGTCCCCTTCCTCATCAGCTAATTGGAAATAATGCCAAAATATATTATTAAAGTTTCAAGAAATATTTATGTTAATAAGGTATTTATGTATTATAATAAAATTTCACATTTATGTTAATAATCAGAAAATTTCTTCAATTTTATTTTGCTTTATGTTATTTTAATTTTTATTGAGCTAACAAAGACAGAAAAACATTATTTATAAATAAATTTTTATATAGAGTGTGTTAAATGTGAAATTTCATTTAGACATGACTCCATTTCCTGAAATTTCCTGGATATTTGATTACTTTCCAACGTCAAAAGGCTTCAGGCAAAGCAATTCCCTGTTCGTAGCTATATTAAAATCCCAATGGTTCTTTCCCTCTCTGATCTACATCAAATCGCGTCTCACTTATTTTTTCGAAGCCGTAATTTCTCACTTGTTTTCATTCAAGCGTGGGGATATGCTTACATTGTAGTACAGCCGTTCGCAGCCATTCACAAGCACAGGTGCAACGACACGCAGGAGCTGCGTAATCTAAGCATAGAAGATAAGTATACATGTATGTATGTTTGCATAAGAGTATATGAGGATATTGAATTTAATCCCCGGTTCTAGACTGGCAGAGAAGTAGAGTGGGGGAAGTTACTAACGTGATTTCTTAATAAGAGTTTTTGGAAAAATGTTTAACAGTAAAAACTTTAGAAAATTGTATTATATATTACATGCTTCTTATGTTTTGTAAACTTATTCACAATTCCAATAATAATGAAAATATTACGATTATATATTTTGGCATTCTTTTAAACGCCTCTCAATGTCATTCATTAATAGCAGAGTCAAAAATAATTAAAGGCGTAAGAAAAACCGAAATACGGAATTTCGCTTCTATATTTTTTTTTTTTAAATATAGAAATATATGATCCTCCCAACCCTCGAGTATACTCATAAATATTTAAAATATTAATTTTTTTTTAAATGTTATAGAAAGCCATTTGCATGTAACCACATNTATATATATATATATATATATATATATATATATATATATATATATATATATATATATATATATATATATATATATATATATATATATATATATATATATATATATATATATATATATATATATATATATATATATATATATATATATATATATATATATATATATATATATATATATATATATATATATATATATATATATATATATATATATATATAAAGTGCATAACTATATATAACTATATATTCCTCGGTATCGTATTTAGTAAATATTTGTATTTGAACTTTCCATGATATGTATGCCCCACTTTTTCTATGTCGTAACTACACAAATCAAAGTCTGACACACAGGAGATGAGTAAACTAGAAATATTTATATATTTTATTGAGGCGGATATAAATGAAAATAAACTTGTAGGGTGACTTAAAGTATAAGATAGATAAAATCCGAAATTAAATAATAACAACGGACTGTCAGTTTTGCAATTTGCAATACTAACCTCAAGTATCGAATTTCGTTTTGTTTGTCTTTTTAAACAACCTAAAGCACTTTTTTAGGCACTTTTTAGTGGGAGGTATGAGCAAATCTGGATTTTGCTTTCTTATAAATTTTCGTTAATTTGCGTTGATGAAATTTACAAAAAATTTCTGTGATGGGAACAACCACTATTACCCGAATTTGCTAAAAGAAAAATAAATTTTAATAATATTTTATCATGTTCTCTATTGTATCCAAAAATGATTAATCGATTTTTAAAAAGTTGGACACTAATTTGCTTTATATTGGTTTATTTTTGTTTTTGCTTTTATATATAATTTCTTGCTTAGTGAGCATAAAAGAGAACGTTGAGTGAAATGAGAATTGGGGACAAACCAATTTTTTATTTTTTTTATCAATGATTAGCTGTAGGGTTTTCTGATTATATCATGGCATGAAAGCACAAGATTTGCCTTTATACATTTTTAGTGATTATCAGATCTTCAATTTTAAGCATTTCTTTTATTCTCTTAATTTTTTTTTAAGTAGGAGGTCATTTATCCGTTTTTTACCTACCTCCTGACGTATAAATTACACTATTTTAATACATATTTATCGTATCCTGGGATGATCTATAAAATGGACTGTGGAGTTTTGTGACCGACTCGTTCATTTTACCCACCGTTGATTAATTTTGTCTTCAGCAGGCACTGCAGCGGAATGGGGAATAAGTTAGAGCCAAAAAAAAAAAAATAATAATAATAATAATAGTAATAGAAAAAAACCAGACTTTCCCATAGAAAACATTTTTACAACCTTCAGGCCTTCGACCTTTCGACAAGCATCAACAGAAGCACAGAGAGAAGAGATCCTACTTTTGCAGGCTCTTACTCAATAAAGTCTCCATCTCCTCGCTAGTACTTTCGATGAAGATGCCCTTCTCAAATCTAAAGCCTCGAAAGCTTCTTGAAATACATGTTAGGGGAAAGTCGAGTCGGCTGATTGTGAGCCCACGAATCGGGTTTATGAAGAAGAGTAATCAATATGAGGTTAATTTTTAATGATACTCTTTGAGAAACCCGATCACAAGTGAATGAATTGGCATTTTGGTAATGGTCTTTTAGAGGAGCGCAAAACGGATAATTGAAAGAAAAAATTAAATACAAATTTGGTTAAAATGTTTATAGCCTCTTGTAATGTAATCAACACAATTTCTCTGTTATAACTACAGTGAAACCTATAAGAATATAAAGGTTATATTAGTTACGCTGTTTTGAGGCAATGCAATTCCAACTATCAAAGGATTTCCTGAATGTTATACAAAAGGGAAGAGAGGTTTCAGACCTCATTTCCAAACCATAAATAAAGATAAATTTGTGGCAAATCTGAGGATAAATCTATTCATTATGTCTATAAGCGGTTCAGTTTTAAATGGAATGGGTTGTTTTTTTTTCTTCTACAAAAGTTTAGTGATAATTAATAAAGTCAATTTTAATATTTAGTGGAGTATTTGCCTACTGAAGTCAATTTAACTTAATTTTTATGTATTATTCTTGATATGTGCCAACTTATGTTGGAATCTTGTGTCTGTGATTATATCATTATTTTTTTAACTCTTTTCATCAGCCCATCACATTAAAAATAAAAAGAACAATTTGTTTGAGAATGAGCTTTATAGAATTACAGTTAGGTACTTCAGGGGAGGATGAAAAAAGTAATTATCAACTATCTTCTTAGCTACTTATCATTCCAAGTTAATTTATTTAGTTATTATTTCCTACTGACGATTCAGGTACAAGAATAAATACGCATATGGAAAGATAATATGCATTATTCCAAAAATAACTCACGGGACACTGAAATTTCCTGATGCATCACTTTTACTGCATTTACATCACTTTCAAGACAAAAATAAAGAGATCCTAGATGAGCAAACAGAAATAAGGGGGCTAAATCTGGGGCCATTGGGTAATCCTATTTCCCTCACTCACCTCAGAATTATAATTAAAATTTTCAGTCTGCTCTTTAGCTAATAATCATTGGTGTCCATAAAGAAATTAAAGACCTTAAAAATTGTCTCCTGCTATTGGTAAATTAATATAAAAATTCGTATTTCAATTAATGTGCTGAAAGTGAAGTGAAAATTAAATTTAGTTACTCTTAAAGTAAATTTGGGTGGCTGAAGCACATTTAAAAAAAAAAATTTTTTTTTAAACTATCATACCTTCTATAATCCGTCTTCATTGGTTTCTGCAAACCATCAAACCAATGAAGACGGATTACAGAAGGTATGATAGTTCTATATTCATTGGTAGTTATAATAACCCATTAGATTTTGTTAAACTTTTCCCTTACTTAGTTATCCATCGTGTTCAGCTGGTTGCTTGTCAAATTTTTCATTATTTATTTGGTGTTAGCCTCCATTTCTTAGGTTTATGTAAGGAGGGCCTATCTCCAGGCTGCCACCCCATTCTAAACACCTATGGCAAAGAACAAGCTTTTATTTATAAATAAATCCCCTGAGTTACTCTGCCCAGCCACCACGATCAGTACAGTCTCCATACCCCACGTCCAAGCCAACCAGTCCAAACATTATTTTCAGAAACAAAAACAGGAAGGAACCTTAATATTAGGTTCTGTGTGCGTCTTGTTTTATCAATGAACATCAAATCCTCCTCCACAAGTTTTCAAGTGATTACATATCCAGATTTCATGTAGATTTAGGTCCCCCAGATATCATTTTCCCCTCGATCTACCCACCAATCTATCTATACCACTATTTTTTTTTTCTGTTGTTTTCTCATTTTCAGCCATTTAAAAAAAAAAACTTTTTCATATAAATAAATAAATAAAAAAAGCCATAAAGGGTCTTAGAACGTTCCTTTTGTCTACTTATCCAAAAGATCACGAATTCCGTTAAATATAAATTTAACAGTTGCCCAACTATTTTTTATTTTATCAAAGATTCCAAGGCCTTGAATGTTAAAAGAATGAAATTATTTATTTATGAATTTAATTATATTTATTTAGTGAATATATGAAATCTCATAAAAAAATTTGTCGGTAAAAATTAAACATGACCAACTACAAAAATTGTTTACGCTTAAATAACAAGTTATTAACCACTTTATCATAATAAAAGCGCTTGAATATGAACTCATACTTCCTTAATTCCTACTTAATTATTATTTTATAATTTGGTTTATTTTGTCCATATTTTGTGGATTACATAGTATAATTATTTTAGATTACCTGGAGCAAAATAGTCTTATAAATTAGATTTTAAGTGAATTTTTAAATATCATGGATTGTTGTAATGTAAAAATATGAATTTTTTGAAAAAGGAAATAGACTAAATTGTTAATATGGCAAAATCTCAATTAAACTTAAATTTTTAAACTCATGAAATTCAAAGTTTTTTTTTAAACTAACAGCTTTTTGAGTCATCTTCTCTCGTTATGGCTGGCAGGATAAGGTATGTTTAAGGAATTGGGAAGGAGTAAAATTATTTTGTGGATTTCAAGAAACGTGTTTGGCGATGGACAGAGTTCTATACCTCATGTTTAAAATGATTTAAATATAGTTCTGTATTTTGACACTTATACTTGTTTTTTCAAACATAAAACCTAATCGAATACAATATTGTCACCGGAAGGCCGAAATTAGAACAAAGTTGATAGTTGTAAAATAATTTATATAATGAAGAAAATTATATCTTTATTTATTTTTTTGCTAGTCTTATTTTTTTTCAGAAGAAAACTTCGAACCCTACTGTTGTTGTCCAATTTATTCTGATTAGCTCCGTTAGAGCGGTAATTACTCGTTCGGATCCTCTCCTGAGGAGGAGGGTAGTTAAATGCGCGCGCGTTATTATCTGGTAGAATTATTATTCCAGCGGTCGCCCTCTTAATAGTGCGCGCGAGAGGGGCCTTAATAGAGCTCGTGATAGACGCGCGCAACCGGGCCCCAACCTACGTGCGCACCCGATAAACATAGGTTCCGAGGGACAAATCATGGGAGCGATACTCTCCCATCTCACATGACATGCGCGGGGGGGGGGGGGTTCACCGCGCGCACACCGCAGTTTAGCAAATTATAGGGAGGAGAGGAGCCTGGAAGGGTGGTCGGATTAATGGAAGAGGAAGGAGGGGCCGTCCCATTCAGGAATATGGGGTAATTCGATTGAGGGATCCACTACAGGGTATGTACCTGGGTGAAAGGGATGGGTGCGAGAACCACTCAAGCTTCCGGTATGGAGTAGACACTTAGGCTGGGGTCTCCGAGGTGAAATTAGAAGTAACAGGGTACATGAATGTTCGGAAATGAGATTTTCATCTGTGACTATGGTACTTTGTCACAAGCTAGAGAAAATTACAATACAGTTGTCAAACTTACATGGGGCGAGTATACTGAACCCTTAAAACATATGATAAGGACTCCTTTACAGACCAATGGATAGGAACTCAAAACATAATATAGATAAGAAACTAACGTTGTACAAGACTTTACAGCTGAAATTTGGACATACGGTGCCGATCTCTTGGGGTATAGCCAAGCCTTCCATCGTCCGAAGAATCCAATCATTTCAATCCAAAATCCTCAGAACAATCGCAAATGCTCCCTACAATACAACCAACTCTTCCCTTCACCATTCAATATCTCTTTAACCCAAGACCCGTTTCCGCAATTGACTACCCATTTGCACAGGCCCTCTCCTCCAACTGTAATCCCTTCAACCCTTCCAGCTGGCACCAATGAATATAAACTTGTGACAGTACCGTGTGCATCCTGCCACATTCTGTTTTTTAATATTTACAGTGAAAATTCCACATTGTATTTCGGTCTAGACTACTGAATAAAGTGTTAAAGACTAGGTGGAGCAGATCAAGCAGACCAGTACGGGAAGGGGGCAATCGAAGGATAACAGCTGCCCCCTCCTCTTTCTGAAGGATGTCGGCTTTCTGGGAATTTCAGATGAGAATGGTTAAGGACTTTCGTATACTTTCGTGACACGTCTATTAGATTACAATAGCAGCTAACTCGTAACAAAAGCAACAAACACAAATGCCTTTGAACAGTTCTAATATTCAGGCTATAGTGAAGATGTGTGACGATCTGAAGGATAAATGCCACGCGATCTTGTTCGTTCTTTTTGTCCCAAATCACAAAGTGTTATAGGTACTGCAGGATGTTTCCATCTCTCTTCAAATCTGCAAAAGGTGGTTAAGGGTCATGAATGCAACAAACCCTGAGTAATCACGGATACTTTAATTTTGCCCAACTTCATCTTGTATCAAGACAATGATGCCACCTCAAAGGTTTTGCTGTTGCTCGAATGCTCCTGAAAATTATAATCACGGTTAATTGAGTTTTGAATTACCCGTGTTCCTAAAAATGTAGTCTTTCTTTGGTTAATGTGCGGATGCGAAAAATATTTTCATCGGAGATGCACTTCCTTCGTATTTACCGAGAAGCATAATTGTAAGTTTGTTTGAGTACTTTTGATGTTTTCTAACGAAATTTACCCCACTTTCGGAAAACGTGTATACACGGTTCTCTTGTAAAGGTTGCTTAAGTGTACTCTATAGAACTGTCATACCTTCCAATGTCCGTCTTCATTGGTTTCTGCAAACCGTCTGTTGGCGAGCGCTGTTCGGCCAGAAGATGGACAATGTCCGAAAGCGCTCGCCAACAGATGGTTTGCAGAAACCAATGAAGACGGACAATGGAAGGTATGACAGTTCTATATTCATTGGTGGTGGAAATAACCTTTTAGATTATGTACTCTATAGGATAATTGTGAACTACTACAAGTATGATGCTTAGCAAATGAAATGGTAAAAATAAGTTTTTCGTGGAGAGATTTTGTGCAACACTCACTCTTTTATAAAGTTGGTCCAACTACTCAAATAGCCTTTAAGGAATTGGTCAAAATTGATAACTGTGTTTTATGGGAAAGTTGAATTGATCTGTTGGAGCTTTTTGCAACTACACAATACGTGATATATCTCTTATCGTTATACAGGCGAGGAAGGGATATTACTGGTTGACGTGAAGCCCCCCCCCCCCCCCCACACAATATCTCAGCAAGCGAGGAAGGCAATTCGGCGAAGGGCCTGGGACAGAAATGCCTAGATGGAAGCGGATAGCGAGTGGAGGCGGCCAAGATAAAAGCGCCCTTCCACTCGGCCCACTAAGCTGTAAGCCCTTGGCGTAAGCCCCGTGGTCAGCGGGAGGATTTGCATCCTCTCTCCAAAGCTCCCCCCCGCCAAACTCCAGCCGACCGTACCCTTAACTGACAAGACACATCCCTTCCCGCCCACCACCCGCCCTGTCTTCCTACAGTCAATACAATAATATCAACTGACTACCCCCATGCAAAATGTGAAACCCCCCATGGAAACTCCTTTTACCTTTTGTCATTCAAAAAATAATCTATATCAATTCGATGGCACGGGAAAATTCAAATAAAATATAAACACAACTTTAAAGTTCAAGTTAGTTCAGTTAAAGCTTTGAGTAATGTTATGTTTTTTAATAATAATGTAAATAGTTTTTTTTTCTTATGACATTGTATTTCAACAACCCTGAAAAATACTTACAATGTTGCCGAAACGTCGGCATATATTAAAAAATTTATTTCTTTTAATTGTATTTTTTGGATCAATCTTGGCGGAACCCCAACATATTCTCTATTATATTTTAATACATTATAAACGCAAATAAAAGAAGACATTTAAGTAAATAATCTAAAAGGTTATTTCCACGACCAATGAATATAGAACTATCATACCTTCTATTATCCGTCTTCATTGGTTTCTGCAAACCATCTTCTGTTGGCGAGCGCTTTCGGACATTGTCCATCTTCTGGCCGAATACATGCGTTCACTGTCACTGTCTGTATTCAACTGCCTCAGTAAGAAACGGCAAGCAGTTGAATACAGACAGTGACAGTGAACAAATGTATTCGGCCAGAAGATGGACAATGTCCGAAAGCGATGGTTTGCAGAAACCAATGAAGACGGATAATAGAAGGTATGAAAACATTTAAGTTTGTAACTGCTAAATTCTTTAGTTTGTTGGGCTCTAAATTTACAAAATATAATGACCGAATTCGCTATCAGATTTGCATTTGCAAGTAATTTTTTGGTGAAATCGAGTATGGTTAATGAGTCATTTATAAATAAACAAACTGTCAAATCATTCTTAATAGTAATGTTTAGAAAAAAAATATGATAAGAAATGTAGAAAGAATGGAATGTGATTTTCCACCACTTATAAGGCACAAAGTAAGGAAGATCTTGAGAAAGGATTTGAAAGGTTAAGCGCCTTCCCTCTTCACCTCCCGATCGGCACAGACCGAGCCTCAATAACATTTGCTTTCTCGTTCCTTAATGGCAACTTCTAACCTAACTGAATGTTGTTCAGGTAGGCTTCGACGGTCGTCAGAAGTATTTACCGTTTCTTCTTCCGGGTTGGACCTTGTCATATTGGTGTTATTTGCCGAGCTTTCGCACATCATGTGATGGCTTCTTCATCATTTTCTTTTCAGCCTTGAAGAAGCCATCACATGATGTGCGAAAGCTCGGCAAATAACAACAAATTGACACGGTCCAACCCGGAAGAAGAAACGGTAAATAGGATATTTAATTTTTATAGTCTTTATTAAAGTAAGAGATTGAAATCCTCACAGGATATTTTGGAGCTCTGGTGCATCTCTACCATAGTAAGTGTGACCTGAAACATGCCACTGTCTGGATTCCTCCCAGGTCTCACACTCGGCATCCCAGCAGCCGCAAACAGTACAACTTACATAATTAAACGACCTTTTTTTTCCTCCTCCACCGCGGGCCCGAGGATACGCGGCCGAAGACCATAAATAACGCGAGGCTGTTGGTGCCCGTCGCTGACCGGCAATTATTCCCCCCCTTGAGGGCCGCGAGATCCTCCCTCCTTGAATTATGAAGATTACAGGGTGGGCCCATGTCACTCCCACAGACCTCGTGACAAGACCTCTTTAATAGGGGCTCTCTCTCAGCTATGTGAGGACTGTCCCAGAGCGAGAGGTCTCCGCCGCCGACCCCTACCTGGCGGGAGTGATGGCGAGGGGAGGGGGGCGTGGCGAGTGGACGACGGCGACGAGGACGTTGGAATGGGCCACATGAATCATGCATGCTTAATGATTGACGTAAGGGAACATTCCACGTAAACGTATTCAGCTTCAAAAGGTCCTCGCGAGTTGGACATCAATTTTCTCATCGTTCCCATCCTGGAGGAAGAAGTCTATCTTAATGCCCTAAATTAGTAAAGAAGTCTGTCACTGCGTTGCTGCGTAATCTAAGCAGATTTCCTATGTTTCATGTGTACAAATAAGAGTAAATGAATTTACAATGAGCATAAAAGGAAAGAACTAAATCTGATGAGAAGGAAAGTGGCCGAAGCATTCACCCATCATATTTATTTTTGTTAATTTCTTCATTAAAAACTGTTTTCGTAAAATTTTCATGAAGCATAAACGTTAGAAATTTTACACCCTTTATGTCCTATAAACATTTTTGTTAATCGAACAACAACAAAGATAATTACGATTATAAATTTGTTCTCACAAAAACTCCCCCATCCCCTCATCTTATTTCAACCAAAATTAAATTTTTCAAGGCTTTGCAATGATAAGCCTAAAACATTACACTCAAAATTACTTATCAATAATAAGCGTTTTTTTGGGGTTTTTTTTTTTTTTTTTGGATTAATTAGGATTTTTATAATTTTATACTTTGGTCTCTCTCTCTGAATCCCACCCCTCCTCCTTGCCCCATTTTATCCATCAATGAACTCGTTCCGCGATTTATAGAAATAAGTTTAAATAGTGAATTGGTTTCATTTTTTTTTTTTTTTTTTTTTTACGGATGCAAGAGCACCTACAGACTTAAATTTTCAGGCTATGTTTTCCTATGTAGGATCCCGTTGGTCTTCTTCAAAAATTCATTTCACATTTTCAATTCAGAGACAGTTGACCTACTCTTTTTAAACTGCTGCAATACGCTTTTAAACATAGGAAATTGAATAATGAAGCTTATTTAAGCAAACAGCTTAATTAATTTAATAATGATATTTGGAAAGTAAGGGTTTTGTTTTTCAAAAATGCTAAAATAATGTCTTCTTATATATTATTATTATTGAGATGTTTGAGAATTTGAATTCAAACTTAAAAAAAAAAATAAAAAAACGTAAAATTTAAGTTGGAGAAATTAGTCAGGTTTTCGGCCAGGATCAGAAAAATAAAATACTCCAAATAGTTGGGCGATTATTTTAATATTGCCGGCGTTTCGACTGAACTTGTAAGTCATCATCAGGGCTGTAGTGATGTCCGGAGAGATCCCCGAGGGAGGTTTATGGAGGTTTACATCAGTCTTTTACTTTTTTCAGTTTTACATCAGTTTACAGAGTCCAGAACTCACCTTCTGCTTGAAAGGTCAGCTACTCCCAAATGAAACAATGGAAAACTGTTGTGTTAACGCTGCTTCTGCCGTCTACTTAGTAATAAATCAATTGCATCCATAAATTTCGGGCAGGAATCGTAGTTCTAGCCCCAATTTATCTCAGATTTGCTAGTAATAAATATTATACGTAGACTTTCCCTTCAATAAACTTTTATTTTGAGAGTTTCATTTTTCTCTTATTTAATATCTATTATTTATTTTTCTTCGTAAAACGAGAAACACGTGTATAAAGGCATATTATACTTTACTATCTAAGTCCAATTTTCATAGCCAATGAAAATATTATCCTTAGGTTCACCTATGAAAAATTGTTTTCAAGCCTAAAATATATATGTAATAAGTTAATATTAACAATAGGAAACATTCTTATAGAAATAGTCGATTCAGATTGGGGTGTTTTTTATTTAAAGAAATATTGAAAGAAACTTTTTTTTTCACGAAAAATTCTAAGTGAATCAGAAAATATTCAAAACAATAAATAGACAGGTGCTAAACTAAATTACTTTTTTTTTTTAAATTATCAAAGAATTTTAGAAGAGAATGTGTTGGGGTTCAATCAAGGTTGATAGAAAAAATACAATTTAAAAAATGTATTTTTTATCTGCCAATGGTTCGGCATACATCGTAAACCATCTTAAGTGCTATCATGAAGGCGAGTGGGGACGTGTTGTCACCTTGATCAAATTTCCATGACTGAAAAACATTATTAAGAATTTTTTTTAACTAAAATAAATCCTGACTTCTCACAAACAAATCCCAGTTTGTTTCGCAGTCATCCAAGGCTACTCTTTTTTCTCAAAGTTTCATTTAACCTACTTTTTAAATCCAGTAAAACATTTTGAAATAATCATATTTAAGATATGATACATAGCTTTCAGTGAATATTATTACTCTTTGATATGGGAATTTATCATGAAATAAAACATTTATATAAATAGTAAAGATTTATTTTAATATTTTTACATTTACATGGGTAGGAAGGAAAGAGTGCAGTTAAATATTTACATAGTTAACATAGTACGAATAGACCGAGAGAATATTTACTTAAACTTCTGAATATCAATAATACATACAATCGCTACATATATGTTACACACATTTATTCCGATTTATAACAAACTTACAATATAGACAAATATTCATTAACTATATATGAGTATTAAGAAGGTACAACAAGGTGCTTCAAAAGAATGCACATTATATATTTATATTTCATTTATATATATATACTTTTAACATAATAATATACATATATGATTTTCTAGGATAGAAAGAAGAGATCATAGGCATACTTTCTACAGTTTTGTTTCATAATACACAAATTGTACACCAATAAGAAGACCAGATACAAAAAAAAAAAAAAAAAGGTTTAATTATATTGATGTAATTTTGATTAAGTTATTTGATTTCAGAAAAGTTAAATTGAACTCGAATAAAGAGTAAAATAAAATAATAATATCACAATATATCATAGCTCACGAGCATATCGACTAATAAATAATTAAAATTATGCAAACAAAAAATATATAACAGTACAATGAATTTACATGGATAATTATTTATCTTATATACATTGCAAAATCATTGTTTAACTTTGCTACTGATTATTTTTTATTCAATGAAAAAGTTAAATTATACAAGAACATTTATATTTGGTGGATATAATACATATATATAAATTAAAATTTATATAAATTACAAATCACGTCTCTTATCGAGTTCTAAACCAACACTAAATACATAATATAGACAAACACATAGTCCTAATCGTATACCAAAGAGCTATAAGTAGGGTAATAAAGCAGTTTCACAATACAGATCACCCAATATATATATATATACATAAAATTTGGTTCCGTAAATAGCTTTAATCACCCGTTGTACTAACTACATTTAAAACATGTGAAGTGAAATTAGCCCTCGAACACCCATATTTGTAAACAGTATTTTGATTATTGCACATGGATTGTCTTGAAGAAAGATTGAACAGAGTGGAGATGGGCGATTCCAGTAGGTCATGTTTTCTTGTGAGCCTGTTCGTCCTCCGAGTGAACGTTCCGCCGCTTGCTGGAGGCGAAGACAAGCTTACAGCCTGGAACTGTACAGCGATGCATCTCGTTCAGATGTAGGGTCTCGTAGTGCTCCCGGAGGCTGGAGGCATCCTTCAGAGTCTGGTTGCAGAACCTGCAGGGAAGACAGCCGTCCCGGTCCGGGGTTCTCGCCGTGTCGTCGTCGGCATAGACCAGGTGGGGCGAGCCGGGCGCGGAGCTCGGCGACACCGACCCCGAGGAGCGGCCATTCAGATGGGGCAGAAAAGGTGGGAAGCCGAGGGGATGGAGGAAGGGCAGTGGGTGGAGACGGTCCCCGTTCAGGAGGCCTGGGGGCGGTGGCAGATGAGGCAGCGAGCTGGGATCCGCATACAGCCTAGCCAAGAACTCTGTGTGGAGTGCAGGGTTAGCAGCTATCGTAGACAGATGGCTCGGGTCCAGGAACATGCTACCTTTGTCTGAGAGCGACGTCGACAACAGTTTCCTGTGGAGATTCAGATTTGCGCTGTGCCGATCTCTACTCCTCTTCGAGGGAAAAGCGGCATTGCACCCGTCCACTGTGCACTTGTGCATGAGCTTCAGGTGAACGTTCTGATAGTGGGTCTTGACGCCGAAGTGGTTCTGGAATACTTTTCCGCAGGCAGTGCACATCCTAGGGTTGTCCTTGTCGATCGGGACGTCCATACCGTCGTTGAAATAGCCCTGCATATCAGGATCATCAGAGCCCATGTCATCATTGGAAGATACTGACGAACCTCTAGACCTAGCGGGGCTTGGAGGATCCACGTCCATGTACTTCATATTGTAATCCTGATGTCTTCCCAAATCACCAAAATGACCTTGAGAAAGGCTTTCTAATTGACGCAGTGCGTTTGATGAATCCATAGATTCTTCACTTCTGTGACTTCCACCATTTCTACTCGATGGTCTTGGCTTTTCTTCCCTAACTTCTTCCTCAGAAACCTCGTTTTTTTTAACCGTATAGTTCTCAGGCTCATCATTTTTTGAATCGTTCGTACACAAATTTAATCCTTCTTTGCTATCGTAGTAATTACAAATTGGAGATTTCTGCATTTTTTCATCATTTTTTTGTATAGTATTATTATTTTCATGCTCCTCCTCTTGCTTCTTAATACTTAGATCTTCACTTTGCTCTTCATTAGCACTATGTTTCTCAGTTCTGAGATCATGTGACCTATACATGACATTAGTCGAGGAGTCGTCGTCGCTGATGAGGTTCTCATTGTGGCTAATGCTTTGTGATACTGCACACCGAGTAGGATTACGGTTTTTTCTCTTCCTAGAACTTTTAGTAACTAAATTTTCAGGCCCGTTTTCTTCCTTTACACTTTGTGAATCTACAACGCTTAACGAATCTTCATTGCTGTCCATATTGCTAATAACGTCTTCATCCATGTCACCGTCTGATTCAGAAACCTTAAACCTCTTGGCGGGAGAGTTTCCATGCTTTTCGCTGTTGTGGTTATCAGAATCTCCATCGGAGTCGCCAGTGCCTTCAACAACTATTCCTTCTTCGTCATCATCGTCCAAAATATAATCATCCATGTGTTCGGAGTTATCGGACTTCCTGTTTTCTTCGTGTTTCATGGAACTCAGATCTAAATTTTGCTTGAGGTCTAGAGCAGTAGTCTGATGCCGGAGATCTGGAGGGGCAGTGAGGAGAGGGAAGGTGCCAAACGTGAGTGGGTTCAGGCCGGCCGGCAATGGGGGTATGATGATGGGATGGTTTTGAGCACTTCTTCCGTCGTGGGGCGATATTTTTCTTCTCAAATGAGGGGAATGGAGCTTGGGGTTCGGGTTTGCACTATGTCTATTTCTAGACCTTCTTGAGCTGAACATCATATTGCAACCTTCAACTGTACATTTGTGCATTTCCCTTAAGTGGACTGCTGAAAAATGAATTTTTAGTGCCCCTTTATCACAGAATGTTTTTAGACATACATTACACTGAACCCTTTTCTTGCCTGTAGCCGGATTTATTAGCTGGGTACCAAGATTGATAGGAAGAGGAGTTGATCCCCACTGTCTCTTAACAGGAGTGGTATTCTTCCTGTTGTGCCCGGGCCGAGCTCTCATGAGGTTACTGGCGTCTCTACTTAGATTTAGAGCGCTCTGTGAGTTTTCGTCGTCGTCTTCGTCATCTTCAGAACCAAACTCACTCGAGTTGTGGTAGTATTCCGCGGAAGGTGACTTGTGGCCGCCGAACTGAGGACCGGCTGGAATGGGAGGAGGCGGCGGGAGACAAACAGGAGACGCACTGCTAGAAACGCAGAGGTTCATGAGACCTGGTGGTGTGGGCTCGTCCGGTTTCTTCCTGTCGTCCGGGCTGGCCGACTTGCCGATCTTGCGGAAATCGAATGGCTGCATGTTCTGAAGCCTGTTGAGCGGCGAAACGGATATGCTGTTGGAGTTTGGAACCACGGACGGCGGAGAGGACACCGGGGGCGGCGCAGGGGTGCAGGTCAGGCCTGTCGGGGGTAGCTTGAAGGGCGGTGGGGGTGGCTTCTGCTGCTGGGGCGAGAGCTGCGGGGGTCTGGGGAGCTGCATTTTCTGAGGAGGCCGATCGTCCTTGAGTGGCGGCCTACCGGGAGCACGCTCGAGGTACTTCTTGATGTCCGCTTCCATCCGAGGCAGGTATCGCCCGTCACCGACTCCGTGGAGCAGCAACTGTTGGGTGATGGCTCGCGTCTCCCCGAACCTCAAGAACTGCTGCAACACCAGCGGTTCTTCCTCCGGGCTGCAGATGTTCCATCTGTCCAGAACGGCACCATGGGGCTCCTGCACAACAAACCAATGCAACAAATTAGTAAAAATAAGCGAAAACTACGAGTTCATTAAGAAAAAAAATACTTAACAAAACTACCAGGATTGAATAGAAGCTAATATTATTGAATTATGTTACGGTCACGGAAAATATAAGAATTATACAAAAATAACTTAAAATATTCCATTGTTACTCTAGGTATGTAATAGAGTTTAAGTGACATTGAGCCTGAAAACATCTTTATCAACTGCATCACAAAAATAGAGGCTAATAGCACCAAGTATGGAGACTATACAATTTTTTACTTGTGTCAATCTGAACAACTTACGTGCTTCATAATATAAATTATTCATCAACTTCAATCCATATTTATGACTTTTAACCCATACGGCTTGAGTAAGCTTAACTGGTTTCTTTTTTATATTGCAATGTCTTGAAAACATTTTGTTTTATATTAAAAATTAAACGTTTTGAGGTAATTTTTTTTTTACGATAATATTTTCATACATGCAACAAATAAATGTGCTTTAATCTATTTAACGTTAATTGTTTTAAACTATAATAAACAAATAATGCAAGCTGAAGTATTCCGCTCCTCATTACACTGCTAAAAGATCATTCTTACTTCATAATTCCTAGTTTTTCTATAAATTAATTTTCTTCAATATTTCCAATTGAATGAATGCAAGGGCATATTTTTATTTACTAGTGACCTTATGAATTTATATTGCTTTGATAAGGAAATAATTTGTAGTGTACCAAATCTACTTAGCATTTACTATATCATTACCAAGGCGATGGACATTATGCCAAGTTACGCATAATTAAGGAACAATAGGTTACATTTGTCTTCCATCCTAATGGATATGTTAATTGTGCTAATTAAAAACGACCTTATTCATAGATAAAGGAACAATTTTATTGTCCTTAAGCGAAAACTCACTGGTACTGATTTAAAATATGCTATTTCGTGCAAGGAATCCAGCAAATAACACCATTTTTTTCCCAACAAAAAACACCTCATGCAGATTAACTTGCGCATTTCAGTGTGCACACGTGAGAAAACAATGGTGTGATTAACGGCATTAAAGGAAGGATTGTGATTTTCACTTCCGTTGTACTTAAATTACATTGATGGCTGAATGAGCATTTAGAAATGTGAGATATATAAGTTAATTTTAATTACAAATTAATCATTACTTATTTTTCTTATGCAATTAAGCCTCGCACCAAGCATTTATGATACTGTTGTTTTCTTTAAGTTAGTAATTGTATTATCGCGTTAGAGATAGTCGTCAGGAAAATTTTAAAATAATTTTATACGTCCATAAATATTTAAGAAATTCTAATTTAAATCGCTAATAAAATATTTTTATGACAAATATAATAAAAGTACACATAAGAAGCATCTAACGTTATAAACTGTTACAAATAAATTAATATTTTTCAATAACTAAATAAAGACTAATTAATGAATATATTCTTTCCAAATTGAGTATTTTAATAATAAAATATAAATACTTTTAAGTAGAAATAATTGTAATACAGCATAGATCATTATATTTATTATTACTATGAAAGGGATGCCACATTACATGATTTTATAAAATTTTTATTCTATTGAAAAACCATGAACATTTTTCTTGGTAAAATAGTAATATCAATAGCAAAAAAACCCTTAACATGTCTAGTAATTTTAACCCATTAAAATTAAATTATAACTCTGATTTACACATGTAAAATAAGCTTTATTTTAATCTTTCTAACACTTTTCCTTAAGGACAGTACAATCCTTGTACAATATCCAAAGAAAAAAAAATTTACATAAAGATTAAAAATTTTACTAATTTAATAACCCTAAAGAGCTCAGAAAAAAGGGAAGAATAATATTGATCGTAATGTCATTAGTTTAATATATTTCAAAAATGAAAATTATTAAAATACATAGTGAGAATGTATTGATAATTTCAAGCGAGACTTAAGACACTTAAACTTGGCGTTGGTATATTATTGAGAAAAAAAATTTTAAAATGGTATTCTTATCATAACAAATTATAAAATAAATATTAATCAACTATAAATAAAGCAAAATAAAAAAGTATTTAAGTAATACATTTTTTTAATTCTAAGCGTGATTTGTTTATGTATGACTTTTAAAAAACCCATTTAATTCCCATAAATGTAAATTATAGATATAATTTGTAGGTAAAAATTTTCAAGTTGCTTTATTTTTTACTTAGCCGTGAAAAATATTTAATCATCATTGCAATTCATTAATTTTGATATTCAGATTTAAATCTAGATTTAGACGATGTCTAACGGACTTAAAGGCACTTACTGCTTGATTGCAGTAATGCGTTAGTGAGATACATTACTTATGTGAACACATTTAGCAAACCATAAACGAATAGTCAAAATATTCAAGTAATATTTTATATAAAAGAGTTAAATGTATTTTACGCAGAATTAACACAAATAAGATAAATATCTTATCAAAAGAAGAAAATTGATTGATGAAATTGCATGCAACTGGAAGCAATGAAGGTTTGAAAAAATAATAAATAAAATTAAAGTATGATACAAATCTTTAAAATTCGGAATTAAAGCTCTATATAAAATACCGTAAATTACAAATATATCATTTACCTAGCTACAAATACAATTAAATCGTAAAGAATTTACAACGTTTGATTTATTAAAATCTCATTATTTATTTCATTTAATTATTTTGTATTCTTATTGTGTTTAGAATATTTTTTTGACAATTTTCCCAATTCACTAATTAAAACCAGCTTGACACTACTGGAGAAGAGGAGGGGCAAGGGGCGGTCCCTGAAGTAGGGGAAGGGCGGAGGAGGGGATACACCCCTTCCTAACCTCCCTCCCCTCCATCCCCACCTCGACCTTCCGGATTATAAATAAGTTAAGAACGGAAGGGGTAGCCCAGGGGTGGGGAGGAGGGGAATTAGAGGGGCAGTAATTCGAACAAGTAGGTTATAAACAAACATTACTGTTATTATAACCTTTCTTCTAATTATAAACAGTTCCCCGAGAGTTTAGTTGCTTTCAAACACCACTATTCTCAAAATGTAATAAAAATTAGATTTATCTACCGTAATAGATTTTAAAACAGAATAGAAGAAACGAAACTTTTTAATTGCGTTATCTATAATATATAGTATAGACAAAATATTTAAAAATAAATTAAATAAAAAGAGTACTGAACAGTAATATTGAAAGAAAGTATATTAATAGATCACTTAGCATTGGCACAACTCTCAATAGATATTAAGTACAACATAGTACATTAACTATGTAAATAATTAATGAAGTATAAGAAATAAACTCCTCGTAAGTGGTATGATATTAAAATTTAACAATAAATATCATATATTTTTGAACATCCCAAATGTTCAATAGATGATAACAACACATTTGTCAGGATTTGAATATAACCATTAGACAGAACACAAAATTAAATAAATGGTTTATAAAATAAAGAATAGCCTTAAAAAATTTCTGAAAATAGTAATAATTCAGAACATGTAAGGAAAACTAAAATTGGGTAGAAATTTTCCTTGCATTATATTAAGCAATTGGAATAAATTATGTAAAATACTCGTAAGTTATATTAGTTAACTTAAGTTAAGGTAGCACTATAACTTAAAAGAAGAAGATAGATGCACATAGAAAAACAAATGGAATTTAACCATGTACCTTTCAAGGAGAATTGCGAGATGTACGAAATTAAAATTTACGGAAAGCATTATGTACTGTATCCAAACTAATAAACACTTTGTAAAAAAAAGAGAATTTGAGAAAAGAAAAAAAAAAAAGAAAAACGTATAAGGTAGATATTCTGAGTTATAATAAAATATAATTTTCCGACTATAATTTGATATGAAAAGTTCAAATCATACTTGTTCTTCAAGAGAGATAATTGCTTAGTTCGTAGGGAAACTTAACTATCTTGACAAATTATTCACAACTGCTATATGGCAACGAGATGTAAACTAGTCTAGTACTTACGGATAGGCGATAACATAAAAACACAAAACATTTATATATAAAGAGATTGGAGAGTTGGTGAAGGTACGCACCAGGAGGTGAGGAGAGATACGGTGCCCGCCTGTGAACAGGGACAGTAGATGTTGTCCCGCCATGAGCTGTCGACTTACTGAGGAGCCGGTGGCGGAGCGGGCTACCCCCACCACCGGGCGGAGAGGTAGGAGGAGTGGGGGTGGCGGGGGGCGGACCAATGACAGCCCGGCCCTGTCCCCTGTCCTCCCCCACTCTCCACGCTCCTTCTCTCTCCCTCCTCGCTCTCTCGCTCCTCCGTGTCCACCCGCAGCGCTGCGCTTGTGTACGTACCGCCGCTTCACACACACACACACACAAAACTCTATCCTTGGCGCTCCCTCTCGCTCACTCTCCCTCTCACTGAACCTCTGGTCCCGTATTGACCACAGTGTTCCTATTACTCCTGCAGGATGGGAAAAGGGACTACGCTGGAAGTCGCCTACAACACTTACAAACTGCCTCCCTACTCACATAATCCAGGTGGTATATTGTACAAATGATAAAGTATTAGGGAAGATCCGGTATGCACAAAATTGAAAATTTTATTAAACAGCTATACATGTTCTTCAAATCAATGAAAACATAAAAAAAACACTATGCATAATGGAAAATGCAATTTCAAAATTGAGAATTCTACACATAATTTCTTTATCTTTTATACGATTACATCTTCAGACCTCAGAAATCTTCTACAGTGGATATAGAAAAAAAACAACACTTAATAATCTCTTAGACACACTCTGAATATGACAAAATAAATCTCTGCTTAGTTTAAAACAATAAAAAATTGTGGGAAGAGTGTAATTCTATATTTAGAAAATACCCTACTCATCATTACCAAAAAAAAAAAAAAAAAAAGAAGGTTTTTCTGAAAAAAAGGACTAGTTGAAATTCACTAGTCACTTAAAATATTTGCAACAGTCCTAATGCATTAAAAATTATCATTCAAAATTGTATTAATTTTATCTAACTATTTCTGCATTCAATATAGTAACTAATACGTATGATTGGATTATATAATCTCCGATAATTAAAAATCTAATTTTTAAAACCCTCGTTTTCTATCTTCATAAGATTTTTGAAATACATCAATATCTATTATGATTGTTGTCATTCGGTCTCCCGCCAATCTCTCTACCTAAGCAGTTGTATCAAATAGCTATCACAGAAAAATCCGCTCTCGCCATAATAGGTATACGTAAAGTTAACCTTGAAGAAATATGGGAGTGTGCACCTAGGGCTGTCAAGTCAGAAGCACTCATTATAGTTTAAAAGATTAAAAAAATGCAAAGAATTGGTTTTATCAGATAATCCTAATAAAACATTTAAAAAAAAAAACATTTTACACCTATTATTTTCCATGAAGTTTTATGTAACGTAAATAACAACGAATATATTACGATTATAAATTTTGGCTTACCTTTAAACCCTACATCCCCACCTGAACCATTTCAGCAATTAATGAAATCATAAATATCTTAAAAGACACGTTAGGGTACCAGCATGAACAGCTTCATTTCCCCCATGGGAAAACGGACAAATACAATCCAAAGTGGAAATTTATTTTTGCTTCATTAAAAACCAAACGAAGAAATTTAAGGTTACAATTTTAATTTAATGTTAATTACAACGAGATGGCTTATCACGTTATGAACTCTTTTCATGTAAGGATTATTAGTTTGGAAGTCCCTTAGAAGAGTGAAGTGTATTCGGATATGTGATACCCCGGTTGCTAGAGGAGAATAAAAATCTTCTTCACCGATATGTAGACAATAAATACGCCGTATGTTGGTCTTCTCTTGAACAGGACATATGAACCTCTAGAAGAAATTTGTTCAAAGACATGTAATAACAACAAGGTGGGAAGTTAAATTTCCCTGAAAGCAAATATATTGAAACTGT
This sequence comes from Oncopeltus fasciatus, assembly GCA_000696205.2. NCBI lineage: Eukaryota > Metazoa > Arthropoda > Insecta > Hemiptera > Lygaeidae > Oncopeltus > Oncopeltus fasciatus. The sequence continues at coordinate 116,212 of KZ807056.1, forward strand.
CAATTTATTGATATATAATTTATTGGTATGACGAACCTAAGCGTGGGAGACATTTGGTAGCGGACAATACAGATTGGATACAAAATCGAAATTCTGAAAAAAAAAATGAGTCCATAGAATAGACATCTTTTAAAGCCGGGATATTTTTTACTCCCTCCGACCAGCAGATGCAGACAAAAGGTACGACACCTGGTTGGAGTTGCACGCATTAACGACCACGTCGACGGAAGAGGAGAACCTTTAAAGGGCGAGCTTAGACACAAGGGACCCTGATACAAAAAGGCGGTCCTCAGCGAATCCCCTACGGGAAATGGATCATTCAGAAGGAGTCGGGGTGGAAAGAAACATTTCCACAGGACAATTAGGGAAGAACATTGTGGACAGGAAGGGAGACATCCAGCCGATCTACAGGAAATCACAAACGAGTAATTGTGAAATCACTTGAAACAAACTGGAAAAGTTCAAACTCACAATATGTATAATAATCACTTAAACGTTAACTTACACTAAATAGACCAACAAGAAAGAAGGAATGTTGCCATTAAGAATTTTTTTTTTTTTTAAATGTTTTATCTCAACTGTAACCAGTCCAGGATCTTGCGATGGAGGGGCTACAGGTACCATCTTATTGTATAGCCATGTACCACCTTCCACCGCAGAGCCACCCTATTTTAAACATCCATGACAGAGGGCAAGCCAACCCTAGTCAGGACATAAGAGTTCCCTACTCCAGGCCAACCCGAGCGTCGTCCTTTAAGAAAGTTTACACTAGCATAATAACAAGATAACAGGTGTTGAAATAGGAAACGGTCATATTGGAAAAATCGCAAAATCATATTTACGAAGTATTAGAGCCTACGTATAAAGCATGATTAATCGTCGTCTTCTGCTTAGGCTGTTTCGAATTCTTACAAAAAATAAAATAAACCAACAATCAAAACAAATAACTAAAAACGATAATGACGTATATAATAGAACGTATATGACGTTAATAGATCAATGTGATGATAGTATTAATTGCTCAAATTAGAACCAAAAAGTAAATATTGTTGTTATCGTTTATTTTTACATTTATGCTGCTTTATGAATTTAATTATTGAATTTATATCCAATTAATACATATTTCTGAGTGACATAAATCTATAATTATTTCCAAGCGTTCATGATGTTTAACCCAAGAGAATTAAATATAAAAAAAATATAAAAAAACAAGAAACATTAAGTAAAGTTAGTGGACATAATTCGCTACAGCGATAAACAACTAATTTCTTCAAAACTAAAGAAAAATAGTGAAATATAGAATTTTAATTTTGAATAGTTATTTAAAATAATTAATATTCATTTTAAAGTTATATTTAGAAAACAAAATTAAAACCACTGTATGTAAAACAGCTACTTTTATAATAAATAAAACTTATTAATAATAATATAAAACAATAGCTAATTAATCAAGTTAAGATATATGTGAAAATTCTTTTTGTTTCACGAATTTTTAAATGTCTACAAAAAATTATTTTTGAGTAACTTTTATCTTTACAAATTTGGGAGATGAGGGAAATCACGACATATGGCACACAATTTCGAAAGGACACGTGGTGACATTGGTTGCATAAGATAACCGTTCACAGTTATCGATTGTGATAATCCGAGTACGCCAGTACTGAACTGAAGATAGTGTCACTTGAAGCAGACTGATTGACAAAAACATGGGCTACCATATCGTCCAAGGCAGCAACTGTGTACAGCCAATATAGACCATTAATATAAATATAATTTACTACTAATTTAATAATAATAAAATACACAGGAAAAAAATAAACTACACAGGAAACTGAAGGTAACTAAAAAGAGTGCATATAAAATTAAATCACATTAAACAAACAACAGGCAGATACATAATTTATATTTATCATCATAATGTCTAATTAAATTTATACATTATTAATATATTGATTTGTTATAAGAAACCAATATTACGTCTGTAATTATACTTAAAGATACTTATAATAAACTATGCATTTGCCGGTCTGTGTATTTAATGCGATACCATTTAGATAAAGAACAAATTGAAAAATCGACAATACCTTCGTTATTGTTAGAGATAGAAAACAATTTTTAAAACAAAATGTATGTATAAATTAGTTTTCTAGCTATAAAAAAAAATAAACAAAAATAATCATTAAGGAAATTATTTTAGAATGTGATTTCAAGTCTTTGGTGAGCCCCCAGTTTTAAATACGGAAACCAATTCGGTATTTAAGGTTTTCCATTGCAAACCCTTCAAATGATTAATTTTTAATATTCGCCCTCTCTTCCTTCCCTTTCCAGGCTCAGTGGTCATGGTTTCTACGATGTCCTCTCTCCGTTAAGAGATCAAATTTGTTATTTACTCTTATTTATTTTATTCTTTAATGAAACGCAAAATCTTCTATGTTTACATCGTGTCTAGGTCAATTATTGAGAGAATCTTACACATGATTACATGGATTACAGAGATGGTAGACAGTAGAACACATGATGAATGTTGATGGTGTAAACAGCGAATTTCAAAGACAAATGTTCACCAAGTAGACTGCTAAAGTATATTAGGAATTAGAGCTCGAATATTTATTTTATTTAATTTAAATTTTATGTGAACCCATCTTTAATTGATCCGACTTTGTTAATTAATTTCCTATAATTGTACTTTTTATATCATAAACTAAATTTCATGACGACAAAAGAAACATTTCAAATGCAAATTAACAATAAGACTCTCATAATAAATAACTCTTGGATGATTTTTTTAAAAGTTTTGTATTTGACCAAGTATTTGATTTTATTTATTATTGTTTTTTAAGGCTAAATAAGGTTCAATATAACCCCGATCAATCATTGTAGATGTCTTTGATTATGCAATTCCTAACTCAGTACGGCTATTTAATTATACATATGAAATATATAAATAAATATGTTAAATAATGATAAGTAGTGTGGCCTCTAAGTCATTGGGTCAAATACCTCCATCTAATATCCATTCAGTTCGACAGATTTTATGTTATGCGATGAGACAGACTCAATCAATTTTGGTGATTTTTTTTCCTAAAGAGATATATATCGTAATCAAGTTTTTTTTTCTAATATTTATTTCATAATTATAATATTTAGAATTAACTTTAAAAAAAATTTTTTTTGGCAGAAGAATTAACATATTCATTTTCCTCATAATGCCCTTCCAGAATATTCTATAAAAGCAAAACTTGTTTGTGATACTGTTATCACCTTGAAAAAAAAAAAAAAACAATAAAAAAACCTGATATGAGACCCCCATTCACACAAATCGCTGATCAGCTTGCGAGCCCAAACAAACGTACAGCGTGATATAAAAATGACAAAACTATCTATTAGCTAAATTAAGATGGTTTTCGAAGTAATTTAAGAAGTCGAAGAAATAAAAAATATTATTGCACTGCTCATTTAATAAATGACAGAATGTAAACAAAACATATGACCTCTTCTGATATCTTATCACTCCCAATTATCCAAATTACATAAGAACCTCCGATTTTTTTTTTCTCTCTCAAATTCTCGCAATTAACATTAAAATAAATAATTTAATCTGAATTATTAATAATGTTGTATAAATAATATTATGATCCTTAAATTTATCCAAAATACAAAAAGAAAAAGAAATTAGGGAAAAAAATAAATATAATAGTGCTACTGGTCAAAAGACGATTCCGGGAAAGATGATAACGAAACACACATACAAAAAAACCCCTAACTAATAGCGACACGTGACATGGGACGATTTGACGCAAAAGAAAAAGAAACAGCTCGAACACTCCAGATAAGAGAGAATGATACCAACTAAATGATGTATGATTTATTTTCTTATTGGCGCTGAACAAAAAACAGAGCTCCTATCGAGCGATGTAGACAGCTCTGTAGGGAACGTCAATGCTCTGTCTCGAGCCAATCAAAAATAAACTCGGTAGGCCTACCGCGTACGTCTGGCGTCGCTTTATTCGCACGTCACGGAGCCGGAGTTACTATGGTCATTTGAAAAAAAAAAAAAAAAAAAAGATTTTCTCTCAACTAAATTAAAGTGTACCTAACAGATATTGTAAATAGGGGAAAGTAAAAATCTGATACATTCACAGATAGACAAAAACACAAAACAAACACAAAGACAAAGAATAAGACAAGAGACAACCCCTCTCCATGCTAACTTTTCTTTTCCCAAAATAATTTTTCAAGGATCCCAACTTCAAAGTCAAATCGGTCAGGATTTACAAAAAACTAGATTTTTCGATCCAAACATTCTTTTTTTTTTTTCGAAGAAAAAACCCTCCCATTCTTTTTTGGTTTGAACGCTACAGAAAACATTATACAGAAGAGACCTAAAACTTACTAGATTACTTAAGGGTTATTCTGACTTCGATAAGATAATGTGGCATAACTCATGTATGGATAGTCTTGCAATGACAAATGCAAATTGTAGAAATTAAAAGTATTATAAGTACTTGGCAAGAAATGTGCTGGATTATGAAAATGTGTGCGAACACAACTATTGATTAGATGAACATGTTAAGGTATAAGTCCTTTATCTTCATCCCCTCGTTCATGGGTAGATCATGAACTTCTTGACCTCCCATCGTTTATGAACGCTCTAAATCGTCTTTAAGAAAAAGATTAAATTTCAAATTTGTACTTAATAGTTAATAATCGTGTGTCAATCATTAGTGATTGAAATACACCAAGGGAGACTGATGCTTAAGAAGAGGATGACCAAAATAAAAATGTTATTTATCTCTCTGATAACTAGCACTTAAAAAATTTAAAAAAAATAACTTGAAATGAAAGTTACCAAACATAATGCTCCTATTTTATTGTAGCGTTAAATTTTGATTTAGAAGTATTTCTTTAAAGGAAGGTATTTGAGAATATAACAGGGATATTTCAGTGGAACACTCTTGTTATGAAAGAGACAAATTTAGTTATTTAAAATTCCTTGTCAAAGGATAATGAGAGAGAGAGAGAGAGAGAGAGAGAGAGAGAGAGAGAGAGAGAGAGAGAGAGAGAGAGAAGAGAGAGAGAGTGATATATTGTACTTTATGCACTTTATGCACTTTATTGTCATAAGATACATATCATCTTCCAGATATCAGTATCAAATAGTAATATCTACCCCACAAAGGTGAGAATTCTTATCTATACTTTTTCTTAACAATTTTAGAAATGATAAATTACTATGAATGACTACAGCCTGAGTGGGCCTCGACTTCCTGGACCATTGATGCCAATATCCCTGGTTTTCGCCCTATTCTTTTAGTTTCTTACAGCCAGAGTATTTAAGTCGTCACCCGCAGCCATATTTTGCTTAGCTTCCTTTACCCCTTGTGTCATACATCATGGCATCAACGCCTATAAGGCATTCTGCTATTGTCCATTCTAGCTTCGTGGACTAACCAATCTATGCCCTAGCTTTAAAAAAAAAATTAATAACAATGTCGACGCTATTTTATAGTTTATATAGCTTCGAGTTTCTTCGATACCTCCAAACACCCTCATCACAAACAGCTCTATACATTTTTATGAATATTTTCTTTAAAAAATATTTAGCATGTAAATTGTGTCTATACGAAGGTTTCATTCGTTACAACAGGTCTAACTAAAATCTTAACTCTGTTTCTCCTGAGGGTAGTGATAATCGAAATAATTTTAGAATAGCATAGTAGACCTAATCCTCCTGTTAACCTCGGCAGTATTTTTTATTTTCTGAAATCACTTCCAACCCCAGGCACGTAAATTTTTGGGCACACTTGAAGGTTAAACCTTGTATTTCAAAGCTCTTAGGACCAGCTTCATTGTCGCTTTCGATATGCAAGTATTGTGTCTTCTTTTGATTGATTTCCAGCCCAGTATTTTTCACTTTATGCTTTCAATATTGCAATTGTTTCCTTTAATGAATGAAGGTGTTTTGGTAATTTGGCACATATTGACTGTGTAAGCGCATATTTGCTCTGTTGCGACAAGTATACAACCAGGTGAATCCAGTTTTTCATTATTATTATTAATTGCAATATTTAATAATGTAGCAGACAAATCAGCCCCTTGTCAAACTCCAGCCGTTATTGAAAATTTATGGTTTACATTTTCATTAATAACTACATTTACATTGTTATTATTCATTCTCATTTTCGAAAACCTTATTAGTTTTTGTGGAATTTGAAATTTATTAATATGGTTCTTATGATTTATCAAAAGCTTCCCGATAATCTATAACAACGTATGCAGAACAATCTTATATTCCCAGGCTTTTTGCATTAGCTGTCTCATTAAAAAAAACTTGGCCATTTGTTTCTCTCCTCTTGCTAAATCAACGCTGGTATTATCCAGTTTGTTTTCAGCAAATACGTCGACCCTCACAGAGGGGATGTTTGAGAATATTTTATAGGCTTCAGCCAATATGGAAATTCCTCTGAAATATTCGCATTGGAGTTAATATCTTTTTTTTTTTTTATACATGGGGCTCTATAGGCTTGTGTACCACTCCTGAGTCCCGACCATACTGCTCCGAACATCCTCCAACAGTAAATATATACCGTGAAGGGATTATTTTCCTACATATTTAAAGAATTATGTAACCAGCATAACTTTCCCGGATGCTTTGTTATTGTTTAATTTTTCAATCGCCTCAGTCTCCTCTTTCACTGACCATGGTTACAGATCATCATGATGATCGGCATGATGCCTTTTTTCATAACTGCCCATCATATGTTCGGCTCCATTAGAGTTGAACAATTTTGTTAATGCTCGTCCTATCCACCAAGAACTCCGGAGCTCTGAACTACCGCACCATTTTTATCTTTGCATCCGTTCATTTTTGACTGAAAACCCAGACTGCTCCATATAATTTCCTCGTCTCATTCTGTGTTCTTAATTCATCAATCTGCTCTACTTTTCATTTCGTGAAATTTGTTTCTTTTTACGAATAACATTTTTTCTTTTTTTCCCTACTTTCTCTATTTGCCGCTTTGGTGTCTTGTAAGGGGCTGTAACATCGCTGTCTTATTCTGATTTCTTTCACGCAAGCTCTCAAGGTATTCAGCATCAAAAACTCCTCATTCTTTTGCCCATTCTTCTTACCTACTTCCTCCTCTGCTTACATTTCAATAAATCCTCTAATTATTTACAATTTTTTTTTACTTATTAAACAATTACACGCATGAGGTGCTCATTATACTTCAAACGGTACTTATGAATGCCAGATTAAACACTATAAATTNAGAGAGAGAGAGAGAGAGAGAGAGAGAGAGAGAGAGAGAGAGGGAGAGGAATACTGAAAGACAGAATTCATTCTTTAAAGAAAAAATATGCTTTAGATTTAAAATGTAATCACTGAAAGTATGTTTTAGATCTTCGCGAAAAGTATATATTTAAGAGTTCAAAATGACAATCAGGTAGTAAGTGGCAAATTGAGTATATTTGGGGGGTAAGTACTAAATATTTTGATAACAGCATTCGATAAAACAGAATGAAAGCATTCGAGGCGGTCATCGAACCCGGTACTAATCACAAAAGACGTGAAGTTGACTTATATGTCAACTATCTCTTAGAAGCAAGAAGCCATTAACGACTGTAACAATTATATCGGTTAACTGACACCATAATAGTTCTGTTGTTCTTTTCAACGCGAGTCGGAGTAAAATACCGTATTCGAGGCGCAAGCATTTGATCCAATTCGGCTGCTTAAGGCGGGGTATCTGAATGTAAAATAGGCCGCCTCTCGTGTAATAGGTAATAACAAACAGACAAGGAACAAGAGCGGCTTTCTCAGAATGAACGTACTTCTTCAGTCGGCCACAAATGAGTTTCTTCCTTTCCAGAGTAAGTGCGTACGGGGAAAGTAATCTCCAGCCGGGGTGCGTAGGCAATGCCAAAAATGGAGATACTGAACGTCACTAATCGATTATTGTCCCTAATCGATGAAAGACCAGTTCCTGTTATCTTTAAGAAAAATCTGGAACATGGTTTCCCAGCCGGCCTACAAACCGTATCCAAGCCGGCGGAGAAAAACCCCTTCGCCTTTAATTGATTGAGATATTCATGATGAGAAGGAGGTGACGAGGTGACTAACCGGATTTTCAACCCCGGCGGGGAACAGTCGGGCCGCCCCCGGGTTTTTGTCGGCGGCGAGGACGGGGGCGTTCGGATGTGACCCCTGGATACGGGTATCTAAGCGGAGCAACAACGGAGTGAAGCAAGAGATCCCTTCAGTGTCATGGATGCCTTAGGCTCCTGCGGCAAGAGGAACCATCAAAGATCGAGTCGCAAGCCTTGTAATAAAAACGTCTACATGTCAAGAACAAAAATGGTACACCCTAAAGAGAAATGTATTTTTATAGACGGAGAGTTTTTGGCCGAAGAGATTATTAGTATTTATTTTTTGTTGGGGTTCGGTCAAGGTTAAGCCCAAAAATACAATTAAAAAAAAAAAGTGTATTTTTTTAATTATCGGCCAACTGCGTCATGAACATGTGATCCAGGTGACACGATGTCCCCTCACGCCTTCATGATAGCCCTGAAAATCGCGTACAATGTAAGCCGAAACATCGGCAAAAATGTAGATTTTTAAAAATTAGATTTTTTGGATCAACCTTGACCGAACCCCAACAAAAAAAAAAAAAAACAAAAAAAAAAACATCTACTTGTAATTTCATATAATTTCCTTAAATATATCATTTAGCTATTATAGAAACTTAACATTGTATTTTCTAGAGAATTAATCTATTCTAAACTGTACCTGAAACAGATACTTCTAGTTAGAAATAAATGGATTAAATTTATATAAAGTTTTCTCTATAATATTTAAATATTACAGACGTGGCAACTAGCAAAAACAGATTACAGATGACAGTAAAATTTCTTGACATACCGATCAGATCATTACTGTTGAATTAGAACATTGGATTAATTTAAATAAAAACATTTCTAAATTATTTACAGCTTTCAAAGTTGATAAATTACTCTAAACTTTTAAATGGACCAAAATATCTATAGTTCATAGGAGTTTAGGTAATGTATAAATCTATTCTTTAACCAAGGCTCATATTTTGGCCACCTGCTTTTTTTATTTTAATGGAGAATAGAACCAAATTAGGTCAGGGATTTTCAGGAGCAATATAAGAATCGGCTGTGTTATTGCTGAAGCAGCGATAGAAAATATACTAACATTCTGTTAGAGTATAGAACCTGAGTCTGCAGTAAATAGACGTGACCTCTCGTTTATTCAAGACCTCTCAAATTTTTAAATTACATTTTTCATTAATTAATTTAAAATATAGCACTGCAATAAACAGAGTAATTAGAATTATCTCGTAAAGAACACATGTTCCAGCATTGTAATAAGCCTTTCTCCGCGGCGTCTTGCTGGCGCTCATGAGACGCCCAGGGGGATGTGGTCGGCATGGTCCCACCGAGCACATCCTCCTTCACAGAGCTGTCACCTAAAGCTATGATGGACCTTACATTCTATTAAGATGATGGGCCGCGAGGCGCCGAGGGGTGGGACCCGTGTCGATAGATCATCTTAAACTATATTGTATTCATAAAATATGGAGGGCGCTGAGCAGTTGAGCACCGTAAATCCTCAATAAACAACAAACATAAACAATAAGCCTTTTTAGACTACCAAGACATTATCATCGGCACTAATTCATAAATTTTGTTACAAACATATATTTTGATGGGATGCACCACCCTTCATGCTTTTCATAGAACTTCAGTAGTTCAGATATGATATGAGTGGGGTAATTCGTGGGCAGGGCGAATCCCGCCAGCTAACAGAAGGTCCAAGGTCACAAGTCCCCCAGAGATTGCGATGTTTACCGGGTTATAGGCAATGTCTGGTTAATTAAGGGACAGGCCGAGTGAGCCAGCGGCTACGCTAACGAAGGGAAGGGTTGCAGGGGTCCTCCAGCACTGTTGACGGAGCAGAGCTAAACCTGTTAGCCCGGAGGACACGTCTCTCCCCTGGGACCGACTGCAGAAGCCCGCACTAATGCCATCAGTCATTATCGTCTACGGTTACCCTTCCAACCCCAAAACCCTAACTCCCATGTACTCGCACAGCATCTACACCCCAATCACTCCTTCCCTCTACATCCTCTTCTCTTCTGTTTCCTTCGCACTCTTTATCTTTTTACCACCTTCTTAAAAACTATCTTCCACTTTGATTCCCTTATCATCTTTTGCTTATATAGTCGATCACTTATTCCAGAGGGACTTATTTTTTCTCAAACCCTCTTATTTTTGTTCCACCTCAACTTATCTATTCTTCGTTATACGTCAAATACTGTCGATCAGTGCTCATCATTAACTGAATTCAATATTAACTTAAATACCAAGACAGTGATATAACTAAAAAAAATATCACTTTGAAATATGAATGAAAACTTTGAGGCATAACAACGACATTGGTGGTGTAGAAATATGAAAAAATAAAGACATCAAACCATGTTTTCTGGCCTACGAAGGTAACTGATCAGGAACTCTTGTGTGAAACGGGACAAGAGGCAATAACGCAGATTAATCGCTAAAAGGGATAGCTAGAAGGAAAAAAAAAGAGGGCAGAAAATCTGCTTCGCCAAATCAGAGATAGTGAAATCAAGAGGAATTTTATAAGAGAAACAGTGGAGACAAAATATGGAGAACAATTTAAATTCTTAGATCAATAAAAGATGAAAGAACAAAGAAGCCAGGAAAAGCAGAAGGCAGATTGGGAAGATAAAGCTCCCCCCCCCCCCCCGTGCGGGAAGTTTATTGGGAAACTTTGACCTAAGTAAAACTGGCGATATTATATGACATGGAACTAGCAACTCTAATGAGCCTGGTAAGGATTACGAAGTGCAAAAAGCAAAATCCTTCGAGAAAGATTTTAAAGAAAAGGAAAAACCCAATGAATAATAGACGATGAAATACGGAGATATAAGAAAGAATGAAAACCCAGGAAAGGAGAATGCAGAAAAGATAATACTCGTCAATATGAATCCAAGAAGGGTGACTAAGGAAACCTTTGATATATAAACGGACTTGAAGAAGTTGGGAAGGTACGCTAAGAGGTTGACAATAGAACTCGGGAGACTAGGGTTCGCAGTTAATGAGCGCCCTGACATACACAAATCCAGGAGTACACTACTTAACGTAAACAATGTTGCAGACGAGAAGAAAAGGCTCCAGGGGAGATAGTCAATCTCCTGAGGAAGTCAGTCAGACTGAGAAAGGAAGACGTCGTGAAGGAGCTACGAAGGAAAAAGTAAAATAAGAAGAATGAAGGGAAGTGATGTTGATTGGTCCTTAGTTTTCGCTTGTCCGCAAAAAAATTACATATGATAATTTATAAATAAATGAGAATTTTAAATATAAAAAGAGAGGTTCTTTAAATAAATAATGTATAATAAAAAAATAATTTTCTTTGGTAGAATAATTTCTGAACAACAGATTATTAAATTCAAAGACTAGTAAGTTTCAGAAACTTGAATTAATTTATTCACATAAACCACTGAGAGAAGAGCCAAGTTTTCCTAATAAGAAATAAACTTCGATATTATCAATAAACAATCGTGAAAAGATTTCTTGAAAACCGCAAGTTCCATAATATAGGACAAAAGGTAGTGTCTATAAATTTTGCGAAACAAGGCAATTAAAAGAAATGAAAACATAAATAAATGAAAAAAGAACGAAAAGGGAAAGGACCAAGGAGGGTAAAACTTTTTGAAAGGACTCAACCCACAATCAAAACTGTGAAAAAAGTTCATAAATAAAAAAAATCTACAAATAATTTGATTTTGGGAGGAGAAAAAAATCTCAGAAGTGGGAAGGGATTTATTGTTTTTCTATAGATTGACTGTTCGTTCATAATTAACTCTGAATAAAGGTGAGGGGGGTGGGGGGGATGAAGAAGTGGAAGTTTTAGGGAAGGGCCCAGCTGGAAGTGAAGAGAGCTACAAGAGAAAACGAGGAGGTTTCGAGAGGGTTATACCGAGTTCAGGAGGGGTTCGGGCTGATAGCGTTCATTCAGCTGAGTGGTCTTAATCAATCGAAAGGGCTGTATAGGGGGGGAGAAGGGCGATCGAACGCCGCCTCCTTGTCTTCCGTCGGATAGGTAGTAGGGCATCATTACGGCGTCCGAGGATCAAAGGGCGCGAAACGGCTTTCAGAACGCTATCCAGGTCCAGTCCCGCCAGCCCTTACACAACTCGACCAAGATTCAACGACTGCTTTTCTCCGGAGCCCATTGGCCAAAGGTTGCCTGCAAGGTGGTAGAAGCAAGGCTTTGACTTGATCCAGAGGGTTCCCAGGATCCAAAGGGTTTAGTTGGACTAACAGTCTGAGATCTTCAAGAACTTAACTTGAACTGGAACCCAATAGTTGTCTGTCAAAAGAAAGATTGAAGAAGTCTTTCAGGAGGGAGCTGATTAACCTAAGCGAATTTCTCAGTTTCGTACTTTCCATATCGTGTAAACGCCAACGTATAAAATTTCACAAACTAATATAGAAATATACGTTCGGTTTCATCTTTCTACATTTTAACTTAATATTAAGTATCTCTCTTAATATTTATATTACACTCGTTGAAGCGCAAAATTTTTTTTTAATTCCGCATGAAATTTTAGATAAATAACTAGTTTTCCGATTTTGCTCAATAACAAACTCAGCCTTTCTTTTAGCAAATTGAAATGACACGCCAAATTTCACGAACAATACTTCAAATAAATTTTCTAATCATAATAATAAGTTTCGCTACATACTGAAGACATTAAAAAGTAAAGACTTTATATCAGGTTATGCGTATGTATTAACAATTTAACAGGAAGTTAAAAAATACAATACGCTCAAGTATTAAAAAAACAAAAACAAGAGCCTCTCTATATCAAATTCTACATGCCCTGCACGTTCCTATGTTCGTCAATGAAAAAAAAGGATATAACAATCAGAGACTTTATAAATGTATAGATATTTGATTAAGATTTCTTCAATATTTTACTTGAATGGGCTTTAAAAATAATACTTACTTGAAATACTTCCACGACGGACTTAACGCAATTTAAAATATTCCGAGAGAAAATCTAATACTCCGATAAAGGAAGAAATAAAAAGATGAACAATATTCAGACAATAACACACCCTTTATTAACACTATACTACTATAGAAAAGTATATATACTAAATACTAAGATAAAAATATGAAATAAAAAGATGAATGATACTCTCTCTCTCTCTCTTTCGCAAATTTGGAACCAAATAACTAACCTTTTAAACAAGAATGAGATTAACACTATTCGTTGAGTAACTTCACTTCTCAAGTTATTTAACAAAAGACCTTTTTATTTACATAGGCAATTTGAATAGGGTAGACTCCATAAAAAATCGAAAAAAAAAACATTTTAAAGAATATGAAGAGAGGATTGTCAGGAATCAATTTAACATTTAATTTATTTTATTGGATTATCAGGAATTCAATTATCATTTAAAAATATTTTAGTCGATGAATCTTAGAAAATTTAGCAGATGATATTAAAGACATGAATAAAAATAAGAATAAGCTTGGGCAGGAACCAAGAAAAGTAAAAGTTATTTAAAGACTTTCTTTTTATAATTACTTAACTTACATGGTTTAAGAATAATCGATATAAAATGTTAATGACAGTAGGGTTGAGGTCAAGATTTAAATAAGTACACCAAATTAAATAAGACATTACTTTAGCCTTAAATACCAACCTTTCGGTCTATTATTTAAGCCATCATCACGGCTGGTGATGAAAGGCCGATTAGGTCATCTAATGTGTAAGATTCATGATGGGTAATAAACATGAGAAGTCCCCTTCTCACAATACGTTCAACACAAGTCGCGATGGTGGCTCGAGTTCCAAACTAAGGTCAAGGATACGAATAGAATGTTGCCCAAATGTATTTGATATATTTATTTGTATGCTGCTGAGGTAGGAATGTTAAAAAATAATCCATTCCCTAATCAAAATAAAGCAAAACAAATAGTTCAATGAATCAGAAAATCGGTCAATGAATTGAATTTGTTGTTGTTAAGAAAGGATCCCTGCTTTTTAAAAATAAAAATGGATTCAAAATTTAAAAAAAAAAAACAATTATGAACAGTTCATTTAATACTTAAATCGGACATTGAGACAAAGCTTGGAATTAACACCCCCTCCACCATAATGCAACTGAGGCTGCACGCCCTGAAGTGTAATAGTTCCTTCGTGACAAAAGGGGATGAAAGACTGGCACGAAAAACCATTTTGTTGACATTTCAAGGGAGCAATGAGCAGTGACCCAGGACAACCAGTTGGGCAAGTTTACTCTCAAATTGCCATCAACAGGATCTTTCTGAAGAACCCTAAATGTTTGGTGCATACTTCCCAAAGCGAAATCAAGCTATTAACATTCGTAGGATATTATCCTTTTTGAAAAATTTAAACAGATCATTTCCGGAAAAGCTAAAAATATGGTCCATAATATATATAACCAAATAAATTTTGGTTGAAGTCGTATATGGAGAAATGGGGGCGGTTAGAGAGAGACAAAATATATAATTGTAACGTCTTTTTTACTATTTGATTTATGAAAAAATTTATTGAATTTAATAGTAAAATATAGGATTAGGAATGTAAAATATAATTTCTTTGCCTTCCAGAGCAGTCTATTGCAAACTTTAGGGGTCATACTCTTTAAATGTAATTGTTCTCTCTTAGTAAATTAAAGTGCCATATTTATTTTTCTTTACCCTTTAAATTCATCTTTAATAAACATGGAAAATACACTTAGAGTACACAACTCTTGCAACTTTTTGAACTTATCCTCATTTGCACTTATCAAGTGTTTTAAGGATGAAGATTAGAAAAATAATTTATTTATTAAATTCTTACGAACTATTCTATTCTTTACTATCGTCTTCCTTTATAGGGCCTTTTTAAAGTCGGAAAAAGTTTTNCTCTTTGGTCTTGCATTAAAAAGCTTAATAGTTCAAAGGAAACAAAAATAAAATAAAATAAAATAAAATCTGACCGTAGAAATGAAATAAGTTAAGGGAAAAGAATTCTTGAAGAAAAAGACTCTAGGATGAGCAATTTTTGGATATATTTCTTCAATCAAATAAGTTATTTGTTTAGGTGTTGTTTTAAATTACGCTTCGCAATTGTGACCAGATCACCTAACATGTTTATATGTGATATTTCCTCTCTATAAACAAAGTCAGAAAGTATTCCCGCTGCACTAGTCTGGAGACAGGACCATCCAGAACAGTCGGGATTTGTAAGAGATCAAGCTGACAAGGAGAAAATCGCCTAAAGGATTACGACGTTAGCGTAATCAAATTACTGGACGCATCACATCAGCTGTTACAGGACGTTGGGCAAGATCGGAGGGGTACCTTCCTCCCCGCGGTAGCCAAGCAGGAGAGACCCCGACGGGCGCTGGCAGCGTTTCGAAAGTGCACTCGAAGGAGGGGGTTTGCTGACCCCGGCAAGAGAGGCTCAGACGCAATAGACGACTCCCTGGAAGGGGACAACAAACGAAACAGAATCTAACCTCAACATTCAATTTCTCAGAGGGGAGGGGAGGAGGAGCAGGTGACCGCAAGTCGAGAGGGGTCTCATCTTCTGGACCTTCTGGAAGTCTGGGTCCAGCTCCTGTGGTCTCCAGCCACTGGGACTGGTACACGCCATATTCCGAGGCTTATTGTCGCTATTACGGTACATGCCCTTGTTCCCTCGCTTTCGAAACACACAGTTCATCTTCTTCTCTCCCTTGAGACGTATAACGTGCAATTGCGGTCAAGTAACGCTTTCAACGATGACAAACATAACTATAAATTTAAATGGCTCATGGAAACAATCAAACATGAGTCAATAAACAAAATAAGAAAGAAGCTATACTAGTTTCACTGACTTACATTTAAAAAAAAATCAATATAGACTTATTTAAACTCAATCAAATCTTATACAGAAACCTCCACAATAAATACTTCACAAACTTATATCCTACCATATACTTGCTATTTAACGCTAGAAAAGAAAAGTTTATTATATTTACAATGAAGTAAATATAAATTAGTACCTAAAATAACTAAATTGAATAATATTAATAATAATTGAAATAGAAAACAATATAAATATTGTAGGAAGCCATTTTTCTTTAGTAAAGAAATTTCAAAATAACTATATCTCTAAGATAATGTTATAAACAAACAAAACTAAAAGTAGACAGTTTTACAGAAATAAATAATTTAAGATTTCAAAAAAACATTCTTATTTTAAAGAAGTGATTTAGGCGAAAACAAATATATAAATATAGTTTTGTCCAAAATTGTGTCTTTCTGCCAAATGAACCCCATATAAGCTTCTCTAAATTTAAAGAATATAAACTAACAAAAAAAGAAAATAACACGCACACGCACACACACACATACACACACATATATATAAATACTTGACATATTATCATTAGTTATACTATATGAAATATATTTAAACCTTAAAAAAAATTTAATATACTACCTTATTGTTATTATTTTTGACATATCTGTACTAGATTTGATATATCCATAAATTCAAACTTTTTATGACTTAGATGATATAACTTAAGAAAATAGGTACTTTGTACGTAATACAGGTTAGTGACTGCCAAAAATGTGAAAGCCGCTAACCAAAAAAGGATCATTACTTGACCCCAATTTCATTTATTTTGGTAAAATCTATAATATTGGTGCAAAACTATAAATTGAAAGGCGTGTCTTTAGTGTAGAAATAGACATCCAATTGTGATACGGATATTTCTAGGAGTCTTGCGTAACACATAGTAGAATAACAATAGTTAGGATCCTAATATATAAAAAAATAGCAGTGACGCAGTTGGGGTAAATGGAGAGTTTCACAAAGGCCAATCGTATCTCAGGGTGACACAATGGCGCTAGTTAGCTAGAAGGCTTAAATGTACGAAAAACTATATCACCGGGAAGTGGGTTTTCAACTCAACAGCATTTCCTCAAAACTAAAGAAATTATTTTCCCTCTAAAATTCTTATCAGACATTACAGGTATTTTCAGGTTAAAATTGATTCTATGAAAAAGAAAATATATTACTGTAGTTAAGTCAAAAGTTAAAGAATAACAAACGAATTGCGAGGGGATAAATTATTTGAATACATTAATGAATTAATTTGAAGTTGGGAAGAACCCACAAAAACTGAAATAGCTTCAACTTTCTCACAGTGCAGAGGGAAGAATCACATTATGTCTAAAATAAATTTTAAATTTTCAAGATGAAAACAAAAAAGACATGTCCCTTATAGTTATTATTTTTCCTTTTAAAATACTGTGCTGATACAAAATTCATCAAAGAAAAAATTTGGGAGGCACTGCAGATTTGAGAGTGTGCAATCTTGAATTTCTTCAAATCAGGTATCAGAAATATATAACTCTTTCTTTTAACAGGTAAATATTATTCCTGAATCATATATAAATTTTTTAAGTGAAATATTTTATCCAAATTGAAAATCTTCCATAATCAATATGGACTGATGGGGAAATTATGAATGATATGATATTTTACGAATTCTTATGAAAAGAGACAAAATTGACAGGATCAGTCAGGTGTTTCCCACTTACTATATGAACTTACATTAGTGATCTATCAAGATGAGGATGGTATATAAAAAGCTAACAATCTATATAAGTCAGCCTTTAATAAGTATATGAGCGACTAAAAATCGTCTTTTACTTCTAATGATGGAATTAAGATCAACCTCCACATGCTTAAGAATCCGCTTCCTATATGCAGAAGTGACGATTACCCAAGATAGAACCTACTAAACATTATATTCTATAAAATAGATAATAATGGAATAAAATGCAGTTCCAAAGAGCCCATTCAATTTCGACTAATTGATAGGAAAAAAAAATAAGAGAAAAATGTGGTACTTTGGGGAAAAGGAATATTGCAATTAGAAATAATTCTAGTTCCTCTTTGCTCTGATATTCGTGAAAGGAAAATAATTGGCATATAGGAAATACATGAATGATATGATATTACTCAAATTCTTATGAAAAGAGAAATATTTTTCCTTAAATTTTGATGAAATTCTTCTAAGATATTATATCTAGACTATTAATATCCAGGAGAGACTTGTTGTCAGAGGTGAAGAGTCCAAGGAATAAATGTATATGTTACTATGTAGCCATGTTCAAGGACAAGTCTTGGATTTCTCCTACAATCCCCATTTACTCTGTTTGCCAAGCCTGAATCCCTTATGTTCTCGTATCCTCCTTCGTTCGCCGTCCTCGGGCTGTGGCCCTCGCGTGTCTTTACCTTTGCAGAGAGCCGGTGGGAGACGGGCAGGCGGCTACAGCAGGACGTGTGGCAGGCCGGCATCGGAGACGGGAGCGACGGACGAACTGGTCCGACCACCAGCTCCCCTTATCAGGATGTCAGATTCGGACCTGCGTCAATCATAGCCTCCGTGTCAAATGTTATCAGGAAAGTGTCTCGAAGACAGGTCTACGAGGTTATCGGCCCCTCTTCCCAACCTCTAAAACATTATTATTTATTAGGGGGAAAAGCAAGACATTAACTCTTATTCTTCTGTCTTCTTATTTTTATTTATTTATTTTTTTTTTTTTTTCACTATCGGCAAAGAGATTAAAGCCAATTTGAATAAAAACCAGATCAAATATAAAAACTTAGAAAAATACTGGTCAATTAGTGATACTTGCATTGTTTTGTTATTCTCTTTCATCCTGGGATAGTGGAAACAGTCAATTAGGTCGTATAGAGTTTTTTTTTAAATACTAATTTACTCAGAAATTCACACACAAGTGAGTATGCAATTTCCTTCCGATAACATATTATTTTTAATTAGAGATAAAATGTTAATAATAATTCCTATTAGAAAAAATTAGCTGTTGGACTGTCTGAAAAACTTGTTCCAAGAGCAAAAAGTATTGGAAACCCACTGAATGCTTTTGAAAAAATAACTAAACAAGTTGATAAAGCAATAATAGTATAAATAAAGTCTCATAAAAATATTTAAAAATGAATCCAGTAATAAACACAGCTTATTAGTTTAAATTTATGATTATTAAATCAAAAATGAAAAAAAATATACACATCATTAACATTGGCTCAATAAAGAGTATTAGATATTGCCATTTCGAAAATTTATTTTGTATATTTAGTATCAGCTAAGACCCAGCTGTTAATCTTAATGTTCTTTTTCAAAATCAAAATAATGAAGTTCACCCGATGTATTTATTTCTTATAACTAGATACTTAGGAGATCCGAGATCTAATCTTCAGAGTAGACCGATCTCCCAAATTCTATTCCAATCAAAGACAAAAAGACTCTGAAACAATTTATTATTATTATTTTTTCTTTTTTTTTTTTGTGATCATTCCTGCCTACTAAGTACAAGAACTATTATTATTTGTTACCAAGTTGGAACACTAAATTGTCTAAAAAAATTTTTTTCTGTCCGAAAACCATTAAGAGCGACTACTTCCAGCGAAGAGTGGACTACTTCCTTTAATAGTGAATTTATGCAATAGTCACCTACATTTTGCAGCCTGGTATATACTCAAAGTGACCAAAAAATCACTGAGAGTATTTCATAGGAGATGTGATAGCCGATAGATGACACGTCATTTTAAAACCGGTAGTTAATGATTTCTGATCAGGATGTTAATTTCTTACAATTTGTAATTTACAATAATAACAATAATAGAATTCCTCAATCAATACTGACATGTCACGACCAAACCTCATGGCTATTCATTCATTCATGAGACATTATCAATATATAATTCAAATCCGGTTATCTCCTCGCACCCGTAATATTTTGGCATTTTTACTTTATCAGCAGAATATAATTATCTTTTTTTCTTTTTTTTTCCCCGAGGTTAATTGATTGATTTGCTTTAAATGTCATCATTTTTACTCATTCAAAGATTTATTTAAAATTTACATAAAATTTAAAGTACCAATCTTCTCCAATAATTAATACGACGGGTAGGTTTAAATTAAATTAGAAGGTTATGTGCCAGATTAATATATTGAAATTTACATATATTCCATGCATAATTAATTAATAATTGGCTTCAAGAAAAGTAGTAATGCAAGGAAATATTCATTAACACTTTTGTCCTTAGATGATTTTAGTTAAGGTTCGGTCAAGGTAGATCCAAAAAACACAAATTTACAAAAATGTATTTTTTAATAAAGAATTATCTGCCAACGTTTCGGCTTACATTGCAAGCTATCATGAAGATGAGAGAGGATGTCCTGTTCCTAAGTTCACATTTCCATGACTGACAATCATGGCAGGGAGGACAGGACGTCCTCTCTCATCTTCATGATAGTCCTGAAGAAGGCTTGCAATGTAAGCCGAAACGTTGGCAGATAATCCTTTATTAAAAAATACATTTTTGTAAATTTGTGTTTTTTGGATCTACCTTGACCGAACGCCAACTAAAATCATCTAAGAATAATATCTACGGTCAACAAACTCTCCTTTTGAATTAACACTTTTGTTGTTCCAAGTTTCAATATTTTAAAGTCTTCATTAATAAGGCCCCACATGTGCTGGTATAATGTAAACCTAATTTAGTTTCGCATATAAATTTTTTTTCGAAAATGAATTTATTAGTTTTTCTAGTGAATTTAAAAGAAAGACAGGATGTTTGCCTTTTGATGGGTTGTGCGCAGTCTGTGTCCTTGACAGTTGACGAGCTCTCAATTACCCCCTCGGTCATTTCAATCCGATCACGTTGCTCTTGATCTTCAGCACCCCGCCTCTCCATGGAATTAGTCTCCAACGACTGGAAGTCCCGGACTCCGGCCAATCAGAGGTGATGAGAAGAAAAGACGATGAGTACAGTCTGGGTGATCCGGAGGGTGATAGGACGATGAGATATATGTTTTCACGCAAATTGCGAAGCTTTTCTATAAGCTTCGTTATCGCTCGACTGAGAAATCTGGAAAACCGTCTCCCATCCAGATGGAGTATCGAATAAATGAGTAAAATGTGTTTTCTAATCGTCCACTTGCCATACACATTTATATATATAGGAATTAAAAAACGTAATTCCTATGGAGTGGTTTTTAAGAGGCAGAAAAAAACAACGAAAAAAACAAACAAAAAACACAGCTCTGATAAGAAAAAGACAGCTGTAACCGCCGACGAAAGAACTATAAGAACTGAAGGATCGGGTCTTGTTCCATCTGCCAATCCTCATAAGAGTCCATCTGTTGTCCGAGAGGATCAACCAGAAAACTGCTCTACAGACCCTCGTTAATACTGGATCAACATGATGGATTGCATATGAGGACTGACGATAAGTAATATGGATAATAACTGATTACTGACGATAGGTAATAAGGATCAAGAGATTTAACAGGGCAATTTTGGCTATAGAACGGCCCTGTTATTTTTTGAATATAGAAACAAAATCATAAGCTCTTTATTACTAACTGTAGAAAAAATAATTTTAGGTGAAAATTATAAGAGGAGGATTTAGATTAAGACCAGAATTGATATTGATATCTTTGTTTCTAAAGCTCAAGAATACAATTTTGGAATTTAAAAGAAAAATATATATCTTCTAAAACACTTTTATAAAAAAAAAACACATTTTAAGAAAGACAATTTTACAAGTATAACTACGATGGCTGAGTACATACCCCGCTCAATCTTCCCAGGCAGATTTATAGGTCATTCCATTCACGCAAACTAATTTTTCCTCCTTTTAAGATATAATTCGTTATTAACTCTCCCTTCTGTCCAACTTAATGAAAAATCTGAAATTTGTTGAGAATAAGCAGCTCCTCCGTGGTGAATTTATTGACAGGATCAGCCAGGTGTTTCAAACTTACCATATGAACTCACATAAGTGATCTATCAAGGATGGTATATAAAGAGCTAACAATCTATATAAGTGAGCCTTTAATAAGTATATGAGCGACTAAAAATCGTCTTTTACTTCTAATGATGGAATTAAGATCAACCTCCACATGCTTAAGAATCCGCTTCCTATATGCTTAAGACACGATTACCCAAGATAAAACCTACTAAACATTATATTATATAAAATAGGCAATAATGGAATAAAATCTAGCTCCAAAGAACCAACTTTCGACAAATTGGAAGGAAAAAAAATTAGAGAAAATGGAGATACCTTGGTGAAAAGGAATGTAAGAAAACAGTTGATCATGATACTTGCAATTAGAAATAATCCTTTTGCATCGATATTCGTGAAAGGAAAATAACTGGCATATAGGTAACATATTAACCAATTTTTCACTAGCTAATAACTGAGCTGCCAGTAACGAAGTAAGAAGGAAATAAGTAACCGCTCATGCGTCTTTATCAGTAAGATAATTAGTTTCTAGAAAGTAATTATCTTGCTAAAAGTGAAATATTTCTTAATTTTCACTTTTTATAACCCAAGGATCCCAAAATTTTGTCATTCAATAGTAGTCTTACACTTCCTGCTGAAAAAGAAGACGAAAAATAAATCACAAACGACGAAACAGACACAGGATCATTCACAATGTGATAACTTCACATGGCAAAAGCCGTGATGATAATGTTACTTGGACCCCGCAACGTGAATAGCGAAGGCCACCCTCCGAAAGCAATTTTTGAACGGGGGGTGACTTGCACATATCTGTGAATAATCGACGGGCAAACATCCCCATCCCCCAGCTCACTTAAAGGGTACATTATGAATCACCTAGATGTTGTTGGCATCCGTGGGTCCAGGCTCTCCTGCCCTTGTGAAGAGAAGGGGCTCTAGTATTTGGAGATTTAATAATATAACAAGACTTAAATCAATAAACTTATGAAGATAAGTAAAATCAATAAAAATAATATGGAAGTACGACTAAAACAAGTACAAGAGAGGCCAAGGGAGCCAGAAAAAAAAATGTACTAACTCAGCCGGGATAAAAAAATAACAATTAATTTAAGTTCGACAGAACCACTGTTAATAAATATACAAAAAGGAGCTACAGAAAATAAGTAATCATAATAATATACAAACTTTCAAAACTAATCATATAAATGAGATAATTTCCTATTAATGGTCGACAGATGCTGTTTGAATTCGCAAAAGCAAAAAGCTCTTACCATAATTCGGTAAATTGTCAAATTGTATGGTCCTAACGGCGTTTTTCTAAAGTAATTGTCATTCAGGCCCTGCCAATTTCCCCTTTACCGTCCGTTTTAAGTGTGAAATCACAATTACTCTGGGGTCAAAAATGCTTCTCTTTTTCTTTTTTTTTCCCCGTGGGTCAAAAAATTAAAAGGTTTTAAAAAATGAAGTGGAGTAAATCGGCGACAATTTAACCCACTGAAGATACAAAACAAACCAATTGTTATCATTAAACGGAAAGAGAGCCCTGGTCCCTGAAATCAGGGGGAGAAAAAATCCCTTCGCTTGACAAAGAAAAAAGCTGTATTTCAGAAAAGAAGAGGAGGGGGAAGTCTAGGACTGTGATTCTCATAATGAGGGAGTATTATTGATATGAGTTAAATTGACCAATTCCCTTTGGGTCCTCAGGGGCGGTTTGGAATGTATCGCCGGGGAAGACTTTTTCTTTCTTTTTTAGCGTCGTGCTGAGGCTAAGCGGCTGGAAATGGTTATTGTCATCTGGGTAAATGGCTAATTGAGGGTCCTAAACGGGGCGGGTTCCGAGCAAATGATCTCCAGCCTCCAGTCCGGGCTGCCTGGAGGCGCTGGACCCCGTAATCGTCCTGCATATGTGTCCTTCGTCGTCCTCGGCATTGATGACCATCTTGATGGTGCTCATCTACTGCGTGAATCAGCCGGGGACCGAGTCCCTGTACTCCTTCCAGCAAATTACCCGTCGGGAAATTAAACTATTCCCATTCCTAACTTGAAGCAAAAATAAAAAAAAAAATAAATAAAAATTTCAACTGTCAACGATCCTATACTGAGAAATGATATGTATGTATGTGCAGAGCGCTGAACTATGACGGACAGAAATACTTCCTCTAAGGTAGTTCAGGATATAATGCATACTCTTCTACTGATTTTTTTTTTTTTTTTAATGACACATTATATTTTAAAATATTACTGTCAACAAAGTGGGTGGG
>KZ807056.1:150264-163647 GCA_000696205.2 Oncopeltus fasciatus
TATATATATATATCAATTACATTAATTTAGTTTCCAAAAAAAAAAAAAAATGTTTGGTTTCGTATCAACGGTTTTTACAATGATTCCTTTTAAAAATCACCCTTCATGATCGATTTGAAACATTTACAAAATCCTCAAGCGGTAGAATAATAGAAGGAATAACTTATTGATTTTTTTTTTAATTACATGCAACAGAAAGTACAGGAGAAAAAAAATTATATATATTTGCCTATACTTTTTCTATCGCGTAATTTTCATATATATATAAAATGTATTCTTCTTCTATTAAGGATCGGTACATAAGATGTGCAAAAAGTTATTTTATGTTTCATTATGATTTCAACGTGAAATGCTTGATTTTCTCAAGGAAAATTCCTATAATTACTTTTAAAGCATTGTTAACATTGTTCAAGACTGTATTTTACAAGTGTTTCCTACTAAAATTCTTTCACTCCAGTGTAATAGAAACATAAAAGTAAAATAGGATAGTTTTGTATAGGTTAGTATTGCAGGCACTGGTATGGCAGTTGAAGGACGGCTTATTAGGTTGGGTCATGAAAGATTTGCTGTCTAATCTCGGTAATAACAGAGTGACTCCATTGCCTGCACACAATTAGTCTTCTACGGAGGATGCTTCTCGCCCATGACAAGTGGCGTGTCCCGTGGCCGAGGTCGAGGCTATGGAAATGCGCCGGAGAGGCATTTGGGATTTCTCAAAATTAGCGCCTCTATCTATGGATCTGTCTGTGTGCAATTAGGTATGAGAGGACGGGCGAGAAGAACGAGTCCATTACATGCAAATGAGACGGCGTCTCTCGGCCGGCCCCAGATGTCATTGACGATAGCTTTGTTGAGACAATGGCAGCCCCGGAGGAAGTCCCGTCGGCCCGAATGTCTTCCAGCTACAGGCCGTCAAATCTGACATGCGGGGAGATACGGACCCGTAAAGCTGGAAGCCGTCCTTCCTACAAGATCGCTGTAGAGGAATCCCGGCTAGATAGCGCCTTATTACTTGTATTCAGTGACATTAAAAACGCATAGTAGAACTCCGATGGCTCCGTGATCCCACTAAAATGAAAGGACTTAAATCGCTCCTCTTTGCTTCAGAGAGAGGAGCGATTTAAGTTAAGAATGGATGATTTACCTAAATTGTGTAAACCACTTTCTCCTATACCATAGAGATTACAACATAGAATTATAATTTTGTAATGAGGGGCAAGGTGATCTGGTAGTTCAGGTGCTGTCGTTTAACAGGTTAAAATCTGGAAACAGGAGTCCGCTGCCCCAGGGTAAATAGGAGAAGGCCTATTTCCAATCCTCTTTAGAGAATAATAAGGTTTAAAATAAGTCAAAAGACTCATAAACAATTAATGAGAGGGTATAGAATAAAAAATCTAACTGTCCCAGCCAGGAATCGAACCTGGATCTCCTGCTATCCGGGCCGGTGCACTTGCCAATTGTGCTACCAGGACGCGCCAGGTATCTCATTCAATTCCCTCTTCATTGGCGAGAGCCTAACCTACGAGAAAGACAAGAACTTCGTCTAACACTCGAAGGAGCTGAGATTGTCAAGCTATTTGTCGACTCTCGTCATTTACTTTATTTAATTTTTTCTTTATAAATATTTTATTTGGTTGTGGTTTTTTATCCCACGTAAACGTCAAAAGACTCATAGTTTGATTATTAATCTATAACTGAAATGTAATTTAACAAGTTAAAATACAATAGGTGTGTTCAGTGCTAGCCTGCACACAGAATAAGAGTGGTTGAACAATAAGTTTAGCATTTAGAAAAGATATATAGAGAATATTACACTTACAATTAGTTCAGCGCAGTTGTCGTGATCAGCTAAGAAGCCCGAAAGGGACTGACTGAGACTACTGAGGATCCTACAGGACCATCCCTTATAGGACAGAATTCTGGTCCCTGGACAAGGGGTTTCCCTGAAGTGAAAGGAAGACAGCTCATCACTGGGAAAGTAAATAGGAAAGTGTCCTTTGACTATCCTGATATGAGGACAAAGAGGCTGCCCAAGACAAAGAGACACAGACAATTACATGAAGGGACACTTCCATGGGAAGTTGACAGTTCAGGCTATATCTTGGAGTAAACAGTTCCTTTGAAAAAGGGTCTTATTCACCAAAAGGACATTATATTAGTAATAACAATGAGCTATCACGACAGAACAGTAGGCGTTTTCCTTATTTCTGTGCTTCTGTAGGTAATAGACCAGAGGGTGTGCTCCTAGGAAACACCCAGACGTAACTATTGGAAAAAAATCAGGCGACCAGAATGGTGTCCTGGCTGCAAAAATTCTCTACTGAACCGTGGATTGAGAAAAAATACATTCCTAACATGTATTTCCATCCTGGTCCTATATTGCCTGTTGCGGGGCTAGTTTTTTTTTTTNTGCCCGTCTGTGTCAGAACTGAATGATAGGAAGGTTAATACGATTTGACTTGCGATACAAAACAAAGAGATAGATGAGTGCGTTCGACGGATGAAGTGGGGATGTGGGATAGTGCGTGTGGAAGTTGTGGGAAAGAGAGGGGAGGGGGGAATGGAACTCGGCATTTGACGGGATGACACGGGCTAACCCCACCGGGCTCGTGGTGGTGACATGCAATTATCGCCATGTCTAACTAAGCCGATACCTCGCTAGGCATTTACAATTCGCCCAACGTACGGACTCGTACGTTCGGCCATCGTGGTGGCGGGGGCCGGTGTGCGTTGGGTGTGGGGGGGCTGTTCCTGCATATATATATTATGAAAGATAAATAATAGACAATTACATATCAAGCAAGAATATGTTCAACAAACCAACAATAACGAATATATTGACGTAAATTACTTTTCCTTCCTCCAAACTTATGATTTTCTACCGCTATTACACATTGACAAAATCAAAGATCAAGAAAAAATAATTTGAAAACCAAATGTGATTTTCTTTTTATAAAGTGCTGACGTAAGCTCGTGCTAAAGTAATATATATTCCCATAATTTCGACTTTAGTGAGAGTTTATAAATACACATTTTTATAGTTGATTTTTTTTTACCCATCAACAAGGAATCTCTGAAAATTTAAGGAAAATTATGGTAGAAACGTCAATTGCTTAACTTCCTTGGGAAATTAACTACTAAATAGCCACTTAAAATCAATTTGCGTTATCAGAGATTTACACAGCATAATATTCCACGAAAGTAAAATAATACATCATTTAAAAAATAAAATCTCTAAACGCAGAATATCTGAAGGTAAAACAAGGTGCACTAATTCCTAAATTTCTTTTGCATAATTCTCTGTTTAAAGTAAGGAGCGAATCTCATCAAGACTCATTTACCATAATTACAAACTGCTTGGCAATAATTAATGGACGGGATATTAGTTATCCCGTAAAAATAGTAAGAAAATACAATTTGATTGTTTACACCAAAATATTGATTATATACACTTCAAATGAAAAAAAAATTTAAAATAATTGGTTTCTGAATTTAAAAAAAATTAATTTAAAAAAAATTTAATGAATTATTAAAAAATAATAACAGCTTTTGCTTCGGCTTACGAATGCTTATTTATATTCGTTTTATACGATTTTTAACTTTAAAAAAAAAGAATAAAATATGGCAAAAAGATATATATTTCGTCACATTAATGTCATTAAAACATAATAATTTCAGTGATTGAGTAAGTTCAACAAACTTAAGATACTATCTTAGTTAAAGAAGAGCTCAAAAGTTGGTGTGAATTAGCTAAAACCGGTAGTAAACCCACACAAAGACAACTGTGAAAAAAGAAATGTCAACTAATTGGAGACATTCCTCTGAAATTGGTTGTCGTTAAAATGTCTCAGGGTCTCCAAGGATCAGGCAGGATTTACAGTTACAACGCCTGAATATTCATTGACAGAGGCTATTAGATCACCTTAATTCGTAAGTCGGTAGTTAATATCAATCTCTTTCGGGCGATGGCCTAGTTATTGACTATGTCACAGAAAAACCGCTCCTGAATCACCACTAGTTAAATTCTCTGAGACGTTATGTTGTCCATTTATTTTTATCGTTTATAGCAGCTAATTGGAATTTAACTTTAGGTGATAACTTTCGAGTAATTAAATATAAAGACATTAAACAATAATAAAAACAGTGAGCAACAGATATATCGTTCAGTTAAATGCCGCTCAAATCTGAGTGAAGTAAGACATTTACAGTTACTCAGGCTTACTTTTAAGGACTAGAGAGAGCTGCAGAGCTGACATAACAGTAAGTGCTTTTAGAACGAAATTCAAAGGATCCTGACGCTCCAGGGGTTCAAATCCTACTCTAGGCAAGCTTTTATCGAGAGTTTAGAATAGGGTGGCAACCTGTAAAGAGTCCCTCACACCATGACTTACAAGATGCCGTAAGGAAGACGATTCTAGTTAAAATGGTAAACCTGTATGCAATGAATAGAAATCGAAAAATGGAATATTAATTAATATTGGCTTAATGGAATATTGTTACATAAATTTATACAAACTCCTTATTATATAGTTTTTTTTTCTAATTATACATTTACATATTTAAATCAAGATAAGAGGTCTTGGAGTCAAAGTTTAGTTTGGAAAGTAAATAAATCATTTTAAGGAATTTAGGGTAAATACATATTTTTCTTAAGGAAATAAATGGTAAAAAAAATAGAAAAAAATTATATTTTGTATTCTATAGAAAGCATAAACAATTAATGAGAGGGTATAGAATAAAAAATCTAACTGTCCCAGCCAGGAATCGAACCTGGATCTCCTGCTATCCGGGCCGGTGCACTTGCCAATTGTGCTACCAGGACGCGCCAGGTATCTCATTCAATTCCCTCTACANTTGTATAGATCAATAAATATTTAAAAAATTAGTTTCTAAGTAATTTCACGGAGTTTTTTTTAAAAATTATATTGGGATAAAAACACTTAATTCTTTCAAAGTTATCTGCAACAAAAATTAGTAAATCATTTAAAATATTTCTAATATTCATATTAGTGGAGGCAAAATACATACAACACATAAAAAACTTGTTTAAAATAACTTTAAGGTACTATTAATACTAAACCACTATAAGTTAGAGCGACTTAAGTATAGTCGATTTAAGAATTGGAGCAAAAAATTGATTATGTCACTTAAAGAGGACGATTGGGGGTCGCTAACTCTTTCTGTTACATTCCAGATAGATTTACTCAATAATTAACTTTATAAAAAATGATTGATATTATATGAAAATAAAAATAAAATATATAGAAAAATAAAAGTAGAGCTGGTAATCACATCAGGTGATGAGTTTATTTGTAGCTCCAAAATATCGATCTTAGATTTTGGTATAAAAATTCGTTACGAGTTGCTATCCATGATTTTCATGTCTGTCGTAGATATTTGCGAATAACGGAGCTAGAATCCATAAGTCTGTTAGTAAAAGCTACAAATAATTGTTACCGGGACCTTTGAATTAAAGAGAGTAAAATCATATTTACAAATTTCGTCCATTATATTATGGACTTACTCAAATAAATGTTTAACTGTTTTTAAGAGCATCAAAAAGTGCCTTAATTATTGACACAGTGGTGAGAAATCAGTTTGGTTATTTCAGGGAAAATGGTGTCATTCCACTAGAATAATTTCAAATGTTAGGCATCAAAAAGTTAGCAGAAACAATACACTTTAATGTAGGCACAACTGAAACTAACAGACAAGAGCTTACATTGTATATCGTAAATAATATCAGAATGTAATCAATTGCACTGTTGCCCGTCTGTGTCAGAACTGAATGATAGGAAGGTTAATACGATTTGACTTGCGATACAAAACAAAGAGATAGATGAGTGCGTTCGACGGATGAAGTGGGGATGTGGGATAGTGCGTGTGGAAGTTGTGGGAAAGAGAGGGGAGGGGGGAATGGAACTCGGCATTTGACGGGATGACACGGGCTAACCCCACCGGGCTCGTGGTGGTGACATGCAATTATCGCCATGTCTAACTAAGCCGATACCTCGCTAGGCATTTACAATTCGCCCAACGTACGGACTCGTACGTTCGGCCATCGTGGTGGCGGGGGCCGGTGTGCGTTGGGTGTGGGGGGGCTGTTCCTGCCGATATACCACAGAGAGAGCGAGAGAGAGTGGGGGGGGGGGGTATTTCACCCCGGTCCGGTACAGAGAACGCTGCCTTCAATAACACCCCTCGTTACGGCCAAACACATGAACACACATTATATATAACATCCGTACAGTGCGCCAACATTGAACACTCAGACCACAAGTTAAATTCCAACAGCTGTCTCTAACTACGACAAGGATAACTCACTCTATCTATATTAAATTTATCATTGGTTGGATCGTCCACCTTCCAAATTTAACTTTACGCTAATAAAATAACGCCGAAACAGTGGCATACTCGGCAAATCCGACTTTTGTCTCTGCGGATGATCTAAAAACTGTGACAATGACTAAAGATGAGGAATCGACGAGGAGTGAATTCCTCTGCATCGTTGTGGACAAATATTGTTATTTGAAATTTCACGACAGGTAAAATAAATAAATCGGAGTTTAATTTTATTGCTCTAAATTGTATATTACGATCGCTAAAACAAAAAAATATTTATTATCTTTGCACGGCCATTAAGGTCCCCCTCTTCGTTTCATCTAATTTCACTAAATAACGAACTTTTAGTTTATAAAAATAATTTACGTATTGAATATATATTCATTGAAAATAAAAATAAAGGTTTAAAAAATAAATAAGTGACACGCCAAACTCCATTATGAAAAACTAAAAAATCAAACAAATAATGTTCTTCATAAATAGATGTTGAAGACAATTTAAACACGTCGAATGTAATTTATAAAGAATAAATTATTGAAAGCAATATTCTTTGTCACTATTATCCATTTGTTCATGAATAGGAGGTAATCATTGGGTTACTAGTTCGTTTTAAATATTAACGAAACTTGGGAAGGTACATGATGTCTTTTGATAATGTTCTGAAAAGTAAGGAATTAGGCCTTCGTTATATGGTCTGTGAGCCAAAGATGGATAGTTATCGGAGTCACGTCGGTCTAGAACTAGAACTTTTATAACACAACAAATTGTATCTAACCCTCAGAAGAGAGAGAAAAAACAGACACTCATAAAAGACCAGTCACAAGGGGTTGCACAAGTGTTTATTCAATAAGATTGTAGCTAGAGATTATAACTTTGACTGCAGAAATTTGAGGTTATAATGAGGGAATAGGAGGAAAAGGGCTCTTGTGTGCAAAATTACTTCTTGAACTTACTTCACTTTCCTGGTGGGGGGGGGGGGGCAGTCTTGTATAACAACAGACAAGGTACACACACACGCCAGGAGCTAGCGGAAGAACCAGTCCTCTTGGAAACCGGTCCGAAACCTCCAGGGGCAATTCATAGATAAAGCCGATATTGTCCGTCAAAGAGGCTGCCATCTTACTCTTAGCCTGATTGGACTCCATGTGCCCATAGGTTGCCGAGGTAAACCAATAGGTTGCCAAGATCGACCAATAGGTTGCCCTTCTGTTCCGAACGGCAAATAACTAACCAAATACCATTTTCAATCTTGGACACATCGATAAGAACTCCGCACTAATATATTGTTAACAGGTCACAAATCCATCAAGAAACTGCTTCTATTAATAAGAGAAATATTTATAACTTGATTATTGAACTTTATTTTTAACTGTCGAACAATGATAATTATCAGGTAACGCCTTGTAATATGATTATTTATACATTAATTATTATTAACAATTTATTAATCATCACCATCATCATCACCATCCCAATTATTATATCTTTAATTAATGATTATATAATTTTTTTTTCAGTTTTACTATAAAGCTTTGAAATAAATTTTTAAAAAAGCCAATAACCATGAAAAGTAGTCATAAAAAAAAATCACCCTTTTTTTATGACAATTTGGAAATAAATAAAAGAATTCTGAAAGAAAGTGTATCGATTTTCTCTTTCATTTCAGAATTTTTGCAAAACTAAAAAATTTTAATTGTTCAATACTGCTTACAATAAAAATATTAATAGCATTTCCTTCGTCTTTCCCTATCTTCTACTTCCTTATTTATTAACCCAAATAACAGATTCATTTAAATGTTTCAGAAAAGAATATAGTTTTTTTTTTTTTTTCCTAAATGCAAACGTTAGGGCGTATGAATGTTAATAATTTAACTCATATAAATACATAACATAAAATTTTAATTATTTTCAGCTTCAAAAATAATACAACTTTGGAACTTTTGAAAAATCACTTTAAGAAAGAATCTGGAATATTTATTTATAAACTTTTATTACGGGACTAGCCGTGTCTCAAAGATGTTTTTTTGCCCAACACATCCTGTAATGGCCAAACGGTATACGATATATCTGATTTTCAGGGGAGTCTACAAAAAAAAAAAAAGAAAAAAAAAAAATTATGATTCTCACAGCGTCCATATTGGCAAGGATTGTGCCTCTACAGAAAATCTCCAGTCCATTGCAGTCCATACAAGTGTTAAAGGAAGCCATTTCTTGTTTTACGATTCAGGGATTAAAATCGAGCGATTAATAATTGTCGGTTCTTCTAATTGTGGGCTGTGTGTGAGTTGCGTTCAAGATGGCCGTGACTGATAAGTGTGTGAAAATAGTTGAAGCAGAAAAA
Source organism: Oncopeltus fasciatus (assembly GCA_000696205.2). Lineage (NCBI taxonomy): Eukaryota > Metazoa > Arthropoda > Insecta > Hemiptera > Lygaeidae > Oncopeltus > Oncopeltus fasciatus. Next base: position 158,948 of record KZ807056.1, read on the forward strand.
TGCAAATTGAATTGAATACAAGAAACCTGAAAATATGGGAAAAATTGTGTGACAGGACGTGATAACGTGATAATCCTTTTTGTTATAATTGTGTGTCTGTGTGTAGGTCACGTTATGAGTGATTGAAATCGTATTGATTAATAGCAAAATTATATGCAAATTAGTCGAATATGACAGAGATGCACAATTTATTTCACGCAGGGGCTACGTCAAATAAATGAATCATTAGGAATCTATGGTAATGAATATTTATATTTACTTTCCAAGTCAGGCTTAATACTAACGTTTTTGTTTTTAAATATTTAGTATGGTGTCTACTTCATTTTCCATAACTTTATTTTAACAGAAAAAAATAATAAAATAAATAATAAAACATTTCCACTACAGGCCGTTGAGACACAGAGGGGAAGCACATGTTAATGATGCGTTTATAAGAGAAGGTGTGTGGTCATCACACTATTCTACCCGCCTTTATTCCCCATTGAATGAAGTATACTCTTATTATTATTTGGTGCACTATTTTTCGCGACCAGTAGTACACAAATAATCAAATTTCTCACTACAAATAAAAGCACAAAATAAACATAATCCCCATAAGAGTTATTATGAAATGAATTTGAGCTAAATCAAATATTAATATATAATTATTTGTTTATTTTTTGATTTTATACCAAGAGGTTTCAAAATAATTTTATCTACAAACACATAAGAACACATATTAAAATAACCAACGACATGTTTTCAGTAATAGTTATTGAAAGTGTAGGGTTTTAAAAGATTTTTGTACACTCAATTTTAGAAGTGAATCAAAATTTTAAGGATCGCGAGGGTTTAAAAGTGAAAAAAGGGATCTTTGGACTGCTTTAGTTTTGGAATAAAATGAGTAGAGGATTGAGGTATTTTTTTTACTTCTTTTCGTTCATTTCTTTTTTTTTTTTCCTAATGCAAGGATGTTACAAGAGTTTGTTTTATACCGATTTTATCCTGCACATTGTTCTAAAAGTCAATTAAAATTAATGGGCACTAGATAAAAATTAATTATTTTTTACCAATGATTTTTATTAAATATGTAATTCAATTATTTATTTAATTATTAATTTTATTTATTTGATTAAACAGTAATCCCCTCATCGCTAGAAATGTTAAGTAGAGAAAGAAGAAGAAGGTGGGCAAAAACAAACAATTCATTCTTGGTGGAGTTAAAAAAAAGGTTTTTTTATTTCATTTTATTTAACTTTTCTTTTTTTTAAATAATAGCTGAGACTTATTTTCGAATGTAAAGTTGTCAAAGTTTTTTCGCTGTCCACTTCAAAAGGAGCCACACTCTACCCCAATGAGAGAGATTGCTTAACACTGTAACATTTGTAGTTCGGAAAGAGCACATCAGACGACCTACATTTCATCTCAGACACGGCGATATTCGGGGAAGAGATGGGAAATAGGTACGGCCGACTATCCAGCCGATGAGGAAGAGGTTTCACCAACTGGCAAAAAAGAGACATGGCCCCCCCATAGAAAAGTATAGCGTTAGTCCAACGGAACTTTCTAACCATTGTTCAATGGGATGGACAACCATCAAGTCTTGTTCCTCCACTTCTTTTCCGTCCTACTCCCAAGCCGACTTCTTCAAGCCACCTTCATAAGACGACCCTGTTCCGGAGAAACTCAAGAGTCGGTTTGACACAGGTCCACCTGTTACGCGTACTTCCGCTGAAACTCAGACATCAATCTTCCCACGTCTCTCAAGAATATATTCCTTCAAGAAGGCTTAGATCGGCTTCGAATTCCCTTGATTTTAAGCAAAACTTTGCATTAAAAGCATATTTGTAAACCGATTTCAGAACCAGAGGCTTTAAAAAAATGTTCCTCATTAAAGGAGCTACATAAAATAAGCAGATTTGTCATCATTTATTATCATTATGAACATAAATAATAATAAATAGTTAATTTGACTTTACAATATGGCGAAGGCTATGTGGATAAAAAGTAAAATAACTAAAGCTTAAACTAGACTTTTTTAAATAATAATTTTAGTTATTGTATTTAATACCACGTTAAATTTTATATACGAAACGCAAGGAAGCCAGAAAAAAAATTTTACTAACTCACCTGGGACTCGAACCCGTCTCTTCTGCTTTCCGGGCAGATATGCTGACCACTGTACCACCGAGTCAGGCTAAATGAGCTCCACAACCCCCCGCACTTTACTTTTCTGGCTCCCTTGCATTTTTTTGTACTTAAAATAGACTGTTCGAGAGAGAAGGGTGAGGTAAATGCTGAGCATTCAAGGTTACATTCTTAAATAACATTTTTAATATGAATATTTCGTAATATTATAATAGAAAAATAAATTTACCATTGGCTAATTAAAAAGTTGTTTTTTAAAGAGAATTATAACTTTTTTCGCATAGAGTAAACATTAGGAGTAAAAAATATTTCACAAAAACTTTATTTTGAAAAAAATCAGAGATTAATTATAATAACATAATATATAAAATAGGATGTGTGTATGTATGTAACGTATGGACTTTAAAACGGCTTGGCCAATGTTGATGAAATTTTAAGGGAATCCTCAGAATATTCAGGCGGGTGACACTGTGAAGTCTCATTTTTGATTTTCGGCCTGCGGGCAGAGCGGCTTGGCAAAACCAAAATTTCCCTTCTAATTTGCCTTAAATACATGTGTTGTTTTTTTCTATTGATCCCATATCTACACCATATGTAAATTATTCTGTGAAAAAACTTTATGATAGGTATGATAGGTCCATGAATTTTTATTTGATGGCCGTAAATTTCGTTAAAAGCTCTATTTAAATCGTGTGATAATACAACACTAATGTTTGCTTAGGGCCAGCAACGCCCAAAAAAAAAAAAAAAAAAAAATTGGAAAAAAAAAATTTGCCGGGTCCGCTAGTATATATATATATATGAAGTATCCTTCGCTTGATGGAGAAGCTGGCCAGAGTCAGTAAGGGATATATTTTCGATTTTTCAATTTGAAGACTGTTAAAACCCCTCCTTTTTCAATCATTTCAGGGTTTGAAAATAGTTAGAGACACTTAAAATTTTAACGGGTCACATTTTGAGCTTCTCTATGTAGGATCGGTGGATTGAAAGTCCTGCTAAGAAAGCAGCTTCCTCAGTCTAAGATGGATATGATTGATGGGAACGGAATGAGAGAGGATAAGTCAAGATTTGGCATAAGAGAAGGAGAGAAGACATCGAGTGTGTGTGTGTGGTTGGTGACTGGTGGTCTTTCCGGTACTATTTCAGTCGGACAGAAGCTCCCCACTCGAGCGGGGGCAAGACACTTTACGAGGCCCCGTCGTCTCCATTCGACCTGTGTTTCTCTATCTCTCCAAGAATAGCCAAGGTGGACGAATAGCAGACCACCGGAACGCGAATACACCGCTTCATCATCCGTCAGACTCCGCCTGCCACACACCAATACCTGACGGTCGAGACGCGTGATCCACATACACATACAACTAGACTTATGTATCTGACTGGCCTCCATAAGACCGAAATGTACATTTACTTATTTCTTACATATCCTCTCACATATTACAGACAGTAACATTTCATTTTAATATTACCGTATTAAAAGAGAGAAACTGTCTATCAGAAAGATGTTTGGGTTCGGTCAAGGTAGATCCAAAAAAAAAAAAAGTGTATTTTTTAAATATTATCTGCCGACGTTTCGGCTTACACTGTAAGCCATCTTCAGGGCTATCATGAAGACGAGAAGGGACATTCTGTCCCTAAGTTCACATTTTCATGACTGACCGAACCCCCCCCAAAAAAACATCTAATCATAAGAAGTACTTAGTGACATTCAAATTGATTACGAAAATATAAATTTTACAGACAGCCATTTTTGGAGTCCAGTAGGTAAGATACAAGAAATTAAAGAAATATCTTGAGTAAAACCTCTTTAACAACAACTTTGAATTCACTAAAGTGAGGCCACATAAAGGCGCCAGCCTTCATTAAGGATCGTCAGTAACTTACACTTGACACTAAGGGTTTGAAAATAAAATCCTGTTCAGTGTCGTGTGTTTAGAATAGGGTGGTTACGAATAGGCTTTACCTCCCATATGATGCTAAACAAAACTTTAAAGAAAAAGAAAAAAAAAGACAAAAGTTTTTAAAGTGACCATAGTTGGGGGTGAGATGGGAAAAGTAAGATTTTTCTAAAAGTGATTTGCAGGATTTAATTAGAAATTAAGTTTTGCATTAGAAAGAATTGATTCCATAAAGAGTCTTAACAATCTCTTAATTTATGAAAAAAATATTACAGTCAATTTTCAAAACTAACGTTTCAATATACAACTTAGAAAATTTTTTGTTTTAACTGATAAAAAGTTCATATATATTCCTATCATATAAGTAAGTTTATGTCTAAATAAGTTTTTAATTGGTTAAAATAAGTGGAATTTTTGCAGTCTTTCGTTAATTAAAAGCAAACAAATGAATAATTTTTTTTTTTAATTTATGAAAGATAAAGGAATGAAAGTCTGATTTATTTTGATAATTGATGATCATAAGAGGAAACAAATTATGTCAGGTGGTTCTCGGACAAGTAATATATATAATGGCAAATAACTATCAATAACATTAATATAAAATATACCATTTATTATGAATGGTAATATGTATAGGAATAATCAGAGAGGGGGGGGGTGTCATTCCACTAGAAT
>KZ807056.1:163697-179353 GCA_000696205.2 Oncopeltus fasciatus
GCCTAAAAGCACAGATCTTAGGCGGGGGGGGTCGGCTGATTATTTCATAGCCGGGGGCGGCGGTGATATGACGGTAGCTACCAACAGAGCTCTCCGGTCGGCACTAAATCATGGAGTCCGAGAGAGAGACCGGCCGTGAAACAGAGTTCGCAACGCCTTCCTTTGGATTACACAGATGATCTATGTGGCTTTTACTTCTCCGATCCAGGATGAATTAGACCGTTTTGTCGCGACGGGCAACCAACAGGTTCATCGAGATAGGTACACACACCTTGGGGAAACACCTTTCATACCACTTACCTTATCTTTCAGTTTTAACTCCTCAGAATATTAATCGACTTGAAAAATAAAATTTCAAATCATTACCATAATAATCAAAATAAAAAATCCTCACAATTTGATCTATTTCTTTTCAAGAAAAGTATGATCCGAATATAGAATACAAAGCGTTCCACTTTATATTTCAGGAATTTTCCAATTTAGTAAAAAGTGTCCGGTGATAAAATAAAATTATAGGGACAATGTGAATTTAAAAATCATTGCCTTAAGAGATACAGGATGTTGAATAAAAAATGTGAATTTATGCACTTTTATCAAGGGGGAAAATCTCGAGGAGCATATTTACCTGGAAGTCAGCTATTTTAAGGCATTAAATCTTAATTAATTAAAGCAGCAAAAGTTCCTCAGGTAATAAAAATTGGTCACGGTATTACATAACTAAATAAGGTAATTAATTAAATATCTATATCTATTCGAGAATTTCAAGTTTTAAAAATTAATAGCATAATAAATAAACAATAAATTTAATGATTTAGTAATTATGATTATGTGAATTTCTGCACAATAACTAACAATTTCTACTCTTTTTAGGTTTAAAATATATACAGTCCCTAAAGCACATAAAGTTATGTAGTAGTATACTGTCATTGTGAAGTGCATTTAATAAAAAATATTGAGTATCTTATATACACTATTTCTCAACTATATTCATGGAAATTGGCAAATGGCATAACTACATGGAAATATTTGGTTTCTTACTTAAAAATGCATAATTTGGTGGAATTAGAGCAACTATATGAAACGAACAATTGAATACAAAATATTTAAACATACACTAGCACACACTATGGACATTTTTTTTTCTACTATAATTTGAAGGGTTCCGGACATTCTTGTGTCTGACTGCCATCTGTTAGGTGCAACTATATTCTCTAAGTATAACTCTACAAACCCTCAATTACTTTTCATTTTGGGGTGCTGTTTCTTTCTTCTTTCAAAATGTGTTTTTCTTCATAACTTAATGAATAGAAATGTGCACATTTCGCTGGAGATTCTAAGTTTCCTAAAGCAGTTTGTACTGGCAAACAGATATCATCAAAGAAATATTACAATTAACTTGTCTAATATTGAAATTATAAGATTCACGTTGTATATATATATATATANTATGTATATAAATTTTAAATTTCTAAACATGTATCTTGATAACAATTATCATGAAGTTTATTATCATAAATTTTCCCCAGTCCCCTTCAAAATGTTCTGGTCACTTTTAAAGAGCCTGAGCTAGATTTACTAGTACTCATAATCCTTTTAAATTGTAAAAAAAAAATTAGCAAGAAATATAAAAATTTATTTTATTTTTTCATTTTAACATTTGTTTATTTATTCTTTTTAACAAGGCTTTTTTTTTAAAATAAGTATAGATTAATATAATATTGTCCTTAAAAGAATAGTATTCCTAGGTTGAAAAGCTATAATAAATATTAAAACTTTTCAATACCATATTAATAACATTGTAGATATAAACTCCGAAAGAAACAAAAATAAAACATTTATGATCAACAGAACGTAACTGATTATGAAAATTATTACTTCTTATATAATATAACAATTAAATTTTACTGCTTAAACTGAAAACTATACAATTTTTATATGGAAAGAATGAATTTCAACACTTGTTTTAATGTTTATAAATAGTTTTATGAAAAAAAAAAATTATCTCATATTTAAATGAGTTTTTGAAAATAATGAACATTAATTATCAAAATTCTCTTAGTTTGTAAAAAGGACAATAAAAATAACTTATTCTCTAATTAATAGTCTACAGGTATTACGAAAAACAAATGTAAAATATTATAATAAATGAGTAATGCATTATAAGTGCTATAAATAAAAGAAAATGAATAATGAGTCTCAGCAGTGTCCATATAATATAAAAATAGGGAGTGTACTATATAAGAAAAAGGGACACTAAAATAAAATTGATAGTTAAATTATTTATCTAATGTTTCAAAGGTTTTAGAAGTAACTAAAACAGAAATGTTAGTCAGTTGGATGCTTAGTAGCACATTTCTTAATATAATTATAACTTACTGAAAAGAAAGCTCTTGTCTTCTTCATATATTTTCCAACTCATATAGTAAACGAATAATATATGGCATATATAATATCATATCTGGAATTATTAGTTGTGAATTTTTTTTTCGGTAATTAAATTTTAAAGAATTAATTTAAAGAATAATATCTGAATACAAATGGCAGATCACATTTTAAATCTTAGCATTGTTTATTATTTATTACTTTGTGCTCCCCATATAGAAAATCCAGAATACTTAACAAACAAGCCGGCTGAGTATAAGAAGAAAGAAAATACAGGAGGATGTATGGCTTCTGTTCGGGCCTTATCTTGATCTGGGAGTTATGGTACAATTTGTACAGGTATAAGGATTAGATGAGGTCCGATGTCAGCGTTTGTAAATAGGAACGTCACAGATGTGAAGGCCCTCGTGTCAATACTGGGCCAAATGTCTTCTTACTGCGAGAGCTCCCGGCCTGGGGGAAGCTCAACGCGGCCCCATTCAGCCGGCATTATCCCTGACCGTTCGGTCGGAGTTTATCCTCGTTTCTCACGTATCACCGGCCGTATTGTGTTCCACATACGCGGAGATGGAAAATAGGAGCACAGAGAAAGAGGTCGTCTAGGTAGGAGCGGCTGTCATTTTTGTTTTGGAGAGGGGACCCCAGAGGGACGGGAAAAAAAATATCCAGGAGGATGGCATAGAGGAGTCCTTTTGTGTCCTTTGTCAGCCCTCGTAACAAAGCCCCTTCAACGAGACCCGCCTTTCCTGTTCACAAAGCCCCGACAGAGGACATGGGACCCTACCGTCCAATAGGGTGGCTCGGGAGACGGACGCGACAGGTGACATGGGACTCTTCCGACCAACGGGGAGGCGAGGATTTTGAGGACACTTGCTTGACAAAAGACAGGGTTTGACAAAAGACTTCAGTGTCCAATGAGAAAGCTGGAATTTTGTCCCATGGAAGGATATATAATACAACTGACATAGTAGGACAGAATTCATCTCTGTTAAACAGGACAAAAAAAATAAGCAGGAGGACAATATGAATGCTTTGAATAGGTCACCATTTCCTCCAAAAATTGCGACAGAGAAGATGCTACCAAACCAATGGGATAGCTCTGGAGTCAAAAGAATAGGTGATGTGAGAAGATTACAACTAACGGATAGACATTGACAATGGACATGAGGAACCAATGAGAGAGCTGCAATTTCGCGTAAGCTAGTATAACTACTGACATGAAGAACCATAAGTTACTGATACAAAAATAGAAAAATAAAAAAAGCGCACTAAAAAAACCAACATTTTCCCCCATTAATCACGTCAAATTTCATCGGATCCACGATACAATGGAAAGGTTAAGAAGGAATATGTCTAAAACCTTAAGGACTAAAAGAAAAGCAGTAAGATTGTCTCAACACGACTTCTTCACTTAATCTCTTGAGACATTAATTTTGAGTCCAAATTTGTTGGGAAAGGTAAATTCTTTAAAGCATAAATGATCACCAAATCGATTCTTCTTTGCACTTTTAGAATAATTTTGTACAGATCATTAGATTGGATTTTAGTTCGCTGAAAAACATGATGAAGATCTCAACGGAAAAGGGGGTATCACAGTTTAAGAGAGTAAAAGTGAAAATTGGTACACAACTAGTAAGACTTTGATCCATTTTTCATCCATTCCGGGCAATGAACGCCAGAGACGTCCTGGAACATAAAAATATCAGAATTTGACAGGACAAGATCCATAATTTTTTTTGTAAGTTTTCTTAGTCCCAGTACGAAACCAAGAGGAGGGTTTGAGATGACTCTTTGAAAGTTCTGAAAGTAAGGGATCGCTAATGTCTAAAACAAGGCATCTAGGTGAAGTGCTCACTACTGGCTAGCGAAATCTGTATCAATGACCCACCAACACACTTCCCAATGGGACATCTGGGTGCATGCCACTTAAAATAGATAGATTAAATGAGAGAGAATAGAATAAAAAAATCTATCTGTCCCAGTCAGGACACGAACCTGGATCTCCTGCTTGCCCGGCCGGAATGTTTCTATACACACCGGGACTGTGTGTCTCATTTAATTGTTTAAAATTTAAGTGGGATAATAAACCACAACCAAATTAATATTTTTAAAGTAGATAGTTGAGTAGGAATAAGAAAGCTCTGAATTTATTTTAAATTCTCATAAAAGAATAGGGCGCGGAAATAGTCTACTTCCAATAAAACCAAGCTGCATCGTTTGGGTCATATATTTTTTTCTAACAACTTTTATTTATTTTACAATTATATTTTCTGCTTTAAGTATCCTTTCTACATCATTCCCTTAATTGTTTTAATTATAACTTTTACTAAATGTACTACATATTATATAATTTTTCAACATGATTGTTTAATAACAAACTTTATTTGATGATAAACTACTTCCTGTTTAATAATAAACATTAAATATTATCTATTTTAATAATACATTATCTTTATAAGTAGTGAACTGATAAATAAGAAAAAATTGAACAGTTGTATTACTAAATATATTAATTCTAGTTGTCTGATGAAAGTAAGAAGACAACCCATCGTATTATTAAAACAGTATTGTAAATATAGGCTTACTGGTATAGACTTAAAACATTCTAGCTTTCCTCTCTCTCTATGCATACACATACATAACCTTTTAAAGGAATGACTCCATTTTCAGTCTCAATTTAGAAGTGTAAAACCTTTAAAACTGATAAGCCTCAAACTCCTTTGGTGGAGTGTAACGGACAAAGCGGGGACATTTATTTATCAGGGGTAGATTCTGGGAGTTGCAGCTTGAGGGAGAGGTGGTGGGAGGTGTGTCGCCAAGGGGAGGGGATCCTGCGCGGAGTGTCACCGAGTGTCGCAGCTCCCGACTGGAGGGGGTAGCCAGCCTCTCATTGGCCAGACTTCCCCAATGACATCTGTCGTCTGCCGAGTGTCCTTTGTCCAACTCCCCACCCCTCCATTAGAGGTCTTTTACATTTTCCTTCCATTTTATTTTTGGGGCAAATGTCCAACAAATGTAGGCTTTTGATGCTGTATTCATAAAGGAATGTTGTACATTTTTATTCCGATTTAATTTATATATATATAGTGTGTGTGTGTGAGTGTGTGTGTATTTATTAGTGTGTATGACTATAAATACTCTATAGACCACAGTTTTCAGTTTTTTCAATGAAATCAAAATGGGAAACTAGGCTCCTCCAATGTCAAGTGCAAGTACCAAAATTTTCTTTCCAGCAGGGGTGATATTTAGTTTAGAGCAGTGAAACTGAACACGGAATTGCTTTTGATAATATATTTATTTTCCATGATACGAAAAGATTAAATCAAAATATTTATCAATTAACTTTCTGGAGGAATTGCTTATTTAAGCAGTCCTTAAGTGTAAAAAAAAAATTTTTCTTTAACATAATTTTTCTCCTATGAACATGAATTTAATTATTTTTGATAAAATTTTAATATAATTTTCTATGTCATAGAGAGGTATTAAAGAAAGTAAAGGTTTAAGTGTCTGTCAATTTAACAGAGGGTCAACCTTATGAACATTTTCTTTCTCTCCATTTTTCTATACTTCTTGTAAAGAGAATTTTTTATGACTTCCTGGATTTTACTATAGTTACCTTGATATATAAGTTATAGCAAATTCTGTTAATTTAAGTAGATCTTAAAAGTGGCTTTATGTTGTTTTGTTTGTTTTTTTTTTATTTTTTTAAAGTATGTAATGAAACTTGTAAGAGTTAATTTATTTATGTATGATCTTCTATTTGTCATTTTCAAACAGGCATATTTTTATATACCAATGAATTTATAATTATCTGCATGCCAACATTTTTCAATTTATTGAATGATAATGAAACAGTATTTTTTAAATATTTATGCCTTGTTTTCCTGCTAGATAATTTCATGACAAAGCTGATAGTTAAATAAGCCTTCACTAAGTTTTTAAATAATGGTGTTTAATTTACAAATTAAACTGAATTTACAAATTTTACTCACTCTGTGAAATTATTATAAATATATCTTTTAAACTACATTTTAACTATTAACTTTACTACTAGCGAAAAGCGTACGAGTGTTAGAAAGAGAATATGTGACATTCAAACTTGTATGGAAAAAAAATTGCAATTTTTTTTTTTTTTTTGTATTACTGAATGCTTACTGAGATAAAGAATGATCTTTGGCATTTTCAGATCATGAAGTAATTCCTTTATTTTCATTACAGAGCTTAAACAGCACAAAATTTAGGAATGGATTTATTTTGGCTGGAATCCACTGATACATGGAACTAAGCCCACTATTGATAGATATTTTAAGTCCAAAATATTAAATAAGGATGGTCACTTCAAAATTTTCATAAAAAATGAATAGATAAATAATATTTTTATTTCATACTATTTTACACTAAATGGACTTCAAAAAAATCTAATCCTCTAAAAAGAAAAAAAAAATTACTTACATTGTCAAAGAACTGTGCAGCTGTGTCTGGAGAATTTTCATTTCCTGTAAGAACCAAGTATTCTCAAGATCACTGTTACTGGATTAAACTTTTTTTTGTTAATTTATGTTTTGTCAATATTTAAAAGACTTTAAAGAATAGAATTATAAAACTAAAAACTTTTCCCACTAAAACTAAAGTGTTTTACTATTTATATAATCTAATCCATATACTACATAATGTCATGTAAATAAAATTTTTTTTCTAAGACTATGATAAAACTTATGTTAATTACATATGGCATTTTTTCAAAATGAAATAAAAATCAGTATTTTTAAGTTAAATAATTTTCTTTAAAATATCCTTATTTTTCTTTCAATAACCATTTATTACTTACACAAGGGAATGTTTATTACAGTAGTATTTTCTTGCTCCCCATCCAAAAATAAAAATAAAATTCTTCAAGCCATATTGCTAAAATGATAGCATTTTAAACTTTTTTTTTTTTCTAAATTTGTTCTGTTGAAAAGAATTTCTACAAAAATATAGTATATCTGTTTGTCTGTATTGTAGTATTCAATCTTTTGAAGGAAAAACAACAACAAAACAAACATAAATATCTACCACTCTGCTTTGCCATTGGTAAAGCAAATAAATAAATAAATTGTTTATGCTGAAGTGAAGGCTCTTTCTGAAGCTTCTCTCCTCCTACTTCATTTTATTGAATTTATGAATCTAAAAAAAAAAAAAACTGTGCATAAAATAAATATTCTCAGCTTGATGTATTCCTTTGTAGTTAAAACCCTCTTCCTGCTAACGGATTTATCCAAATCTCTGTACTACTTTACATTTTACTTCTGTTACTATTTTATTCTAATCTGTTAAACCTCATGGAATGGTCCAAAAATGGGTTTATAACAGCCAACCTTAAAAAAATGTAAAAAATAACAATAATGGGTCCGGGGCTTTAAAATGTAAAAATTTAATAGATACCAAATAAAAAATGGAATATAGTAAAATATATTTAAAATAGAATTTAAATCATTTAAATTTGCAACATTTTTATATAAAAAATAAAAGAAGATATTGAAGAAGTTAGAAGGTTGGTACAGTCCNATGCAGGGGGGGTTCAGGGGATGCAGGGGATGCGGGGGGGATGAAGGTAACGAACTGCTCGAAATCCCTTCAGAGGTTTCGCGGACTCGGGTCAATAGGACCTGATTGATACTACGAATGCACCTATGCACCGGTGAACAGCTCTTTTGTGATATAGATAGCAAGATCAACTGTGACTGATACTTCACCCTAACATTACCCTAAAGCTCGACTCTTGGTCCATGCAATATAAGCCCCAGATTTATTAGTGAGGATTTTGGCTTCATGAAGATCCAAGAGGGGAGATCACATCACCACGGACATCTGCTGAAAAAGTATTTGGCGGAAATAAGGGTAGATCACTAGGAATATTAGAGAGAATAGGGATGGAAGAGTAACTTGAACGAGTACTGATAATACCAGGAACAGTTATCAGTCTATTTGGTTATCAGTATCAGAACAGTCCTGTATCATTAATATTATTAAAACACTTCAATTATAGAATTTTGGAAAATAAAATAATTACGAGCCAGGACTAGAACCTGGATTTCCCGCTATCCGGGCCGGTGCATTTTCCATTTATGCTACTGGGACGAGTCTGATAAGTTATTAAATTCCCCGCACTAGTGTCGAGAGACTAACCTCCGAGGCAGACGAATATATCCTCTTATGCTCGGAGGAGCTGACATTGTCAAGCTGTTTAAATAACTCTCGTTATTTACTTTTAAATTTTATCTTTATAAATATTATTTTTTGTGGTATTTAATCTCACGTAACTTTATTCTGTATTCTGTTCCCTGGCACTAAAAATTGTTAAAATTTGCGTGGGATTAAATATCACAAAAAAAACAATATTTATAAAAAATAATTACGTAATTCAATATTGCTTGTATTAGAGCCGTTCATTTTCTAGATCGGAGTTATGAATGATAATTATAAGTTCAGGGTTTGACTCAGAAGCAAACTTCTCTCTATAATGATTAGGGGTTATGTATTGAACACATAACCCCTATTCATTCATTATAGACTACTTAACTTTTTAAATGTCCTACTTTCGGACCAATGAATGTCAGACCTTTCATCCAGAGAAGAGCCACATAAGTCCCTTATACGCCAAAAGCGGGAATCAGCAAACGTATAATAAAAATATTTAGAAGCATACCATTTTTCATATGAATCACAGTCGGATATTGTAGAGCAACTCAAGCTTCGACAAAATTTGACTTACGCCAAACTTTTTGACATCAACCACTTTCATAAATTCAGTTAATAAATAGAAGCTTAATAATAATATGCTGAATAAATAAAACAAAATTGTGCAGAAATGTTAGACAAATTTAAATAATATTATTCTTAGTTATATAAATTTAAACTTAATTCAAGTGGTTTTAAATAACAGTTAGTTATTAATTACTTGTTTACTTAAATCATTATTAGTTAATTGTTTTTCTAATTATGTTGTCAAGTAATTATTACTTAATTATTAATTAATTATGATTTCAATTTATCATAATCATAAAAAANGTTATTCTTCAAAAGACTGCAAGATAACTTGTCCTAACTCTTTGTGTTTTACTCAGACATGGCTTCAACTCAAGTTAACTAACTTAAACCCAACTAAAATTAACTAACTAAAAGCTCAGGAATCATTAGTGAACTCTGGAGGAATAAAGATATTGATGTTGTTCCCATGTTTTTCCCGCCTGTGTGTGTTTGTGTGTGTGTGTCTATATATGTGTGTGTTGTGTGTGTGGGATATATGTATTTTCATTTTAGATGAGCGTTACTAAAAGTAAATTATTTATGTCTGATTCATGACTAAAGGGTCAATGCTATCCCCTCTCTTCCTCTTCAGTCAGTCTAACATATTAGCGATCTTACCAATTACGCTCCTTTTAAACTAAAAGAGCGGACCCGGCAAACTTTGCTAAAAAAATTTTTTTTTTTTTTTTAATTTTAATATTATGAATTTTAGTAAGAAATATTATGAACAAACCAAAGAAATATAATTTCATGAAATTAAAAATTAAAAACTTGAAATTCAGTTACCGGTGTTATTGCAGAATCCTCTTTTTTAAGGGCAAACTAAGATGTTGCTTTTATGTATATTAAAAATACATAACATCATGCTCAAGACGCATTCGCATATTCCATAGACGTACTGAGGGAAGTGAATGTACCGGCCTGAAGATGATAGTATACTATGCTGAAAGACTATCAATTTATTTCATTTTTTAATAAACTCACATATCAAAAGATAAATATATATATTCTAATGAGGTACAATAATTATTTATTCGAAATGGAAGATCATAAATGAAAATATTTTACAACTTTCAATATAATCAAATGATATTGTTCGAATGGTTCAAATGATTATATTAAATAGGGATCGTATTCAATTAATTGAAATAGATTTTTTAATCACAGTTACTGAGCATCTAAATTAGTCCTAATAATTCCATGTCAGTTTTAATTTGGATGCCGAAAGGAGTTAATATCGTCGACTTTTATAATCTCTGGAATTTCTAGCCGAAAATGGAGATCACAGTAGCAAGAAAAAATCTGGACAGTTCCCCACTCAAACTTACCAAATATTCTAAGCAAATATATTAAAATTTGGAATTTCATTTCAGAAACATAACAACCTAACAAATTTAAATAATAATTATAAACCTTGTCTGATCAAAAGCTGAGTAAATAAAAATAAAGTAAGATCAAAAGTAAAATACATTTAAAGTTTATTCTGAAGTTTACGTTTAATTATTTAATAACTTGTCTACAAAAATTTTTTTTTTTTTTTAAATCTAATCAGTAAGTGACGAAAACTTTACTTTTTATTTATTCCCATCTTCAGAAGGACTTCTCCTCCCTTAATTGAAATGTATGTGGCATGATAAAATTATTATGGCCTTCACAAATAAGAAGAAAAAATGTTCAATTCATTAAACTATTTAAAGTAATAATTACAATAATATAGCAAGCATTTTCAGTAATTAATAAATTGGCTAACTTGGAAACCTACCCCCCCCCTTCTACAATCTTAAAACATTCCAACAAAATAGTGACAAGATTTAATTAGATGTAACATAAAAAGTGAATATGAATAATTAGAACATTGATAAGAGAAGAGCTGTTTGCGGAGTCCATTTCCCTGTAAGAATCCTTTGGAAAAATAAAGGTGGTTGGCTCATATCCAAGGCTTAATGTATTTGGATTTTGAATAAATTTTTAATATTTTTAAACTGATAGCTTTGGGTAAATGAGTCTTGTTCCTAAATTAACTGGACACAATTATTTTTTCTCTCTGCTGCTTCAATCGGTAAAAGGTAAGAAATTTCATCTCCTTTAATTTACTTGAAACTGAAAGAAAGTACTACTTAGGGATTCAGAATACCGTATTTAGTTGTATTTAGCTATTCCTTCACAAATACAATGTTTACTGGATAATGAAAAGAGTTTTTTTTTTCTTAAAGGTATTTTGGCAATGAAACTAATTTAAAAATTGAAACCATATGATTTTTAAACGGAGTTAATAAAGGTTAAAAATTAATTAATTAGTACTAGGTTTCCTGAGGAATTAATTCAATGCATAACATTTGAGTAGTCCATTCATAGGAAGTTGATTGTGTTTGTATTAATTTGTTAAGTCATTGTCTAGTCCATTGTTTGTAGCAAGGATTCTCTACACGGTCTAACCGAGTTAAATCAAGCATAAAACTTAAAGTGAAGCCATAGGGCGCGAATGGCTGGCAGACGAAACAATCGACTAATTTATCAAGCCGCGGGTTGGAAATACAACCCTCCCCGTTAATACAGGCAAATGCGAGGTATCCTCTGCCTCCTACAACAAACAAAAGCCTTCTCGTGAAGGGCCTTTATATATTGGCCGTACCGGATTACCAATCAAGGGACAATTGGAAAATTAGACATGCGTTTCCCTTCGCCGAGCCGCCCTCACCCCGCCACTTGAGCCGGTTAATTGGCCTCGCCCGTTGTCAGTTGTTAGTGTCGGAGCCAATGGCCAGCTGCCGATTGTGCTTTATTAGGTCCCCAGCTGGGAGCCATGTTGGCCATTTTATTATGGCTATCGAACTTTTTGAATTGTGTCCCCACCCCCTCCAGCTATTCAGCCATATTGTGCCCCGGCGGAAGGGTTGGAGCGACATCGCGAAGTGTTATTAAGACCTCTCAGTCAGAGGGAACGTGCGCTTATATTGTTCGGAGCGTTCTCGAGAGCTTTTGACATGTAAGGATAGGGGACTTGACATCTCTTTCATTATCGATAAGTAGCCTTGATTGGCTGTTGACTTTCAAAGGGTGTTTCTGAAGAGGAAATCACAACTTCAAGATGAAATAACGAATGAAATGTATGTTTTTAATGTGTTTGCTAGATATAAAAATATTCTAAAATAAAAAAATAGATGAATATTATTTTTTAATAAATTCAATTGGTAAGTAAATCTGACTGTCAAGGAATCACAATAAATTATTTTATTTTATTTTTAAAAACAGTTTATATTTCATCCAGTTTTTATTTTAATATTTTTTTATTGCCTACTATGCAATTACTTATGATAATAAGAGGAGAGGCTATATATGGGCAGTCTCCCTATTTTAAACATCCATGACACTAGGCAAGCTTTTTAGACTCGGTAAAAGACAAACGATGAAAGCACGGAACCCTACCCGAACGGATCCTCTCGACTGCGCCGACAAAACTCCTTCACGAATGTAGAATTAATGTTGAATACAATAACCCAACAAAATTTGGGAATATAAATGAAAAATGGCATAATGAGTAGTGCGAGAGAAGCCTTTTCCTCCGCCATCGTTGTCAATCTTTTTTCAGTGGCATGAGACTCTTCTACGGTTAACCTATAGATCTAGAGTTTCGATTGGACTTTCAAGAGATATCTCAAAGAAAGATTTTCTGAAAAATGATTATTTTTGTGTGGGGACGGTTTTTCCCAATTATGACATAAGAAATTGCTGCAAATTGATTATTGTTTCGATAAAATTTACATGAAGGACATATTATTATGATATTAAGAGCAAAATGTTCCTCGCCATCCCTAATTTTAAATTTTACCACTAAATCATTTACTTTTAATATTCATTATTTGTAAATGGCAGTCGTAAGCGCATATGTTATCCTTTCAAAACATTTCTAATCTGGCAAAATTTATGGTACATTCATAGGTCCTGAAAAAACTGGCTCAAGTTACCATAGGAATGCCTAATTTTCTAATTAATATAGTTTTGAAGCCTTACGCCACTGAACATAAACAGCAGAGAAGAACATTATGATGAGGCTTACAAAGGAATGCTTGACTCCTCTCTTGCAGAGCCTGAAGAAGATCGTGAGCAAGTTTAGGATCAAGAGGATCGAAGACGTAATGCTAGATTTAGATCTTCAATGGGCAATGGTTGTCATGGAATAACTCAGGCTCCGTATAAATTGTTATAAAGAATGCCTACCTAAGGACGAAAATTGGCGTCAGCCCCCGAGTCCTATCAGCGTCAGGCCGTGGTCTCGCGGCACAAACGCAGGGTGCTGACAAAGGCTACATTGTTCGCGCAAGGCAGACAAGGCGAGAGGCCGATGACATTGCCGACACATTCCGCTCCGGCCGGTAACGAGACCGCTTGGCGCTGGCACAATACTTGCCATTGAGGACGCTCGGGCCTCGCCATCTCTCGGCTCAATTAGAGATGAAGTCCCCACAATGAAACGGCATGTCACAAGGCGACAAGTCGTCGTTAACCGAAACCCTCCCTAATTGATTGGGTACACCTGTAAATAGTTTAGTGGTTCTCTTTTTTGGGATAGGAAGTCTTTCATTTGGCCATTATTGCCCTTTGAAGGGTAGGAGATTTGAAAGAGTCCTATAAAAAGAGTAACTGTTGACAACTGTCTCAATGAAGATGTTCCCGATAATGCCCATCTTTTATTGATTACAATCTGCTCATTGAAATATGACAAAAACTCGTCGAAATAAGATTCTTTAGTTGGGGGCATTTTAAGAATTCAGGGTTCACTAATAATGCTCGTATCAATCATAAATAGAACGATTCGGCTTTACTTGGGATACCTTAGAAAATGAATAAACCTACAGTAGTGACATTAGGAATTACTGGTGCATCGTTCTCACAAAATCCAATAGGTTTTGCTTAGAAAATTTATTCCAAAACTCCATATTGGACAAGAAGTTATTTTAGCATGATGCAAGTGCGGACTCAACACAAAATGCATTAAGGCGCGTGATGTGCATTGAAATTGAGTTCAGAACTCTGCATTGATTTCAGAATGCAGTTACAGAATAAAATAAAATAATGAAAAATCTACCGAACATAAAATACAGTACTCTAAAAAAAATAGATATCCATATGTTCATTTGTTCCCTATGCCCTCAAACAATAGAATATTAAGAATTATCTTTAGGCTTCTCGAAGATGATTGAACAATGGATAAATAATTTAAAAGTCAAAGGAATATTAGCGAGTTATAAACTAAAATGCTACAGTATTTGCTTAAATATTATTGATGAAATTTTAAACATTAAATCTCCATTTGTGAGATTTAAATTTTTTTTTGCTCGGGGAAAAAACATTTAAGATTCAAATCTCATCACAATGTATGTAACACTGAACGTTAACTTACAATAATGTAAGCTGTGGTAAATGAATGCAGTAGTCGTCTTGTAGCAGCTTCTGCCTGTCAAAATATATTGTGCATTCATTCGACCTCTAAAAATTATTAATCTATCAATTTATTTCTTTTAACAATCACGCCTTACATAAAATGAATGGAGTCGGCTAGATGAGGCGCTTGGTGATAGTGTCTGCTGCCCGTAGCGGCCATTGTAGTAAGATGATACAGACTGATGCACACTATGGCACTCTCCCGAGAGGACAGCTGAAACGCAGCATCTGCCGCCGGGCCTCGGGGGTCGGCTGCCATGTTGCCCGTCCTCATGTCCTCGTGTGTGCGTCATGCCTGCATGGTGGTCACACGGAGAGCCTCCTCTCGTTAGAGACCCCCGCTCTTCAGCAGGGATTTCACTTGGGGAGGACAGACTCTCCCCCTCCCCTGGAATGTATTAATATTGTAATGAGTCATCCAGCCGTCAGCCGGATTAAGATGAGGATTCGGCAAGGGGTGAGTGGCCACCCTCTCTTGGCATACCCACCCACTCTCATCGCTCAACTGTATTATACATTCCAAGACAAACTTATTAAACGTACAACAGCTGACTGAGTATATAGGCACAATGTCGATCGGATTAGGCAGCGTGAGCCTTCGGTGCCTTGGATCTAATGATGCCTTGGCCAAATGCTGTCAGTAGTACTGAAACAAAATTTCAGGAAGAAAAATAATTGTATTTTTGAGCAAAATATAATTTCTTCTGACAAAAATGGGGGACAAAAAAAGATTGTTTCTTAAACGTATCATGAGAAATTCATAAAAACCGTCTTCTTTTATTGATCATCAGATACGATGCTTGCAGATATCTGCAGATAAGCATGACTAGCTTGTCATGATGATATCACATGTAGCACCGTAGTGAAGTGTAGTTTCAGCAGTCTTCTTCCAGAGGATTGAAAGATCCCAACGCATTGGTCTACTCTAGGCCTTCCAAGGATCCTTAATTTGGATGAAAATTAGATTTTTAATATGTTATTTTCTCAAAAAAAAAAAAAAAAAAAAAAAAAAAAAAAAAAAAAAAAAAAAAAAAAAAAAAAAA
>KZ807056.1:198067-222248 GCA_000696205.2 Oncopeltus fasciatus
GTCGTAATTCAGTACCAAATACAAATATTTCGACCACTATAACAACCTAAATTAATGGATTTTTTTTTATTTAAATATTATTATTATATATTTAATAAATTATAAAAAATGAATTATTATTAACTAAAACAATAAATAATATCTCATTCTTTAATTTAGATTTTCCAGGCTATAACTGCTATTTTAAGAAAGTTAAGAAAGCCATCCGAAATATAGCAAAAGTTCAATTTATTTTATTGTGTAGTTTGGTGTTCAAGGGATGCACTGAATAAAATAAAAATAAGACGGCCACTTTTCGGGGCAGAAGGCGATAAGGGATCGTAGGAGGAAGTGTCAGTAGCAGACAAATTTGATAATGCGGGACCCGAGAGGGGGATGAACGTAGGGGAGGAATTGACAAAAGTGTTGAAGGGCAAAAAGGGAATTGCTGTGGGGTGTGCTGTGTCAAAATCCATTATGCTAAAAATGAACAACGGCTTTTTCTTCTCTCGCGCCATTCTTTGTAGTCTCCTCCTCTGCGGGGGCTTTACGTGTATCAAGTCGTCTTTATTCCAGGCTAATTTTATTTTCGTAGCCAGACGGTCAAACAGACAGACTTATCGGCTCTCAACTATCATAGAACTAAAAAGGATTTGTCTTGAAAGAACTTCGCAGCCTAAGCATATTTACAGTATTTAATCTAAGGCGTCCGCTACAAAGGTGCTTCATAATAAAAACATTCAAAAATCCCATGTTTTATTAAATATCTATATAAATTTTATTTACAAACTGATGAAAACAATGAGAATAAAAGACATGTCTACTAATATTTTCTCTAGGCTCGGTCAGTCTAGGAAGATTAGGAGTGGAGGAAGCTTTCACCTATCGAAATTAGATTAGAAATTTTTCGTAAAAATGTTATAAAAGATAAACGTTAAAATAATAGATTTTACACCCGTTATGTTCTATAAACTTTTTTAGTAACTCAATTTAATAACAAAGATATTAGGATTATAAATTTTGTTTCCACCATTTCCCATTTCCTCTACTGATAACAACAAAAAAATAATTATTTGAATCGCACAGGAAGCTAGAAAAAAAAAATTGTCTACCTCAGCCGGGGATCGGACCCGGGTCTCCCACTTTCCGGCGCTAACCAACTACACCACCGAGGGAGTTTAGATTAATTTCTAGTTCCTCGCACCTCACTACGAAATTGACCGCCAAGTATGACGAATATATCGTCTTGTACTCGGTAGAGGTAAGTATGAGAGAGTACGGCTGAGGTAGAGAGTTTTTGTTGTTTTTTTGTTTTTTCTGGCTCCCTGTACGATTCAAATAAA
This sequence comes from Oncopeltus fasciatus, assembly GCA_000696205.2. NCBI lineage: Eukaryota > Metazoa > Arthropoda > Insecta > Hemiptera > Lygaeidae > Oncopeltus > Oncopeltus fasciatus. The sequence continues at coordinate 199,390 of KZ807056.1, forward strand.
TAATGAAAAGCAGGATTACTTTTCCACAATTATCGTCATGATTTGAATGTCAGGTAGTGGCCCTTTGCCTAACGAGAGTCTAATTAATTTCTGGCAATTTTAGCTCCTCCGAGTGCATGTTGACATATTCGTCATACTTGGCGGTCAGACTCGGACTGAAGTAAACTGAAATTATTCTCAACTCCCTCAGTGCTGGAGTTGTTTAGTGTACCCGCCCGGAATGTGGGGGACCCGGGTACGAATCCGACCTGAGGTAGAGTTTTTTTTTTTTTCGTGCTCCCTGTGAGATTCAAATAAATAATAAAATATGGGATAACTTACACACTATTATCATGGTTTAAACAAAAAATAAATTTCTTTAAGGATTTATTATAAAATGAATTCAGAAATTGGCATCTATAGTTTAAAAATACGAGGGAGGGGCGCCAGGCTAGCTCAGTGGAGATCCGTACGGGTCTCGCAATCCTGACGCCGCGGGTTCAAATCCCGCCCAGGACAATCTTTTATTTATAATATAGAAGCTTGTCCTGAGCCATGGGTGTTTAAAATGGGGTGGCAACCTGTAGATAGCCCCTCCCTCCAATGACCCTAAGTGGTTGCAAGGGAGGCTAACACAATAAAATAAAATAAAAAAAAAATACAAGGGCCCACCCAACTCTCGAAAATAAGTTCTTAAATATCTTAGAAATTGAGCAGTCTATACTACACCACCCTCTAAGTGGTCTTAGAGAAGGATTACGTTAACTAATCTAGTCTCTTTACCGTTTCTTCTTCCGGGTTGGACCGTGTCATATTGCTGTTATTTGCCGAGCTTTCGCACATCATGTGATGGCTTCTTCAGGGCTGAAAAGAAAATGAAAAAAGCCGGAAGAAGAAATGGTAAATACTTCTGACGACCGTCGAAGCCTACGTGAACATCTAATCTAGTCTCGTCACCGTTCTACTTGACAAGTAAGTTTTGCCCTCACTTCCTGCCATAGCTATACCAGCGGCACCTGGAAGGAGGCCTACCGAAGAGCGAGCGCATTACCTCGTCAGGAAAGGAAAGGACGGGAGCGGGCTGTCGGACATCTCTCGGCCTTGCGGGAAGTCAGGTGTGCTGCCCCCACTCCCGCGCGGTAAGTAATAGGCTCGCCTGTCTTCCCTCAGGAGTCGTGCCCGGGACCGCCCACACTAAAGATCACTTGCACCACCCCGAGCCCTGTCCACCGCCCTGTCGATGACCTCATACCCCTCCTCCCTCGACAGAGATTTGGTGAAATCCTAGAGACGAGTCCGTCTCCCCTCTCCCTTTCCAATAAACTGTCTTTCATCGAGGCGCTTCTGCTAGTGATATCACTTAGGCGGGGTACAGAGCGATCTGGACCGAGTACATACCAAGTATACTCGTATGATTCTATTGCAGAGGAATAGAAGGAAGATAAGACGAAAAATGTAGGGAAAATGAAGTATCTCTTCACTCCTTATTGACGAAGGGCAAGAGATCCCCGAAAATGTTACTCCTTGTGATTTTCTTTGCTTGTGTGTGCACTGCACTCTTTATCCGAACTGCTCTTGATTAATTTATATCGCAGCCGCGAGTTTATATATATATATATATATATANATTGTTTGAGTTTATATATATATATATATATATATATATATATATATATATATATATTCATATACATATACAATTATAGTTATAATTGGAATACAATCATTAGATTTTTTTTTTTTTTATGTTGGGGTTTGGTCAAGGTAGATCCAAACAACATCTAATAATTATATCTACGGTCAAAAAACTCTCCATTTGAACATATTACACAATATCATATTTTTCATTCAAAAACATAGAAATAATAAGTCATCGGTTACACACTACCTTTAGAACCGAAATTTTGCTATTATGAAATAGTTCTGATTTACTATTAAAATTATTTAATAAGATAAATTTATGTAAGGGGGTAGTTCATTAATGTTCTGAATACAATACTTATTGGAATATTCGCTGACTTCAGAGCCTTTAGATTGCTTGTAGCCTGGTTTAACGGAAGGCTTACTAAGCATAATGATTTATCTATTTTTACCAAGAAAGGAGGTGAAGTTTGTTATCTTCAAATTTATTTAAATGTATTATCTGTTAGATATCTGCATTTTAAATATTTTAAACTTGACTCTACACACATTATTATCTATAAGTTACCAACATAAAATTAGAATGAAATTAAGTATATTTTGGCACGTATGAAAGTAAATTGATATGCACATACTAAAAAAAACAAAAAACAAAGAAACAAAACCTAATAGCAAAATCAGTGATATTCAACAATTTTTAGTGCAAGGGAACAGAATAAAAAATCTAACTGTCCCAGCCAGGACTCGAACCTGGATCTCCTGCGATTCGGGCCGGTGTATTTTCCTTTTATACCACCGAGACAAATGTAACAAGTTATTAAATTATCCATGGAGGTTAGAATCTCGACACTAGTGCGGGGAATTTAATAACTTATCAGACTTGTCTCGGTAGCATAAATGGAAAATGCACCGGCCCGGATCGCAGGAGATCCAGGTTCGAGTCCTGCCTGGGACAGTTAGATATTTTATTCAGTTCCCTTGCACTAAAAATTGTTAAAATTTACGAGGGATTAAATACCACAAAACAATAATATTTATGCAGTGATATTCATTTCTGTTAGCTCTTAATACTCACTTATGTGACCTTTGTCACACACAAATGGAGGTAACACAATGACTTATGTCACAATATAATATATAGTACTCCTTGCCTTTAACAAAGTAGGATATTTTGGTAATTCAGAATAAAAACTGTTGTTATCTGAGAGGAGTCATGAACGGACATGAGGTCTGAAAATAAATTTAAAGAGGAAGAGCAAAGACAAAAATAAAAAAAGAAAAGAAAAAAAGAGTAATATAGAGAGAGAGGCTGCTAATAAAATCAATGTTGCAGCAAGGAAGAGCTTAACGCCAAGCTGTTATTGAAGCTGGTGGGTCATCTGATGACGTAATGAGGTACTAGTGGCCCATACCTCGAGGCACTCAGTTTAATTATATAGTAGCTGTGGGCATTCATCAGGGATCGAGGAGAGCTCGCCTCTCTGGTGCATCGTCCCTGGCGGGGATCGAAGGGCCTCTGCTCGCCAACGTTTCCCCAGCGCGCCAATACTCCATGCGTCATAGCGTAGCGCATCTGGGTGCGATTGTCACTGAGTGGTGACTCCAGCAGCAGACTTTGAGAAAGGGTTTTCTTTTTCAAGGTGAGGCTGGTCCTAGGCCGACCGGGAGCAGAGGGCTGCGAATAACCCTCCAACCCTCAATTCATTTCCACAACAATAATAGAACGAGGAAATTGTCCATTCCTAAATTAGGACTTCCTATATCCATCAGATTTAACGATTGCGGGGAAATGGTAGACAAAACGAAGAAATGAATTTGATATATCTGCTCTTAAAAGTGGAAGTTGTCCACAGCTCTCAATAATACATTCTTAAAACTCTTATTAGTAAAAGCTTTTTGTAAAATTCATAGAAAATGAAGTGGAAAAGTTATATTTAAAACCTATCACATTTTATGAAGCCTTTGCAGTCATTTTCACACATTAATAAACTTGTCAAAGGTTTTGAAAACTGCAGTTCAAAATCAGAGTTCGTCCTCCTACAAACTACACATATACTCTTTCAAAAACACACATAAATCGGTATCCTGTATCCATATATATATANGAGAGAGAGAGAGAGAGAGAGAGAGAGAGAGAGAGAGAGAGAGAGAGACATAGAGAGAGAGAGAGAGAGATATAGAGAGAGAGAGAGAGAGAGAGAGAGAGAGAGAGAGAGAAAGAGAGAGAGAAAGAGAGAGAAAGAGAGAGAGAGAGAGAGAAAAGAGTTATTTATACTCTCAGAATATTATAAACTATTTTTAATATGATCAGAATCCATTTTATATAGTCGATTACACACACAACTTTATATATTCATTTATTTATTCTTTGTTAGACTACGACATATAGACATGTTTCTATATTATTTTTTAATGTTTCTTTTTAATATTCAGCCCTGATGGAAGCCTGAAATTCAGGTCAAAACTTTGGCTAAATTAAAAACTTTTTTGGTTACCAATTAGTTATTAATTCTAAAACTACCAAGAACCAATTCCTTATAATCAATCCTCTTTTCATAAAACTTAACGGTCAACAAATTTACCTCCATATTAAGAAATATATGTATTTTATGCAAAGTTTTATAACAGTTTCAATAAATAACATTGTTCCATATTAATTAAATAACTAAACTTCAATACAGACGTAAACCCTTGCATGACAGTAAACAGAAATAAATTATGGGATAAATTATGCAAATACTATGTCCGGTACTTAATTATAATACTCAATAATACTATTGTTTAGGTAACCACCTAATTAGCGATAAGTGAGTGGATTACATCCTGAATTCAACAATCTGTTTCTTAAATAAAATTGATGCAAGATAGCTATAGTCTCCTAAAGTATGTATAAAGTTGCTATGTTATAAGGCTATCATGTATCTAAAGCATCGGCTGAAAATAACCTCCCACTGTGTTCTCCCACAAAAGTTGCAATGTTATAAGGCTATCATGTATCTAAAGCATCGGCTGAAAGTAACCTCCCACTGTTTTCTCCCATAAAAGTTGCAATGTTATAAGGCTATCATGTATCTAAAGCATCGGCTGAAAGTAACACTGTGTTCTCCAACAAAAAGCCAAAGTGCCATAACAATAATGTAAAAAAAAAAAATAAATAAATGACGAAATAAGCAATGACGACGTATCATTTCAGATTTACCAGAAAATTAGGTCATAAGCTATGGTTACGAATCTTTCTAAACAATTCTAGAGACACAAACTAAACTGTGATGTTAAATCGATAGATTTTTAACGATTTTCCGAAAGTGCCTTTCCATCGTGCGATAAAAAAAATACTGTATACTTACTAATCAAAAATTAAAAATTTTTTATTAGCATTCATCAGCGTGAAAAATTTGATTTCATAAGTAACAATTATTAGGGTAGAATAAAATTGGTGTAGCCCATACGAGTGCTGGGAGGGTAACTATGTTTATGAAAGGTTAGCAAACAGACCTGAAGCAGGTTGGAAATTAAAAGAAAATAGGTCAGAGTCCGCCTCGTATTCAGTATTCCCTGAGGTTTAATTAACAACCATATATGTTTGTGAAAAGCAAATCTAAGGGTGGTACCAATCTAACCAAGCTGACCACCCCTTGTAATTTGTCTTTTTTTTAAGGTGCTCCCCCCTTTCCTTTCTCATATTTTTTTTACCCCATCGTCCTCTTCCTCTTCATAAGTTTAGCTACCTACAGGAAGTTGGGACTGAAAAATTAAAAACCAGTAAAAAAACAACAACATCATTTTACCCGTTTTTTCTTAATACATTATTAATATTTTCAAATTGGCGTACGATATCCTCACCCTTGTAATATGTATATGGTGCGAGAGGGTAGTAAGTGGAAGGGGACCCTCTTCTACTCCCTTCTTCTTTTTCTGCGATATGGAAGGAAGGGGATGAAAGGGTAGGATATTGAAAATTTCATTATCTATATACATATTTTCCAGGTAGGGGTTTGAAAAAGATCGACAATAAAAATAAAAAATCATCATAAGATGAACATCAATTCAGCAATTTTTTTTTTTTTTTCACTTATTTATTCATCTTTTTCTTTTTAACGTTTCCCTCTTTTGTGTAATTCCCACACCGAACAGATGCTCCACAAACAAAGCAAATTTCCCATATTCAATGAAGATTAGAAATAAGTAGAAATAAAACACTAATTTGATTTTACAAGCATGCAGCGAAGAAATAATGTCCCTAAGGCTTATTTTAGAAAGGAAAGGGTTTTATTTTTATTAACTCTGAACATAAATTTATGTTATAAGTGGAAAACGAGAGTTTAAATACGTAAATAGAACAATAAATAAAATATATATAAAAGAAGTATCCGTGTAAGCTGGATACGGCGAAATTTCTCAAAAACATCTGAATGGAATTTGATGAAAGAAGCAACTTAAGATGATTTTAGTTGGGATTCGGTCAAGGTAGATCCTAAAACAAAATACAAATTTAAAAAAAAAGTATTTTTTAAAAAGATTATCTGCCAACGTTTCGGCTTACATTTTAAGCCATCTTCAGGGCTGTAAACCCTGTAATTCAATACAGAATTACCATAATGTAAAGTCATATTAAAAGAATTCTACAGTCATACTTTTGATAACACTTTACACACATACATGGTAATTCTGTATTATATTATTGCCAATTATTATTGTATTCTCATGACATTGTATTTCTACAGCCCTGAAGATGGCTTACAATGTAAGCCGAAACGTTGGCAGATAATCTTTTAAAAAAATACTTTTTTTTTTTTTAATTTGAATCTTGTTTTTGGATTTACCTTGACCGAACCCCAACTAAAATCATCTAATAATAATAACATCTACATTTAAAAAAACGCTCCTTTTTAAGCAACTTAAGTTCTATCTGTTTCGAATATTTTTTAAAACTAACCCACCAATCAAAATATGATTAAATTATTAATTACAGTTTAAAATAGCTCTAAAAATCAGTTATCCTCTGGATTCAGCATGATTTTGGGGAACGCATATAGCTCTCTAATTTTTCGTCTTATTTCCACAAGTTATTTTAGGAATAGATGGTTACTGATTTCCTTGTAGGATCCAGCTTATTTCAGGAAAGTACATAATTAAATATGTGTACGATGCTAAAAGGATGACACTAAGGGTTAATTGCGTACGAAAACTAATAAAACTGCTAAACCATTGAAGTTTGAGCTTCCTTGACCAATGGGATGAAAAATACATTTTCCTCTAATATATTTTATTTATGTGTACCATTTATTGACTTTAAAACTCACATAATTTTAATATTTTCCAATTTCAATAATTTTTTAAACTGAAAATAAACAATTACGAAATAATTGATGAAATATAATAAAGTAAATGACGAGAGTCGACAAAAAGTATGACAATGTCAGCTACTTCGAGTTTAAGACGAAGTTCTCATCTTTCTCATAAGTTAGGCTCTCGCTGGTGTAGAGGGAATTGAGTGAGATAACTAGCTAGTCCTTGTGGTGTAATGGTTTAGCATACCGGCCCGGATAGCAGGAGATCCTGGTTCGATTCCTGGTTGGGACAGATAGATTTTTTTATTCTCTTCCCTCTCATTAATTGTTTATTATGAAATAATTTGCTGTTCATTTCAATTTGACTTCTACTAAACCACTGCATTCCATGGACTGACATTTCGTATCAATGAACTCAAGGCTTCGAATAGTTTTGAAGTAGGATTAGTACCAGAATCAGAAATCAATTGGTGAGTGTTTAATAATTTTTTTTTTCGAATTTGAGATATAAATGTGAATTTATTTGTTTGAGGGGATACAATCAAAAATAAGGAACTTGAACAGTATTTACTAATGGTTGTGTACAGTACGTTTCAGCAGAATGCTAGCAGAACTTTTCAGACACATATAAATTTTTCACGCCTGTGACACAGAGGGATGTGTGTAAGCGGGGGGAAAAAAAAACCACACTCCCCGCTAATTTTTTAACCACTGAATACACAAACATTATGAATCCCTAATTAGTACACATGAGTTGCCTTCCCGTCTCCTTCTCATAATTGTAGCCGGCTTTATTATGTTCATTAACTCTCGCATATATTAGACGTAATGCCCGCGTTCCAATTAAGCCGGCCGCCTTGAGGCCATGAGAACTCATCCATGTTAATCCTGCTGTGCTGCTGCTGCGGGCTGAGGTTTGCGAACGCGACGGATGTGCGCGGGGACCCAAGGTCGAGGGTGGGGGGGGGGGACCAGAGCACCGACGGCCTCCAAGCTTGGAATCGGGGCACTGCCGACAATGCCCTACTTCGGTATCATGAAGCCAGTCTCACAGATGTACCGACATAGTGGTGGGGAGAATCGAAGAAGTAAGATCTGGTAAGCTTTCGTCAGGGCACCTATGTGTCACACAACTAGATATTCAAAGAGATTAGAGAGAAATATGCTAAGCGAAATCTATAGTTTGTAATAATATTACTTTATAAGTAGAGAATTTGTTGGGGTTCAGTCAAGGTTGATGGACATAAATAAAATAAATTAGAGGAAAATGTATTTTTCATCCCATTGGTCAAGGAAGCTCAAACTTCAATGGTTTAGCACTTTTATTAGTTTTACTATGCAATTGACCTTTATTGTAATCCCCTTAGCATCGTTTAATCGTACACATATTTAATTATGTACTTTCCTGATATAAGCGGGAACCTACAAGGCATTCAATAACTATCTATTCACATGATAACTGGTAGAAATAAGTTGATCCTAAAAAATAAAATACAATTTTTTTAAAAATTGGGCCCATTTAACTCTTGTAATTAAATTCCCAAATATCTCTCTTAATAAAAGTTTCTTCGAAAAAGATTATATATTATAAGTAATTAAAAACTACATTTTGTGCCTATATTTTTTTTTCTAATAACGCTCATAATAACGAAGGGATTAAGATTTTAAAAATCGCGTCTTTCCTTGATCAATTAATTTGCAATCGTTCGAAAAAAAGGGGCCTAAAGAACAAATTTAGTTTCATTTTTATATTTTTAAAAAACTCTCTCTATCTCTATAAATATTATTTATTTTGTGGTCTTTAATCCCACGTAAATTTAGATCATTTTTAGTGCAAGGGAATAGAATAAAAAATCTAACTGTCCCAGCCAGGACACGAACCTGGATCCCCTGCTATCCGGGCCGGTGCCTTTCCACTTATGCTACCGGGGCAAGTCTGATAAGTTATTTAATTCCCCACACTAGTGTCGAGAGTCTAACCTCCGAGGCCGACGAATATATCGTCTTTTGCTCGGAGGAGCTGACATTGTCAAGATGTTTGAATGACTCTCGTTATTGCAGGAGATCCAGGTTCGAGTTTTGGCTGGGACAGTTAGATTTTTTATTCTGTTCCCTTCCACTAAAAATTATTACAATTTATGTGGGATTATATACCACAAAAAAATAATATTTATGTAGCTATTTAAAGGTGAATTTGGAACTAAGTGTTTCAGTACTGATTTAAATATTGTGTGTATGCACTTGGACATAATATGGAGGGGTTAAGATATTGAGTGCAAGTGCATGCACCCATTATAAAGTTAATTGTTAAGGTTGGTTATTTTCAGGCAATGTCAAATACTATAATATCTTAATAAATTATATGTCAGGTACTTTTTTTTAATACGGCAANTATATATATATGTGTATATATATCTTAGCATATGTATTTATGTATGTCCAGAAAGTTAACAATGGACCACAATTGTAGCTCTCCAATTTAGATATGTTAAAGATCTGTTGAATTATTATTTAGTGTCACATAGTATTTCCCTACTGCAGATCTACTACTATGAAATCAAAGTTAAAAGCCCGAGTTTTAGTATAAATAAAGAAGATTGATTTGCAAGGCAAATAAAGTCCCGCTCTGATCATCACACGCCTAATTGATGAGTGCCTCTATTTCGATCCATTGTCAGACGATGAATGCCCTCAAAGGGACGGAGACCTCATCTACGCTAGAGTCTCAGTGTAATTCCCCGTCTAGGGCATAATCAATGTGCATATTACATATATCTCATTCGAGATGATTCATTGTACTCAAAGGCGTTCTATAATAACACATTAGATAATCAGATGGAAGTATCCTATATCCTGATTTGAATATATATTTTTTTTTTCTGGCAATTAAAAGAATCAATGTTTCCTTTTAATAACTGTAGTTCATTTAGCAGTCTACATTAAATATCACCTTTTGTAGAATGAGGAAAAGTCAGATGGCTGGATAATCAGGACTATGAAGTGATTTTATTCCTAACCTCAATGGGCTTGAATAATTTTTGTATTATGGAAGTCAGTAGTCCGATAGGATTATAGGCCAGTTTCGTAAAGGTTGGCCATTTTCTTCTAAAAGGAAAACTAGCCCGAATGGCAAGAATATAGTTTCACGAGAGCACTAAACAAAATCAGCAAGGATTTTAGTTAGTTACTTTACCATAAGTAACAGTGAAATAGTATTTGGCCAGAGTTTACAAAAAATCAGTACTTTAAGGTCCCCAAACCTATTTTTGCAGATTTCTTAATTGCTATATTTTATTTTTTTGAACAATGAAAGTTCAATAGAACGCAGAGTTTGACAGAAGGAATTAAAAAAAAAAAAAAACTGTCGGCAAACATAGGAACTTTATAATTTTAAGATTAAATCGAATGAGGGATTAACAAAATTAACAGCATGCATTTTGATGTTCGAGAATCTTTCACTACACATCTGATTTATTTCACTATGCATCTGGTAAATATGCGAGGAATATTTCATGCATTTATTTTAATCACAATTTTGAACTATGAAATTGTTCATACCCCTACTCCGAGGATATGGTCCAGTTTCATGTAAACTGACCGTAAGAAAGAAGTGGTATTAGAAAGACTAAGAATAGGACACACAAGACTTACTCATGGCAAAGAATAACCCACCCATTTGTGAGGTCTGTAGACAACTTCTTACTATCAAACATATATTTACAGAAGTACCTAAAATATAAAGAAGGAAAAATACAATATATATCTTAAATGAGACTCTAGACGAAATTCTATTGGATGACGATCAAGTAATAGACTCTGTAATGAATTTTATGAAAGAGGTCAGGCTATTAAGATGCATTTTCAGTATGATTATTTTCCATTCTTTATCAAATTATTTTTCTCATAAATTTCATAAGAAATTCATAGTTTCCAAGCACAAATATATTACTATGTCTACTCACAAAATAACTATTTGCATTAACAATTCATTATATCTCACCATGACCTATTGCTAAGAAATTCTTCTTTTTGAAAATATCTTCCCGCTTCTAAAAATATCTCCCTGCAAGCTATTAAAAAAGAAAAAAAAATCTTTGGACTTATCAGTGAAAAAGTTTCATTCATTAAAAGTGTAACTTGAGATAATCCAGAGGCATATAACAGTGAAGGGTATCCTTATCGCGACATAATTCTGTGACGATAGTGAAAGTGGAAAATGACGTAAGGTCATTGAAGCTATACGAAATTGAATGGTTTCCTTGAAGGTTCTTTTTATATTTTCATTCTTTATTTTTTTTATTAAATCGCTCTTTTCCAGTAGCTAACAAGTAAAACACTGTTAACCAGCCGTGTCAGTAGCGTAAGAATGACACTGTCATCTAGCGGGAGGCGTGAGAATGCGAGGTCCAGCGGACCGTGGTTCGGGGATTCTCCATCCCTTCATATCCATAGCTCCTTCGCCGTTCTGACTTCCTAATCCCCGCCGTCATCCCGGAGGATAGCAGCCGCCGAAGGAGGAGGACTTCTTTCAGCTCCTTCTTCGCCCCCGTGTAATCCTTTTAGCCGGCCGCTAAGGAAGGACAATGGGCCGACGGAAGAAAGCTTCCAGCCGCTTGCTCTCATGGGCGATTAGACGGCCGGTTACGTCCCGGGCTGTGTGTACGCCGCTTGAATGGGCCACGGGTCTGCCCTGATCCGCTAGCCGGCCGAGGTATGAATGAACTAGCCAGCCATCCATTGTACGCATACTAGAAGCTATGCTATTAATGAAAACACTGAATTAAATGAATTAACTGCAAATATTTATTTATTGGAAACACTGCAGTTCCCCCTTATTACAATAATTTCGAAAAATAACCTGGAGTAAAAATCCCGAGTATTCAGCAAGTAGGCAAACAGATACAATGAGTCAAGGTATCCCGTAGAGATGACACAACAAATGGCGCGATTAGTAAAACATTTTTCTTCCTCCGTGATCCTACTAAAGAAACTATTCAATCCATGGAAAAGTCATACACACACACACACATCATATATATATATATACCAGTGAACGATCTAAATAAAAAAACGAATTTAAATATTTGAGTTTCTTTTTGTAAACCGTTGGACGGATGAATATGTTAAAGTCTGAAATCGGCCAAGAAAGAGGGGGGGGGGGGGTAAAGCGACTAATCAAATTGAAAACTTCTTCCGTATTTAAAATTTAAAAAAATCTATAATACACTAATATGAGTAAAATTAAAACTTCTAATATTTATATAAAATACTATTTTATTTAATTATAAAAGCCTTTATTTAAAAATAAAAGCTCGTCTTGAGCCATGAATTTAGAATGGGGTGGCAACCTGGAGATAGCCCTCCCTTCATGATCTTAAGTGGTTGAAAGGGAGCCTAACAATATATTTTTTTTTTTTTAAATCTCATTTTTTGCCTATTTAAATAAAATACAAAAACCAATGAAAAACGTTGAATATGATTGAGGTAGCATTAAACGGTTTATTCAATAGTAAATTAAGAAGGCAATTAGGTGATCTCTGGGACACACTCTTTTAAAGAATCCTCGATAAGCAGTTCGAATGTTGTGGCAGGTCAGGGATTTGAAGGTTGTGCTCTGTGTGCTTGACATTTTCAGAGGTCACTAGAGGTCAGGTATTAGCCTTGCACTAGGAATACAATTATAACTCAGTTGTCATTTCTCACAATCTTGTAAGCACAGCGATCCAAGTCAGGCTGGACTTCGAAAATCGGACAAGTCGATCACCAAGGGGTCGTCAACAGAAGAGCAATTCGGCGGAAGGTCAAGGTACAACTCAATATGGGAAAAAAAAAATCTTTAACGGCTCCGCAGTTACAAGGAATGTAAGAAAATTTTCCGTAAGCAAGAAAGTAGTATACACATTCATTCATCAATACGTTACACATAGCTGTATGACTCAAGAAGTTACAACTCCAGTAGCAGTGAAATACGCTACGATCGGGCAAATAACTAACGTTTGAGTCAGATACTGAACGCAGCTTCTGTCACCGGGGTGATAACAGTAGCCATAAGTTGAATAAACTACTGGAATATATTACAGGAGAGAAGGGTATATTCTCGCCGGCCTTGCATATGCTTAACAATTCATTCGAATTTACTGAGGCAATTAAAATTGTGAATTGAACTGTGTGCGTCACCCTGCTCATGAGAGTGACCGTAGGCGAAAGGTCACACTTCAATTGTGCTAACATTCCCAGCAAAAGTTACCAACCGAATATTCCTTAAGTAATCCTTGATGCAACCAAACACCTATAAAAAAGTGATTTTTATATATATACATATATATTAATCAAGAACAGGTGGGATAGAGAGTGCAGTGCACACACGAAAAGGAAAATAACAAGGAGTAAAATTTTCGGGGGTCTCTCGCCTTTCGTCGGTAAGGAGTGAAGAGAGACTAGTCTTTACTTTATATATATATATTAGAAACATAATATTCACTAAAAATTAATACTTTTTATTTAATGAGAGAAAAGTAGTTTTATCCGGTCGATAGTAAAGTGGTAACCTCTCAATCCAATAAAAACATTTCCAAATATATCCCTTAATAAGCGTGTTCATGAAAATATAGAAAATAATTTTTTAGTAAGTTGATTAGAAAAGTATTATTATAAAAATAATTTCACAACTACCATTCCCTATTTTTGCCGTTTAAGTGAATATATAGATTTAGGATATAAAAATCTTTTGGAAATATTTAATTTGGTTGTGGTATTTTATCCCACGTAAATTTTAAACAATTAATGAGAGGGAATAAAATACCACAACCAAATAAAATATTTATAAAGAAAAAATTAAATAAAGTAAATGACGAGAGTCGACAAAATGTATGACAATGTCAGCTCCTTCGAGTACAAGACGAAGTTCTCGCCTTTCTCGTAGGTTAGGCTCTTGCTAGTGTAGAGGGAATTGAATGAGATAACTAACGCGTCTTGGTAGCATAACTGGTAAGTGTACCGGCCCGGATAGCAGGAGATCCAGGTTCGTTTCCTGGCTGGGACAGATAGATTTTTTTATTCTATTCCCTGTCATTAATTGTTTAAAAATCTTTTGGATTATTGAATATTAAAAAAGGAATAATTCCTATAAGTAATTATCTACTATCACTATAAGTAAAGCGAGATAAGCTTTACTTGAAGAGATACTCAACTAAATGAAATAAACACGACAGAAAGATTGAAAGGAAGAAAAGAAGCAAAGCATTGTGGCTGATAAATGACAATCGGGGGAGAAGCGACAATGGCCCTTGAGGGGCTGTAAATGTTAAAGAAAGCAACAATTAGCAGTTGATGGGAGGGTTGTTGGTGTTGACTCCTGTTGTTGCCGGCGGGGGGTGGCGCTCCCAGAAGAAAGGTCCGCACTTTGTCAGGGCGCCGGTGGCATTCAACAAGTCCCGAAATGTCAACCGTCTCCCCCTCCCACCCTACCCTTCTCCCGACTTATCCAGAGAGAAGAGCGAGGGAGAGGGGGAGAGATATTCCCCGGGAATGGGGCTCCCTCCCCTCGTCCAAACCACCCCAAACCAGGGACACTTAAAGTGACTTACCGTCCCATTCAGCTCGTCCCTTCGGCACCATTTCCCTCCTAGTGGTCTTTTATAACTCCCTCTCGGGGGAATCGCAACAGATTTGTACCGCTACTGGTCTGCGTGTTCAACGGGAAGAGCATGGACTAAGAAGACCATTGTCGACACAAAGCGAAATTATAATACGTAATTAATAGGAGGTGATGGCCGGAGTTCGGTCGAAGGTTCATAATTAAATAAGAACCATATAATTATGGTAATCCGTTTCTTCTTCCGGGTTGGACCGTGTCAAATTGGTGTTATTTGCCGAGCTTTCGCACTTCATGTGATGGCTTCTTCAGGGCCGAAAAGAGAATGAGAGTTGTAAAAGAGAGATTTAAAGAAAAAGTACTCCAAAACCAGAAAGTGTGTATTTTTTAAAAAAATCTCTCTTTTACAACTCTCATTCTCTTTTCAGCCCTGAAGAAGCCATCACATGATGTGCGAAAGCTTGGCAAATAACAACAATTTACACGGTCCAACCCGGAAGAAGAAACGGTAAATACATCTGACGACCGTCGAAGCCTACGTGAACAAGAACCATATTGTTTCACCAATAAACCTTTGACCAAACCCCGACCATCTCCTCTTCCTGAATTTCAAAGCTCAACCAACATCACATACAAAAAGTATTAACTTTTTCCTCGGGTTTTCCCATTGAGACAAACTGGCTTCAGAAGAGAAGAATTCAAGAACCATCTAAATGTACAATAATACATGGATTCAGGAAAAACAATTTCAATACTTAACTCTGGGCAAGCAGTCTAGTAACCAAAAGTAGAAGGAGTGATGCATACATAAAATACTTGTGCACCGTTTTTAGGCCACATTGACCGCTCAAATTCAGTATGACTGGTGCATGTGGTGGCTACAATGAAGGCACCGGTACCTAATGTCGGTTCCTCTTAAATTTACAATTATGTGGGAAATTCGTAACATTTTGATATTTCGTTACGTTAAGTGGCACTGATCCGAAAAACGAGAGAACTTTCTGTCCCATCGAAGCTTCTACTCAGGGTCATAACACATAGGTGACTTCATCATTCATCTTTTCTTTGTTATAACTACACAACAGTATGTATGTATTATGACTACATATTATAGGTGGTAAAAATTAAAAAACAAATAACCATTTTTTTTTAATTTTTGGGCCACAAAGTGGCCCCCATCGATAGCTGAAGAGTTATTCCAAAGCTTTACCCCAACAGAAGCTGTATTCTGGAGGCCTCTCAGTCTTTAAGCGTGTTCTGTAAGTGTCATGCTCTTCTACCTCTAATTTTGATACGGGAGGTAATGCAATAGAAGTGTCCTGCCCTAACAATACCTACCAAAATCTCATGGCCTCTCAATAAGGAATATTCGCTCTCCTTTTAATCAAGCCTTATATGTTGTCTTTCCCAGCAGATCATGTCCTATGGAGAATCTACCTTGTTCTTCGGCAGAGCATATTTCTCAGACTGTTATAATTCAATACACTACGAAATTTGTGATTCTAGTTGGCAGAAAGTTGGCTGTTGACTTTCGAAGAATATGACGATTTTCTTGAAAACGGAGATGCCAATCCATGTGCTAAAACTGCAATTAAATGAGCTATTTCCAGATGGCTTCGCCAGATCACAGACCGAAAAGGATCGTTGATGACTTGCTACCAAGGAGTCAGCGGGCGCAAGGCGACAATGAGCCTCCAAGCCGGGCCATTGTACGACAGCAGACTTTTGTCTACTCTCCACCCCCGTGAGCGACGCGCGACACTCCATCAATTACGTTAATTAATAACGACAGTGACATCCCGCAGAGGGTAATTAAAGCCTTTGTCAGACACACATAATTAACAGTATAGAAAACACTATAGGCCTAGCATGGAAGCCCTTTTATGTGTATCGTCCGGAGTCCGCTCATTGTCTCCTCTGGCGAGGTTTTGTTCGTGAGTCTTTCACACTCGGACGCCGTAAGTCTACCTGTGCTCGCGTCTCAACGCCATCTCCTTTATAGTCCACCGTACCATCCGACCACAAAATAATCTACTTATTCCTTTTACACACCTGTTTAATATAATCCGCTTAATAGGAGTTAATTATAGAAGGAATTTCCCCCCCTATAAGTTCTTAATCCCTTGGCAAGATCCTCACCTATATCTTTTTGACATTCATTAATGCTTTTGGCTGTTAATTTTTAGGAAGTTTATGTAAACAAGCTGATACTGAGGGTTAATTTTATTTTATTTTTTTATCACTCTCCATTTGTTAGTTAAAGGAGGCATATAGTTAAAAAGAACACAACCTGCACTGCCAATGCCTTTCTTTGAAGCTTGCTGACCGCTTTTAAGGTCATTCCTTCATTCGGTTTTGTACTATTCCAAGCTCATATACTGGAAGAAGTTGACGGGCTGCCATATTTGTCTTCAATCTCCATTTTGCTGGAGGTTTTTTAGTGTCACGTGGGTCAAATAAAATACCAGAAGCTCATAGGTCACAATGTCCAGTTTGTATGCCTTACAGTTAAGAGTGCCGAATGATTTCACAATTTTTACTCTAGTGTATACTAATTGTAAAAAATTCTAACAAAGTTCCCATCGAATAATTAAGTTTCGTGGTACTCTGAAGTCATTTTATATATTTGTCACTTCTCGATCTCTGTGACTGGTCGGTTGGTTATGTTGGCATAGCATTATGATCATAAAAGATCATCAGAGAATCCTTTTGACTGGTCACAATGTAGGTAAAAATATAAACAACATATGGACTGAATAGCTTTTTTTTAGTCGATAGAGTGGGAAGACCTGTATCAATTTTTATTCTTTCAATACTCAGTCAATTATCAGTACATATACATTTGTAGTATATAAAGTGGAGTACTTTTTTTTAAAACACCAATCCACTGTGTTTTTTTGGAAAATAAGATAACCTGAACAAGAATAGTTGGAGAGGAACACTATGAGGTGTAGAAGAAGTGGTTCAGACTTAATGGAAGTAAGAAATAAAAATAAAATAAAATAAACCTAAAGCTGGAGTTATTCTCAAGGAATAAGCACTAATTCAATTCTCAGGCGGTTTGAAGCTAATCTGACTGGCAGGGCGGAAATTAATGACGTCACAAAGAAGGCTTGAGACAGAGAAGGAGCTGTGTTCAATGATCCGGGGAAGATGAGCCAAAGAGCTAAAAGTCTGTTACGGGCAAGTGAAGCGAAACCCCGATTGAACTATAAAACCCGAACGTAAATTCCCGATTCTTCTCGGATTGGGAATTAGCCATCGGAGAATTTCCTATCTCGGCTTGGACATAACCTAAGGGAAAAGGGATATTTATTCAGAATACACTACACTCTTGAACATAACCTCTTCAAAGACAAAATTGCGGTACATTTATATATTTTAATCCATTATAAATTTTACATATAAATATAAGTCTGTGTGTTCCTAAGGAAATTAAGCTAGACATTCAACACTAATCAAGATGAATAAAATTAACTTTAGATATTCACTCATCCTATAAAGAGAACATGCTACACATAAAATGTTATGTACTGAATACATTCTAGAATGTATATATATACACAAACATAAAGTAAATGAAGAATATTTTTATTTAAAAATAAAATAAATAACAAGAAAGAAATTTAAGATATGTTTAGAAAGAAACTAGAGACAAATTTAACAAGCTTAGCGGTTCTCTTCGTTTTCCTTCTGTAATTAAGTTGTAGTTATTTACTTTTATTGACGGCCATACTTAAAATATAAGTCTCCTTAGACAGCTAAGTTGTTACAGGCATAACGGGAATTGTTAGACGTTTCTTTGCAAAACCATTCTCCAAGGATTGTATAAGTTGCTTGTATTTTATTTATTTTGAATTTTTTTTTTCCTAACCATTAAAGCTGATGATTAAAACTTCTTAATTTAAGTGAATGATATTTGAAATTTAAGTTGTTCTTCTGTTTGTAGGAAACTGAATTTCATATAAACTTGATCGAAGGGCCCAAGGGGCTTTAAATTAAAAGTTAAATTATTAATTTAAACTTCAATTCCCAAACTGTTAAACCATCTAAAATCTTATAGAGTTCGGGTTTTTTCCACTTTAACATTTTCCCACAATCCATACTAGTTATATTACTTTCAAATATGTTACTTTCAAATTCACATAGTCCCGTTAATTTATTTTCTACATTTTTTTTATTGAACAAAAATACTGATTTAAGTATATTATTAAATACATAAGAAAATTAATTATTGTTGAATACAATTCCACTTCTTTTTTAATGGATATAAACTTATAAAAACGTTTCTTGACGAAATAAAATACAGCAAAAACTTTATTAACGATTGGTTAGTCTCTAATTTCACTGAAATGAAAGCATAAATATGGCTATTACACAAGTAATTGGTATAATTTGACTATTAAGAGATTATACAAAACTATTAGAATCTCCAATGTAATTTAATTCGGGAACAAAATATATATTAATTATTGGGTACTCCAAGCACGTGTGGCCAAGCCTAAAGCCATCATTTGTCTGAAATTGAAGGGGTCCCGAAATTAGGTGTTACAAATTAAATAATTAAAATTTATAAGAATTAAAAAAACAAACAAAAAAACAATAAAATTAACAAAGTGAACATCACTATGAAGGGAGAAGGGGCTCATCGACCTCACTCCTATTTTAAATTTAACGATTTGTTTATTTTTGTACAAAAGATTACCGAATCTCGTCCAAAAAAGGACAATTGTTTCCAACAGTTGATTTGTATTTTAAAACGAATACATTTTTCGTCCATTGAGATCGCTGTATGTAGCAACACATGTAGGCGTATAACCTTGGGAAGGTCGGCAAGGTTTTCAATAATAACAACGCACTATCAAAGTCGGAAGACAAACTGTTGTTCCAGTGAGGAAAATCTTCCTGCAGATTAACTTTATGTAGAAAATGCAAATTGCACATTAAAATGCAGTGTCACCCAAGCGAAGAAATGCTAATGCAGAATTAAATAATGCGAAAATGCAATGCATTTATCATTTCTATTGTTGGAGTCGTTTCATACGACATATTGTTGCAAATAAGGCGGACAACGAAAAGGCGTACGATTTACGAAGGGAAAAAAATTATTTTTTTTCTTTAGATAAACAAGTTTACCTCGTGACATCCCGCCATTTATTTAGAGCAGTTCCGTAGATAATATCAAGGAATGGAATTATATTATTAAACAAAATAACGACGCAGTAGAACGAGTCAGACACACTGAATACGCCAACAAAAGATTAACCTGAATGACTATGGCTTCGAAAATGACATTTTTTTTTAATAGGAACTTTATTAGTAATTACATGCTACATATTTTATGAACCTTGTAATTAATGATAATAATAATAATATTTAACTTATAAGATCAAATAAATAAAATAAATAATCTCCCAGAAAACTCACCTCAACATTAACCGATTTCAACCTATAAGTAGTACGTTAACCGTTTTGTCAAACGAAGCTCAAATGAAGAATTTAGTTTATATATTTGAAAAGAGTAGATCTTACTACGTATTGTTTTATTTTAACCTCATTTTAAACATTAGGATCATAAAGGAGAGGGTTATCTACAGGTAGCCACTCTATTCTAAACATCGACTAATATCTCAAGAAATCAAAACAGTTCGCTTCAGCTACGCCGATGCCCCCAATTGCTGTAAAATGAATTATAGCTACATACCTTTAAGAATACAGTAATAGTTACTGGGACTAGGACTTTCTAAATAAAAGAGAAAAATGTCGGGAAAAAACCTGAAAGGTACTCAGTAAACTAAGTGGGGAAATCAAGCTATTCACGTTGGTACTATCAAAAACTTTTGAAAGATTTCAACTGATTCTTGATTTAACCCGAAATGAATTCATTAAAAAAAAAATTTTATGTACTGAATTTACTTTCGTTATTTTGAAAATAAGAGAGAATCCTCCCAACTCTCGAAATTACATTCATAATTATTTTTTTCGTAAAAAAGTAAGAAAATTAAAATATTATTAAATTAAATTTTGCCCTTAATATAAAATAACGGTTACTTTCATTCATTTTATGAATTGCAGAAAAAAAAGAAAAAAAACATGCGTGCGCGCACAAACACACACACGCACAAATGAACCTTAGT
This sequence comes from Oncopeltus fasciatus, assembly GCA_000696205.2. Taxonomy (NCBI): domain Eukaryota; kingdom Metazoa; phylum Arthropoda; class Insecta; order Hemiptera; family Lygaeidae; genus Oncopeltus; species Oncopeltus fasciatus. The sequence continues at coordinate 220,032 of KZ807056.1, forward strand.
TTTAGCTTCTCTAGTGATGGGTCGGTGAAATTCCGCTGAAATATTCCGACTGTCTGTCCTTGTTGTTATTATAAATAACTTGAATTTCTTTCGAGAAATCTGCTAAAACAAGAATTAACACAAAAACTTGAGAAGCAATTGAAAAACACATAATCGGACTTCCCAGTGTTCTTGTGGCTGTTTGAGCTATGTATTTAGAAGACAATGGCACCTTGGGGATTCAGAGATTGCAACTCACCCATTATGAAGTAGAAATCAGAGTCGGTCATCTATGTAACTTCGGCCAAGAAGAAAACTATGAAATAGCAGTTTGTTGGCTAAACTCCGGCTTTCTTAGACCGGCTCGTAGGCACTTCTTCTGGTTCCACCCTAGTCGGGGATGACTCTCGCACGTCTGACCTGTGGGAGCCGTCCATTGATAAGCAGGGCGCCAGCAGAAGAAGCAAGACGTGACCCGGGAGTCGCCATTGTTTCACGAGGGACCAGAAGAAACGCGACTTCTTCAGCTGTGAGAACTAGACAAATAATGAAGTGGTCTCTCACGAGGCTGGAATTGAAAGCTCGATCATCGTCATCCAGTCTCCGGAAAAACAGGGGATTCAAAGACCTCAAAACTTGGCCTGGAAGAAATTGCTGGAAGAGAAACAAATCATGTTCTTCGGTTCAAGTTACCTGTTCACCCTCTTACTTGCATTCTTAAATAGCCCCCTTATTAGGCCTTTTACGTAAAAATGCTTGCAATAAGGAATATATCAGGATTTAAAATTTTGTTATTCCTCTAAATAACCTTTTCTCCTCGGCTGATTTCAGCCATTAGGCAACTCTTGGTAGCTCACATACTGAATTACTTATAGAATTATGTAAGAGAGAGGAAGGTTATTAGACCTAATACATTTTTTAAATTTGTGTTTTTTGGATCTACCTTGACCGAACCCCAACTAAAATCATCTAAGAATAGTATCTACTGTCAAAAAAACTCTCCTTTTGAAGGTTATTAGATGGCGACACCACAATGCAAGTTACCGTTTGGATACTTGTGCTAAAGATGGCACGCGATTTACTGGTTCAAAACTTCCCTCGAATATAGTAATAATGTTCAAGCTTGGACAAAAAAATATACATCCACCTTATTTGGCCAAAAGGAATTAATTATGCTTGCGGTAACAGCTGCTAATTGGAAAAAAAAAACATTATTTAAGGGAGGTTTGGACAGATTCCCTCAACAGAAACCCAATAAAGATAAAAGGATATGGAATGATGTCGAAATTGATGAATCGCGTTTTACAAGTAGAAAATATAATGTAGGTCGACCAATGTTACAACAGTGGGTTTTCGGTGGGATATACTGTGAAGCAAAATAATGTTCATCTGAAACAGGAACTAAGAATCACTAATAATTCATCTAAAACTAACTAAAGAAAATATTCATCCCCAGACAATTACAATGTCAGATCTATATAAGGCATATACTAAAATAGAAAATGATTTCTTCAAACATTTTACTGTGACAAACTGGAGTGCACCCGGAATCAGTTGAGTCAGTATAGGCGGCATTCAACAGTTGGAATATTGTAGAGGATGTAACCAAAAGATAATTGCTGGACCCTTATCTTAGTGAATTCATATGGAGACTTAGGAACCAAAAGAAAAATCTTTTGGAGGAAATCTTCGATTACATATCGATATGTTGGTCAATAGTCAGAGTTAGTGTTTAGATACAAGTTAGTGTTTATATAGTTTAGGAAAAATATCTTTATTTATTACAGTTAAAGAAATAAAGATATTTTTTATAAACATGAATTTTAGTTTTATAATAAAAATAGAGGAGGATATAAAATAAAAATAGTCCCTGAAAAATCATAAAACTGGCTCTAAACTACCCTGGACAGAGGAAGAGTGGGGGAACTACTCAGTCATCGTAGTTATATTCGTATAAAGTCATATATTCGTATGTAGAACATAAAATTAAAAAAAAAAAATAGATTTTGAACTTATGTTCCACGAATATTTTCGCAACTCAAATAAAAATGAAGATAAAAATATTAGAAATTTTGAAATTCCCCTAAAACTCTCCCTTCCTCTCAACTGATTTCAGCCATTAAAGGACTTATCCAACGCATTCGAAAAAGAAGCTACCGAAATATCCATTTCGTACCTTTATTTCAAATAATGATGATTCTTGAGATTGTATATATATCTATATATATCCGACCACAA
>KZ807056.1:225905-246104 GCA_000696205.2 Oncopeltus fasciatus
TATCTTTAATTTTTTTAAAGTACAAAAAAATATCTTGAAATTAAATTAAAAGAAACCTCAATAATCAAATTTCATATCATACTCGCCGGTTTTTTCGGGTTTTTTTTTTTTTGGTTTTTTTAATTAATAATTTTGCTCGGAGAAAAATAACCTAGACATTTGCAAATCATTAAGACGTCCCAAAAATAGTACACCCACAAATTTTTTTTGGGATCTTAAAAACAATGTTTCCATTAGTCTTTATAAGGGAGAACGGTAGTTATGGCACTATGCTTCAGAGCCAAATGTCCCACTTTCAACTCACATAGTTACTAATTTTAATTGTATTCGTTACTAATTTATATATATCTTTAGAGTTTGTCAAAACAAGAAAAAAAAATAGTATACCCCAAAAAGAGATCAACAAGCATTAATCTTAGTTAAATTTAAAAAGAAATTGTTTTGGAGCTGAAAAAAAGAAATCTTAATATCTTTATTAATAATATTATTTCAGCAGTAAAACACAAACATTACTGTATAATATCAAATGATTTTCTGTGACATATTTGGTAGTTGGGGAAGGAAGAGAGGTCGATAGATGTGAGAGATAAGGTAATAAGTAACTGCCACTTTCATCTACAAATGAAATTTTTTTTTTCTAAGTTAAATTCGGTTTCATTTAAACTTTTCGTAATCGAAGCGTGAGAAATCAATTAAACTTTCATTTAAAAAAAAGAAAAGAAAACTAAGGAATACAAAAAAAAAAAAAAAGGGAAGGAAACATTTCCTATGTAACTCCTTGTTGGATACTGAGTTAGCTCTCTCTGAAAGGGCTGAAAAGGGAGAAACTCAGTCGCTGAGCTAGTGTCATATCCAGGCGGCAGGGAGCGCCCCTATGATCCTTCAACCGGAAAACCACCGTTTCCTTCATTACCTTCCTCTAATTATAACCTTCCCTCCTCCCCCGCCATCCCTACACACATCCCTTTGTCGGCCACTGTAACCCCGCCATAACCCCCCCTATCCCTCTCATGATCCTTCCTTATAACTGCCTCCCTCATATGTGTGTCTCTTATTAAATGGATTATGAAAATAGTTAAGGGGCAGTGCAGCGTACAACCGTTTGTCACTGGGGTTATTGCTTATCCACGTCATGAGAATCGTGTTCGATTTCTCTTCCTCATTTCGTTTTGTTTGATAAGTAATAGTAAAAAGACAAGACAATAACTAGTATAAGAATGATACAGACAAAGAAAATCTTAAAAAACTATGTGATGAGTGGAGCAGGTTATATTCTGATTCTTGATTCTTACTATTTCTATCCTAATTAAAATTATTTCCTACAAGTTTTATATTCATACATAGGATTAAATGCTGAATTTATTTTTTAACATTTGTAGAAACGCATACATTATAGACTACAAGAAGAGTCAAAAATTCCATTTCTTGTAGAAAATTTAACATAGGATTACATATCACAATTAATATCATTATTTTTTTTAAATACATATATTATTCATTTTAATAATCACTATTATTATAATTAATGATCTAAAGGGTTATTTCTACCACCAATGAATATAGAACTCTCATACCTTCTATTCTCCGTCTTCATTGGTTTCTGCAAGAATGATGGTTTGCAGAAACCAATGAAGACGGAGAATAGAAGGTATGAGATTATCATTAATCATTATTTGTTATCTTCCTTTTCCTCTCTTTTCGATATTATAAATACACGATTATGAATGCTGTACTCCATTGAGAATGAATCTGTAAAATATTTGGAATTTAATTCTCACAGTACTAGAACGCACAAAACGAACTTTGAGGAGAGTTCTTCGAATGACCGTATTTACTTCAGTATTGGTGCGGACATGGAAGATCCGCCCAGGATTTATGAATAAATAAAAGATCATCCTGAGCCATGGGTGTTTAAAATGGGAAGGTAACCTGTAGATAGTCCTTCTCTCCACGACCCGAGGTGTTTGGAAGAGAGGCTAAAACTTATTTATTAATTAATTAAAAAAAAAAATAATATACAATCAGTTTCACAAACTGAAGTTCTTAATTGGTACAAAACGAACTTAAGTTTATGGCCAAAAGGAGAGTTTGTTGACCGTAGATATTATTCTAAGATGATTTTAGTTGGGGTTCGGTCAAGGTAGATCCAAAAACACAAACACACACAAATTTAAAAAAAAATGTATTTTTTAATAAAGGGTTATCTGCCAACGTTTCGGCTTACATTGCAAGCCATCTTAAGGCCTATCATGAAGATGGCTTACAATGTAAGCCGAAACGTTGGCAGATAATCCTTTATTAAAAAATAAATTTTTTAAATTTGTGTTTTTTGGATCTACCTTGACCGAACCCCAACTAAAATCATCTTAGATTAAGTTTCTGGCTATTAGCGTACTCCATTCGCCACTCCCCCCCCCCCTAGTTAAATGCTATGATACTCATCAAGTCGCCATTAATCCGCCCTGTCCCGTTCCAAGGAGACCCAAGGACGAACTGAGAAATGGGGTGATGGGAGGGAAGTAGAAGAAAGCCCGAAGACATCCAACGACGAAGAAGAACCGGCAGGGTATTGTGCCGGGCAAATGACGGCCTGCTACACTCGGACACTTGTCGACGTGGGAAGACCGAGGACTTCTTCAGCTCTGAGAACCTCCGGCCATTGTCGCCAAGTCTTTCTTAAGAGGCTTCGCCCTGTCCGCGGACCTTCTTCTGCTTCGCCAGGACGGTATTGATTTTCTCCCCCGCGGAGGTTTTTCCGGGGCGAGCTGCTTGGAGCGTTCGAACTTGCACTTTTCTTTCGCGAGCCACGGCGTCCCACCTCAGCGCCCGTTCACACTATCCGGGTTTTCTTCGTCTGACAGTCCACGGTCCGTTAGGCCCACTTTCCAGTATATCTGTTGCTCTACAGCCTGTCCAGGCAGATCCCATACAGGAAGTGATGCCATATCCCAAACTCTTCCAAAAAAAATCTTCCAAATATGAAATGTAGTTTCCGGATGGTCCTCTAGCCGTAGGGTTTCCATCAAATGATGAATAATTTGCACTTTTCCTTCTTGCCGCGAGATTTTAACAACAAGAATTTCAGCTTTGCAGCTAATGAATATCAAGATTAAACCCTTGTGGCACACAAGGGGAGAGACGCTTTCACTTCTTCATATAGCAAAAATAGAAAGTGAATAACAGGAAAATGTATACAATGAAATAACTAACAAACTAGCAATTCACCTGATCTCTTGAATCGCAGATATACTACCCACACTATCCTTGCAAAGAAGAAAAAACCTTTAAAAAACGTGCATTCCTAAAAGTTGTAAGCAGCTAATTACATAGCAGTAAATGAGGAAAATACATAATAAAGAAATAATTCAGATGACATTTCAACTAATCATTCAGTTCTTTGGACGTTGATCTGAGAATAGATCATCCTGAATTACATATAACTTATATATTTTGTGAGTATATAATTAATAAATTAATTCTAAGAGTAATTCTCACAATGTTACTAGCAGACCCATCACAAAAATTTATTTTTCATTCTGTGCGTCCTCTCATTTATGCATTCTTTTAAGTGTATTTATTACTTTATAAAAAAAGAATGACCAAAAAATTCCTAATGGTAAAAATATGTGGAAATAAATGAAGAATAAAAACAAAATTTTAATCAGCAGTTAGCATTGATAACTGAAAATGTTGATTCTGAATGTATTGTTAGCCGAATAATAAAATCTCTTTAAAGAGAACATTCTATGATTATGATTGAATGTTACATATTCTTTAAATATTTATAGAATAATAAAATAGTAAGTAGCATTTAACAGACTATCAACAGCTTGTCAGAGTAGACATGAGGGTTATTTATTATAAAAGAAATTGGGTTGATACTTAAATCGTTTTTATACGAGTTATAATGTATTCAAGAAATATTTTTTTAAAGCATGCCACCCTTAATTTTTTCTGCTTTCATACTTTTTTTAAGTGATAAAAAAATCCAACTCACAATAAAGATATATCTGAGTACAGGAAAAAGCAGACACTGTAACCATCCCCTCGTGATTCCTTATGTAAATGTAACATGATGGGAAGCAGGTACGTTGTGTGAGCACAGTAGTGTAGTACTTGAAGGCTTTCTCGATCCCCTTTGTGTCATCCTCAGAGGACCAACAATAGAACGGACGGGAAAGCATCTAACCGCTCTCCTCTCGAGAGGCCCATCGACAATCCATCCTATGACCGGCGGCAAGCGGTATATGACAGGAAAAAACTCACAAGACAACCCGACTGAGAGACTCCAAGACGACGGACGAAAATTGAATCCCAAGCTAAAGATGACAGGATAATTCATCCTGGAAGTGTGAGGACAATGGGGATACCTGCCGGCTAGCGCGATACCTTAAGAAAATATCAAACGTTGATGCTTCGAAGAGGAGCCATTACGAAGGCAAACACTTCCCTGTAACGACATATGTTCGATGGCGACCCTCAAGGGTCTCTCCATGTGCCTCTATTCTTTTTCTCATACTGTAATTTTTTTTTTCTTCTTCTCCCTCTTCCTCGTCTTCTGCCCCGAGGAGGGTATTGTTTCCATTAGTTACGTTTCACTTTTTCCCCGGTAAGACTCCACAACACCAAATGAGGGGACTCTCTCGAGATGATACCCACACACTCCGTAATCTCCTGGGGACTGTTTGTCAGTGTCCCCGGCGCGCATTAGGCCTCAAGGACGCCACTCACTACCGTGCGTCTCCTCCCTTTCATGTCTGGTGTCACTCAACCCGCCTTGCTGTCATTAATTATAAATCCCTTACCCCAGTGTGACTGATACGTCCACCGCCAGATCTTTTCTTACATTTTTTTTTTTTTTCATCATCGTCACTCGTTCTTTTTGCCTTCCACGTAGGGGACTCTCATCAGCGAGCTACACACTGCGCTCTCTGATCTCATATCATTTTCGGTGTAGTTTTATTTATGGAGGCTATACACATATAGAATTAAAATAATGTATACCACTTATTGAGCCCTAAATATTATAAATAATTTCATCTATAAACCTTACTTGTTAACTAAAAAAATTCATCAAAACAATAATTATCTAAAATATGCAATCTACTAATTTGTACTATTCTATACCTTTTAAAAATTAAAATACACTCATTAATATAAAAACATCAACTGAAACATTTAATTTTCATCGATTCATTCATACACTTGCGATTCAGCATACTAAAAGATAATTAATTACGATTAGAAAACCGAATGACCTAATGATGATTATGCCTTGCAAGTCCTATTTTCCAGAGTCAGTTGTAGATCTTTGACCAGAAATTCGTCTTACGAGTTGTAATCAGTTCTCACAATGAGAGTTCAAGACAAACTCATAATCAGCATAAAATGGTACAAATTGTCTCCATCTTTGGGATCTCTTTAATATGTATCTTGTTTTGCTCCATTTAAACATTTAAATTAAATGTTCACGTAAGCTTCGACGGTCGTCAGATGTATTTACCGTTTCTTCTTCCATTCTCTTTTCAGCCCTGAAGAAGCCATCACATGATGTGCGAAAGCTCGGCAAATAATAACAATATGACACGGTCCAACCCGGAAGAAGAAACGGTAAATACATTTAATTTAAATTAAAATATGCATTGGAGTTATCCTAACCCAATTAATTGAATTCAGGTGAAGTGATTTTGTATAATTACTTTAGACTAGGTCAATATTTCGAGGATATATTTTCAGCTTTAAGTAGAAGAAATTGTAGAAAAATCATTGGACTAAGATCCTACATCACCTTCAAAGGATGTATGTATAAAGGAAGAATGAGATGCACATGTATACACCCTCGACGCAGGACTTCATTACGGCTGTCTCTCGTAAAGCTCCCTGAGGGCGTCTCTCCATCAGGGACACTCTCTCATCAGGGGAAGAGCGGTTTTATAGCTGGGGGCATCGGGAGCGGACACCGCACAACAAGACGAGAGGACGGGAGTTAATGGAAGGCGAGGCTTAGTCGGCAGTGTTGCTCTAAGCCCTGTCGTAAATAGGTATTTGTGTAACACACAGTCGGCCATCCTACTGATGGCTATATATCGCTTACACATACACAGTGCGACATGACCGTACGTGGGTGAAGTATAGAACGCATATAAACATCTTCACCTGCTAAAATTTACACACAATCCAACTCTAAAGCCTACTGGCCAATCCAGCTACCTAACCCCCAATCCTAGAGTGACCAGCGAATTTCCCTTTGATGATTAGTCACTAGTACAATAAAGGGTCTATTCTGCACAGGGAACATGTTCCTATTCCAAGTGCATCATCTCTGAACATCATGAGAATCTGAGAGAAATGGTCGAGCCACTTCTGCGTAATTAGCACAGATACGGTAGCGCATCGAGAGGAGAGATACATTTATTTCAGTCATTCATATATTTATTTTAAATTATTTAAATGTATTCAAACTGTAACTAAAATAAATAATTCGAGTGTACTAGTACTTTTTAAAATTACAATAAATTTCTTATTACGATAATTAATTAATTACAATAAAATTAAAATATTTAATTTTTTAAAGTAAAATTCAGAAACTAAGCTGGTATTTATAGTGAAGTGCTACGCTCAAATAGGCATACAAATGATTATAATTACTCTAATAATTGAAATTATTAATAATTACCTGATTATCACAAATCCTCCAGCCGAGATAATGCTCTCTTGCCCGTAAGATAGGACATTTTAATGTCAACCCAGAAAGTGCAGTTTTATAATACTCTATAAGACTAATTTTACATGTATTCTTGTACTCATATTTTAACTTAAAATATTGTATCTAATAGTTCGTTTTGACTGAAATTTAGATATTTCAGTTTAACCAAACTCTAATCTGTTTTACGGAAAAGTTTTAAGAGTCTAAAACATTGATTTCTTGTTTATGGCCCTCCCATGTAAACCATGGTTGTTTTGATTTTAGATTTTTATTATTATTTATCATTTTTGCTGACTGAAGGTTTATTATATATTCTATGTGATTAATAAAATCCTGTATATTTTTAGTTGGGTCATCAAATTCATGACTGAATTGACCACTTTCCCGCAAATCAGCAAAACCTTCCTCCCATTTGTTAGATATACCAGAACTATATACAATTGCAGTTGCTCAGTTTGTGAAACCTTCACACATATATAAGCAATTTCAAAATTTTTAAAAAGAGGATATGAAAATCTTGCACAAGCCAACCATACTAAATTTAAAAACACGAAGAAAGAGATTGACAAATCTATAACTTTTAAGTTCGCTGTTTATTTATAAAACAATTAAATAGCTTTTATGTATTTTAAAAGAATGTAAAATTCATTTGGTGATTGTTAGGTTCTCTTTATAAGGAAGGATTGATCGGGGATAGGATCTTGGAATTTGAAGAAATAAAAACTAATTTGTAAACCAAAAAAATTTGTTATTATTGCCGACGTTTCGGCAATAATGTCAGGTCTTCCTCAGGGCAAAAGAGGTGAAGGAGGGAGAGATTCATGATTTATTTATCCTGGAGCAGAAGACTCTCTCTCCATTCCGCATTCCCTTTGTCCTGAAGAAGGTATGTAATTTGGGGCAAAACGTAGGCAAAAGCAAAAACTTTTGTTTACAAATTAGTTTTTACTTCTTGAAATTTCAAGACCCCGAACAATAATTTCTAATAAAAGTAATATTTAAAAAATTAGTTCACAAAAATTTTCTTTAATAAACGTAATTATTTTAATATGGTAGACAACTGCACCAAGTTATAAACTTAAAAAACCAAGACATTACAACCAAATGAATTTATGAAGCTTTTTNTATTACATTAAAAGAAATAGGAGGCACAAAGAAAATACAAATAAAATTAAGGGACAAAGAAAAACTAACAGAGCTTCCTTAAATAAAGCGAACAAACAATGTTTATGATCCATTTAGCATTTTTCTGTAGCATTAGATTGAAAAGCCAAACAAGTTAGGAAACATGCCTTTATTATGACGTAGAAACAGAGGGAGAATTAGAGGGAGTGGGAGAGAGAGACAGAGGAGGGAGGGAGGGAGTGATGGGGGGGGGGGGGAGATCTGCGGTTAGGAAAGATATCCGTGACAAAGAGTGTGCAAGGTAATTAAAGGAGAAGGAGTGGGTGGCGGCATTACAAAAGTGGTTTTGAAAACGCGCGAGAAAGCCTTCTGAATAATTGAGACACGAATCCTTTTCAAAAGGACCCTGTTTGCTCTCTGTCTCAGGGCGAGTCCGACATTTTATTTACCCCGTCCATTGTCCAACCTGTACCGCTATGTTTTTATTTGTTCGGGAGACGCTCAAACTTAGCCGCGTTGGCTGCGTGTGCTTTTTGTTCTGCGCCCTTTTGTTTTTGTCCGGTGGCGCTTAGAGGCGCCTTGTCTAGATTCGGATGGCTTTTGTCTTCCTCTTCATCGGGGGAGGTTTACAAGAGGGTATGTTTTCCCCTTCATTTCAGCGCGATCCAATATGGAAAATTCTGCTTAAAACACATCAGTTTCCATACTTCATAATCCGATAATAATACCTCAGTGACACACAACCAATCGGCACATCTCTTTAAGATTGTGGTAGAATTTTTATTTGAAAATATTTCAAAGAAAAACTTTGGCAACAGCATCTTTTTCATTTATATTCCTAATCAAATGAACCCTAGGTATACAGTTTCTGCGAAGAAAATTTCGTGATACGTTATAAAATTTTAAAATGAAATTCCTTATTCGCGCAATTCTTTAAATGGGTATGTTACCAAGAGCTCTCCGCTGTTAAATGCTACAATTCCAGATTTTCTTCTACGAACATTTGGGTAACTAAAATGAAATAATAAATGGAAAATTTTTTTAGTTAACAGCGAAATCAGAATAGTTTACCTTAAGCTTAATATCTATTTGTTTCACTTGTCAAAAGGTTTATTTTAAATTAAGAAAACTGGAAAAATAACTACAGCGTTATTTACCTCAGCTCGGTCATTTCTTATTTATTAACATTTTTTTTTAATTTAAGCGATTTTGGAATTTCTAAATAAAAAATAATATACTGAACACAATTACATGTTGTTAAGACCTAAATTTTGAAGAGTTTTAGTAGATATTTCTTGATTCATCCCCCTTGGAGAGATCATTTTGTATTTTCGAAATGTTTGGAACAACTTCTTGATATTTTTACAGAATTTTTTATATCTTATCCGGTTTTTCAAAAAGTACATACATTAGAAAATTGGAATAGCTTATTTTACTAAGGCACCAATATTTTGATTAACGTTTATTTATAGGATAGTAAGGAACTTAATGGACTGCAATAGAGGTATTTCTTAATAACAAATACTACATTAAGGTTTTATGTGAATTTTCATTATTTATTCCTAACGAAAAAAAAAATTACTGAAAAATTACATTTTATTTTAAAACATTATGAATTTTTCACAACAAATGCAAGGGAACTCGAAACCCGATTTCCTGCTTTCCAGTCAAGTATGCTATCCTTTACACCACCGAGGCTAGCTAGATAATTCCTTCTACTCCCCGCACTTTACTCCGAGTCTAAAACCCGAGTAAGACGAATATATCGTTTTATGCTCGAAGGAGCTCATTGTCAGCTATTTGTTACACTCTTGTTTTTTCCTAATATTTCTTTTTTTTTTTAAATACTGATATTATTTGTGGTATTTGATCCTACATTAGATGTGGGATTAAATACCACAACTAATATCAGTATTTATTTTATTTTTTTTATATATAATTACTAAATAAATATAGTATAAAAAAAGGCAACATTAACCGATCACCTTGCATGACACCTGAATAGTCTTTTAAATAAGTCGCCTTATACCTGAAATAATAACTTAATTTATTTGTGTTAATATCACTTTCTTAACATCCTTAAGCTATTATCTTAATTAGATCAGTCAAGAAGGTTATCCAGGAGAAGAATAAGTGTAAGGACAATTCCCCCTAACGATTTTAGTTTCATTACCAAAAGTGGCCATCAAAAGGAACCGTTTAGGTTAACGGTCCAGGTCTAGGTGGGTAAATAGGCGACAAGTTTCCGAGGCGATAAAAAATGTCGGGAAAGTGGTCAGGTCAAAAGGAAAAAAAAAAAAAAAAAAAAGCCACCTCGGCTAAGCGTCCCCCTAACTGACAGTCCTTCCAAAAGGGCCGGGTAATAGATGCTTAAGCTAAACGACTGCTACCCTCCTGGACGCGACTATTACGCCGGCTTAATTAAATACAGCTTAAAAGCCCATCGGGCAGAGACACACGGCCGAGTCAACCATTATTATCATATCAAGGGACGCACCCGGAGCGCGCACGATGGCATCAATTTGCGCTAGCCATTAGACCTGGAAGAGCGTCCAACCTCGCGACTTTTTACCTGTCCGGGTGGAAGAGGGCAGTGATGAGTTCTGTACATTTCGTTCTCAGTCATTTTGAGTTATTTAAAAATAGTTTAGAAATGATAAATAGCATTTTTATTGAGGTTTGATGAGCTAACAGACCAATTGAAAAGTCTAAGAAGAGAAAAAAACTGACCCACATTTTCCTAAAAAGTTCTCTTGAAGTTGAGTACACTTTATAGTACATTAAATCCCTATTTTTTTACATGACTCACATATCTAAAATTCTTTCGATGAAAATCCTATTCCTTGTACAACGATTTTTTTAAATATGAGTATAATCATTATTTTATGTGTATGTGTACATTTAGACGTAAAAATAATACATTTATATTATACATTGTGGTGGGGAGAAAGAATCTTTTAGATAATGGTCTACGCGACATTCATTTTTTTTATTTTAAACTAATATTTCCGAAGTTGCTCAAACTCCAATTGTAAAGCTTTAACTAAGTGTTGGATTTAAATATTTACCTATGTATTACAGTTCTTTTTTTTTTTTAATTGTTGTATCTTTTTTATATTAATTTATATTATATATTATTATTTTAATTTGTACATATTTATTATATCTTTCGAGAGCACATTGCAAGATTCATGCTGTGCAGGATGTAATTCATGAATGAAGTGTTTAAAACAAACAAACTCAGTGTTGGAGTATTAGTCATTGACTCCTTATGTGGAGGAGAGTATAACTTTGATAAAAGGCATTTCATTTGAAAACAGCTATGAATTTCAATAGCCTCTTAAAGGTAATTTTTCTTTAAATTTTCCAATAAAATAAGTTATTTTATAATTTGCTAGCCCATCTATTAGCTACTTATTTAAAGTCACAATATTACTTTTAAAAATTAGTACTCATTTAATATGCAAAACCTCTTGATATGTAATATCGATATTCGATAAATATATATTTTTTAAGAGTTAGCCCCCCTTTCAACCACTTAAGATTTAAGAGGGAGGGTCTATCTGTAGGTTGCCGCCCCATTCTAAACACCCATGGTACAGGTCAAGCCGGAGAGGAATAGAACCCTCAATATCAGGAATGCGAGACATAACCACATTTATGAAACTATCTTATAAATTCAATATACTTTTTTCCTAGCAAGTTAAGGTAAGTTTATATATATATATATANTAATTGTATACATGCGTAAGCATAAATGAGTTTGTTAATAAATAATTTTTAACGGACCATATTTAGAGATTCTCCTATCCCCCATGTCATGGTTTTCAAAGTAATTTAAATTATATTCGTATAAAAAAGACTATAATAGTTGCTTGTTAAATAATGCTTCGTTATTGTCATGACATGTAAATTATTATAACTTTCAGGAAACAGTGCAATTTTGTTCATAGATAAAATAATTCTTTGTAGAAGGTTTGGTTTAACTAATCATTAAAGATATCTTATTTTAATTATATTATTATAATATCTACTTTTAATTCTCCTTAGTCAATCTGTTTGATTAAAATAATCATTTGAACAGAATCAATCCTCTGTGAGATACATAAATGACATTCCATTCTTCAGAGCTCTTCAAGTGTTCTAGCTATTCTTGTATTTTAGGGCTGATAGTTTTGAAATTCAAGCTGTAAATCACAGCGACATTAGGAATTATAAAAGAAAGAGGAGATAAAATATTTTAAGCAACTCTTCTTTTATGTCCCCCATTGTCTTCATGCAACCTGTACTTTGAATTGTTTAATGCTCATATCAGAGCGGGAAATTCAAAAGACCTATTTTGGCCAATTTCCAGCGGGGAATTCCAGAGAAAGCCGTAAAAGCGGAGAGGGGGGGCAGGGAGAGATGGCGTTTCACCCGAAGAACAGACTACTCTACATCAATGATTTTACGGGCAGTACGTCAAAGGCGCAGGAGTGCAGGGTGCTGGCAGCCGTTCAGGGCAGGCTTTCTGATGTCAGATGTTCCCTAAAAATAGCAGCGATAGCCCCTCCCGAAGTGGAATAGGTAATGTCACTTCGATGGGACTGGAGATCCTGCCCTGGGAGTCTGACCGATAACCGACCGAAATAAGCCAGGCAATGGGAACACATCTATCGTAGGCATTTATAGGGAAGCGGTGGTCTCCTCCAGGTTCAATACTCTCAGTGCACAGTTTTCCTTTTTCTTTCTGTGCTTCTGCTTGCAATGGCCCGGAGAGTTCCTGCTGTGCTCCTAAGGAACCCCCAACCCTGTACCATATATCATTGAAAGGAAAAACATTAGAGTAGTGTGCTGACTTTCTTTACCGTACAGTGGGTCAAGAATAAATTTATTATTAAAATGTATTTCTCCTTTGGGCCTGTATGACTTGTTTAGGTTTTCCAGGGTTCCTTTCAGGACCAAAAAAGTGTTTTTTTCCTCTTTTTTTCCCCTAATATATTGAGCAAAATAAATTAATACTTTTCTTAAGACTAAACATTTTGGCTTTTATGAGTCTCGGTACTATCTTTACCTATATGGGTTTTCTCTATAACTATGACGCATTTAATGGGAATGTAGGTACCTTTCATGATTAAGAAGTAAGATTCATAAATTCAGAGGACCCTAATTTAAATTAATTCAATTTGGTTAGGGTATTTAAGGTTTAGAGTTTGGTTAAAGATTTTTTTTTAGACAACCATATGATCTATGTATGCTCTATAATTAAAGCAATACATTTTTAAAGCTAATTTAATACATAAATAAATTTAATAAATATATATTATAACTTAGGTGAAATGGCAGAAAGTTATTGAGACTGATAAAAGAGATTGATCTCCTGCAAATTTTAAATTCAAGCGCGCCAGGGTAGCTGCGGGTTCAAATCCCACCCAGGACAAGCTTTTATCGATAAATGAAAGCTTGTCCTGAGCCACGGATGTTTAGAATGGGGTGGCAACCTGCAGATAGTTCCTCCCTCCATGACCCTAAATGGTGCTAAGTAACTACAGTAAATACAACTTCTATTGAATTAAGCCTACCCAAAAAGAGGGAAATTTCTACAATCAAAATTAAAATGTTTAAGGGAGAGTATGGCTAAAAAATTAAATTTTATATCATTATTGCGTTCATTATTTTTAGTAAAACGCAAATATGTATAAAACATATTACGTGTAATTAACACAAAAGTTTTTGTTCCATTAGGGACAAATGTTCTAATTAAGGAATAAATTTAAGAATTTGACTATGAAAGTTTATTAAGTATTTTTTTCAAAACAAAGAAACTAAATTCAAAAGTTTATATTAAAAATGTATTTCATCATTATATATATCTAATGTAAATATCTAAAGAGAGAGTGCTAAGGCGTTTATTGGTGGTTTTAATTAATTAAGAAAGCAATAAACTCATAAATACGCATACGCCCCACCATAAAATAAAATTAACCGTAATCCCTCATTATACACAAGATAATTTGAAATAATTATACAATTTTACATATTTCATTAGGAATTATAAAAATTAAATAATCTATAACTAAAATGAAAAAAAAAAATATAGTATTTACCATTTCATCTTCCGGGTTGGACCGAGTCAAATTGTTCTTATTTGCCGAGCTTTCGCACGGTCTTAAATTTTATAAATAATTTTACTTAAATTTCACTCGGTCCAACCCGGAAGATGAAATGGTAAATACATCTGACGACCGACGAAGCCTACGTGAACAACAAAAAATATAGTATTGTAGCTTACTCAAAAGTACTTTTTTCGATGATATTTTATTGTAACTTTGAAACAGTAGATATTATTCATTTATTAATATGTTTTTAAATATACAGTTGAATATACTGTGTATTTAAAATTAATATGATAATTCTTTTTAAAGGTATTTACACATAACTAGTGTAGTATTAAAGTTTTAATATTAAAATAGCAGCAGTAGAAAAGAGAAGTCAAAACTGATTTGATGTGACAGACAAATGTCTTTCAATAAATAAATGCCAAGCCCTAAACGGAACAGCGGGAAATGTTGATCAAAGACAGACGCCCTATTAATAATTTAGATGTCGGAAAGAAGGGGGTGGGGGTGGGGGGGTTCCGGAGATTACGAAATTAATTTTGTGTCCGTTGGTGGCCCCCCTGTGGAGGTCCCGCGAGACTCCCTTCAAAATACATCTGTCCTTTGACGGTCGGTCTCCTTGTCCCTTGAAGTTGAGCAATAAATGTAATTTAAGTCACCCTTAAATCCAAAAGAATAAATGACCAGTTGAACTGACATGACAGTTTCGGAATGCAGTATGCATTGTTGCATCCTGCTGGCAGGTAACATTGATTTTGATGTATTAAGAGAAATTTTCATGGGTGAGGTTAAAGGTCCAGTGGATTTGGACAAAAATTCCAAAATTCAATAGCACGATTAGTGTTTTCTGCACTTCTGTGTATCTTAATGACACAGAAGATTTCTATGTACCTGATATTAAAATCCAATAAAATAATAACATAGATTTTAAGATAATAGTAATATTTCATCGTATGTTATACAATTCATGATAAGCATCCCAGTTTAAAAGTAATAAAAATAATTGAAATAACGCTTTAATATATATAAACAAAATGAGGTGTCAATTTTACCCATAACTAAAAAAAAAAACACTTAAATTATTTATGCCTCAATTTACATTTATATTTTAGGCTAAATTGCTGGGCATTTCAATTAAAATTTTAATGTTTCATAATAAAATGTCCCCAAATTGTAAACACAATTAATCAAGATAAAAACGATGAAGAAAAAAAAAATTTGTACTATAGATATGAAGATAAAAAATACCATTCTTATTTTCCAACCTAAGCAAAAACAATTGTCTTATTACACATCACAAATAAGGGTAATTGTGATAGGTAATAAAACAGTTTCCGAAAAGAAAAAAACAACAAAGGTCATGCTAAATGTATTATTTCTTAGTGTAAAGTAAAATATCGATTGTATATATAATAACTTATAAAATAACAGGTGTCTTTGTATAGGAAAGCAGATTCTACAGGTGAAATTTGGAAACTAGGCAAAGGAGGAAGTGAAAAAAGAACCTAACTGCATGATTACTATACTTAGGGAAGACTTGGAGATAAAAATCACAAGTAACTTCGTGCATAAAAAATCGCAAGCCCGATCAAGTATCTGTGAAATTAGTAATAAAGCGTAATAAAGAAGAGGATTTCAAATGAACGAGCCCTGCGGCATACATATTTCAAAAACACCATCGATACTACTATTGGCTGATAATTGCATATCCAATCACATTATCCAATCATATTATTCGTTGAAATGCCAATTTTTCGGGCGAATTCTATAAGATTTGTGATACTTCTGTCGTTAGTGGGCAAGAACCTAATTATAGCACTCACATTACTTAGTAAGTCGTTGGTTAACGTTTGAAAACGATAAAAAAAAAAAAAAAAGCATACTGACACATCATACCTTTACAACTCTCAATCTCACTGACACCATTCGTCTTGCATCTCTCTCTCTTTCGCTCTCTCCAGAGTGATTTTACACATTGTAAAATGAAAGATAAGTTACCACTATGTTACATATGCAAGTTCGGAGTATAAAAGTGGACAATGAGCTTTGAAGGCAAAAAGTAAAACTGACGGACAAGAAATGGAATCCATGGGCATGCAGCTAATGCCTCGTTGTTAAGGACCATTGTCTCTGGAAGACACACAGAGCAGGTCGTTGTCCACAGATGACGTCTGCTCCCGTCAAAGACTCGAAAGTGGTGACTGGACGGAATCGATAGACGTCGGCGATCACAATGCCACAAGGAGTCGCGCGGAAAAATGTCTCTCCTTTTTTTTTTCTTCCACCCCCCGCTCCGACAGGAGTTGGCTCTAGTCCGGTAAGGCGCTGCTGCAGGTTGGGGGTTTTTTATGCGATCCCTGACACCTACCTCTCTCTCTCACAGCCCGGACGATGTCGTTTTTGAGCGAGCGGACTCTACTCGATGACACGGAGACGACTTCTTCAAGCGCCTCCCCGAAGATGATCTCAGCACTTTCGACAGGGAGAGCGAGATGCGATATTCACACACTTTTGACGCTGTCATTCTTTCTTGGGGCTACCAAAAACAGGACACACACAAAAAAAACACAGTGTTGACGGAGAAGTGAGACATGTTACTGTCTGGTGGGGAATCAACATTTAAAAAAAATAAACCAATACGAAAGATTCGAGTTTAAATAAAAAAGAGTTTAAATGAATTATTCAAACATATCTAGGAAAAGTGTAAGAGTTTTCTTCCAGAAACCGCTAGTTTAGTAATTCTTAAGTTAGGGGGAGAAAGAGTCCAAAGAAAAATCTATAAAAACAATTACGAACATATCCAATACATTCAGTTAATTTAAATAAATCAATTCGAAACGTTTATTTTCTATGTTATTTTAATGAAAAATACTTCCCTATGCATCAATATTATATAAATAAGTAAACATTCTCTAGGCATCAATCATTCTTACTATGTTTATAAAAAAAAATCAAATTAGCCATTTACTCAAATTTGTGTTCTATTTAAATGATACATGAGAAATCAGGTTAGTTTGTGCAGCTTCAGAACAAATGGGTTATTCTTCTTATGATATATGTAACGGGAATTGAGTTGAATTATTTTGTTAATCGATGAATAATGGATATATTAGAAAAATAACACCAAATACTAAACTTAATAGATAATTATTATGCACATATTGAAATTATTAGTATTACCAACCCTTTAGAAAACTTATTACTCAATGGTATAACTATGTTGAGACTATTAACATTCATTAATTGAATACCATCATATGTTGCGACATACATTTCTTCATTAAATTTAATTTATTGTGAAGGAAATTTTATGCTGTTTCCCCTGAGATTAATAAAAATTAAAAAAATATTTACATGCTCATTTCTAAGAGAATTCGTATTCGTGTGGCCTTAGAAAAGGAACCGCACACAGACGTTTTCAAGGGTTTCAGAGGGAGTTCGGAATTCGTCGGAGGCGATGAGCGCGCTTCAGACATACTTTGATGTCGACATTCATCAAATAGCTGGTCTGCAATCGGACATTCCCACCGCTCGAGGGTTATGTCCTGCTACCAGTGTCCGCTTCCATCAGCTGTGCGCGGGCCTGCAACTATGTGGCGGATCGGAAACAGTACCGCAAGAGTGCGCCACTAGGCCCCCGGTCGTTTTGCATTTTGGAGGGACATGGCCAAACTCATTTTCGAAATATCAGTCTAATTCTCATAAAAACAAGATATGCCTTCGATGGTGAGACAATTTTTTTTTTCTTTTAAAGAAATCTATCATCTATGATGGTAACATAAAAAATTTTCAAGAACCATAAAAGACTTGAAGACACATGATTCTTCCAAAATTATATGTGTGTGTGTCTGTGTAGACAATTGTAGTAATCGTCCACAATTTTTAAAATAAAAAAAGTAAATTCAGTAAATTAACACCTGTAGTAAGTTGCCATAATTTTACAATAAAGATACCAAATTCATTAAATGAGCTTTATTTCGAAAAATCCTTGGAGGGGAGAAAGGAGAGAGGCTTATTTGAAATGTTTTTCTTCTTTACTCCTTGAGATACAAAAATGTGATTTTCTAATATTTATCCTGCGCATTACATTTAAGAAAAAGGCATATTAAAGATAATATTTAAGAATGTAATTAATGTGATGAATTTTCCAGGGAATTTCGAACCGAATTCGGTTATAAGGGTCTCTGTTGTAAACGTCGGTTGATCTCATTTTTCATTGAAGAACTAAATTTTAATAGTAAAATTTGATTCTGCTTTCAGAATTTCCAGAAATTTTTTTTAATATTTTTTCCGACCTTACCTACTAGATATCTCAAATGTTAGTCACTAAAATGTGTGTATATTTACGTATATGTGTGTCTGTCGGGGTATACTGACCTCATCTATTACTTTATTTATGAAATTCGGCACATTTTAAATGCAAAACGAATTTTTGAAATAATTTTTTATTACAAAAATATAAATCAATACAAAATGTATGAAAAGCAATTTGAATTAAAAAATTCTTGAGTAACAATTAGATGGCATATTTTAGGAAGAAATATTTTAATATTATTATTAGAATAATCACAAATGCTCCCTATTATGTATCCAATTCTTCCCTTCACCTCGATTTTAATATCCCTTTTGTTCAAGACTTCATTTCTTCCCGCTTCACCCATTTCCACAGTAAACTGCCATACCATCCTAACCACTAGTACAGACCATGTCTTCCAACTCCAACCCCTACAACCCTCCCCGTCGACTCAAACGAAGATGGCCCCGTGACCCTCTGGGAACGTTAACTGTATATAATTTGAGAGTCGTGTCATTGGTCACCTTCTCTCCTCATGTGATAGTCATTGAATGTTATTTTAAATTTGTTCATTGTTCTTCATTTTAATCAAAAAACAAAATGTTTTATATTTTAACAGCAATGCAATATATAAATTTATTTTATAAATGAAATTAACTATTATGAAGAACATTTCCATTTAAATTGACAAGCTCAAAACTCCTTAAAATATAATTAAACTGTATCCCCTTACATTAGACAGGTTAAAAAAAAAAAAACTAAATCTTGACTTAATTTTATATACTCTTTAGGCATGAATTCCAAATGATCTCTGATTTTTTTTTAAATTTTAAAGTTCCTCGCTCATTGGAATATTGAAAGATTTAAATTAAAAATTGTTCTGATCCTTTTCATGCATACTATATAAAGAATTCAATACGCTAATATGCTGACACCATAATTAAAGATAGCTACAGTGAGGAGATATTATCACCACTCCTTAACGAGAAGATATGCATTAAGCCGTCCAATAAAGTCCATAATTATTTTAGCAAAATCAAAGGATCGTTATAAAGGGGAGTGTGAAAAGCACACAGGAAACAATAAGTTCTCAGGATAAGTGAAGGTAAATTTTTGGATCTCTAGAAAATATTGTGTCGACCCCACTAGGAAATTAATGCTCGCCATGAATTCTCCATCCGCTAATTGCCATCTTGAATCAGGAGGCCAGTTTCCAAGACGAGCACTTTTAATGTCCGCATCAGCCATGCAATTAAGGTGACTTAAGAGGCTGTTTTCCCACGACATAAAAACCCAGCTAGGAATTGAGAGGGAAAAAGAGGGGAAAGGAGTCGAGCTAGGTACGGGGCGAGGGAGTGGGGGCGCGTGCTAGGTCACAAAAAGAAAACAAGAAACTTGTAAAAAAAGACATGTAGATGGTTATCTTGTGTCGTTGCGAGGGCGAAAGATATATGGTGGTGGAGGCCGGCTAATGGCTAGAGTCCTTTCTATCGTTTTTCGCATCGCGCGCCCCGTCGGCCAAATTACAGGGGAGGACCGAGCTGTACCAGCGTCCTCAGGGGGTGCCCGCGAGACTTGAGGCTATGCGGGTTCCTGGCCCACGGGGGAAGGGGAAAAAAATATAAAATGGACATCAAATTAAAAAAAAAAAAAAAAAAAGAAATGTAAAAATATTTCTTTCCCGTGCATTGCAAGTACAGGGATATCTGCACTCTCTAAATAAACTCGTATGAATTTGTGATTTTAAGAAGGATGGATAAGTTACTACAGTTGCTACTTTCCATACATAAATTACTTCTCATAAGTCGTAAAAAGCAATAAAGCAATATGTTAAAATCCGGAAGGTTGGGAAGCTGAAATATAATGCAGAATTAGACACTATAAATATCATTGTTATCATACAATTTTCACGAGGCACTAGAAAAAAAAAAAAAAAAAAAAAAAAAAAAAAAAAAAAAAAAAAAAAAAAAAAAAAA
>KZ807056.1:263336-275708 GCA_000696205.2 Oncopeltus fasciatus
ATTATATATATATAAAGAAATTCAATTTAAATTAAAATAAAATTAGAAAACAAAACAAACAATTGTAAATAGTAATTTAAGAGTACTGCGATGGGGCAGTTTCTCCATCAAGGGTAGTACAGGCTAATTTAAATATTTATGTATTACAGTTCTTTTTTATTCAATTTTTTTTTTTAATTTTGTCTATATTTTTTATGTTGTTCACGTAGGCTTCGACGGTCGTCAGATGTATTTACCGTTTCTTCTTCCGGGTTGGACCGTGTCAAATTGTTGATAGTTGCCGAGCTTTCGCACATCATGTGATGGCTTCTTCAGGGCTGAGTAGAGAATGAGAGCTGTTTTTTAAATCCAGGTGGTATATTTATTTTTTATGTTAACTTGTAATGCAATTATTATTATTATTACTATTAACAAACACATTACAAGTTGCACATAAATGTGTACAGTATAATCAATGATTAAAAAAAAAAAATAAAAATAACAATAATTTTGAATGATGAACACTTTTCTTCCTTACTCTCTCAGACAGTGTAGAGACAGCTTTGAGATCTTAGAATTTACCCTTACTGCCCACTCTATATAGTAGTTTAAAATTAGTCATTAGTCGCTCTCATCCATGAATGAAAGCAAGGAAATCTGCTCAGTTCACGCAGCTCCTGCGGATGGCGGAGGACTGCCATCGAAGCCCGCCCCCAGCCTCAGGAGCGCGGTACCTGAGTATTCCTCTCTTGGAGTACAGCTGATCCTGCCCTCGTCCTTAAGGACCTCACCGAGTTGAGTGGAGCACTCAGCGGAATTGGCCGACTCCTCGGAAGAGAGCGGACTGTGCACAGTCACTAGTCCCATTTGTCACATGGCACCGGCTGTCATTAGAGACCATGACTCCGCCGCTATCCAGGAACCCCCTCTCCCCCCCTCGTTTGAACTGTAGCGAGTTCTCCCCTCCCCCCTGGCCCCCATCCTTCATCATATGGGGTATCATTTCTTCGCGCGTACGTCATTCTTACGAATTCCACGAGCATGATCAGGATTTCAAGAGGCACTTTAGAAGGTTTCCCTCTAAAGAATCATCTTCTTCACCAGGGTGCCATGTCAACACTTTCGCAAAAAAAAAAAAATAATAAAAAAAAAATAAAGAATTATCCTCTACCAATGTTACACAGGAGAAGCAAAAATATAATTCGTCAAAAAATTTTAATAATTTGTTTTTCAAATTATTTCGTCAAACTCCCGACGTTAGGGCTAAAGTAGTTCGAGCCCATCATAGGACGGGAGATAGGGAGACAAAAATTGATAAACAAGCTTTGACAAAACAAAAGTATAATTTCAAATAATTTGTATTTAATAAAAAATATAGGAAAAATGTCCATTAAGGGAGATATTTAAGAATGCAACTAGGAAGTTTAAACAAACCCTCTTGTAAAGGAGAAATTATAAATTTTTACTACATAAATATTCCATTATTCGAATTTGAAAATCATATTTATATTAAAATAAATTATTAACTATCACTATAGTTTTTTTAGAATATATGAATTTTTACGAAACAATTTTTAACGAATATATTATTTTTTTGTTTTCAAAGAGGTATAGAATAACTATAATTAACTTTTCTGAAAAAAACAAAAACAAAAAAAAAAAAACTTTTAATTAAAGAAATAAAACCCTTAAAAATCTGGCAAGAGAGAGGGAGATGTTAGGTTGTCTAATGAATGCCCTTTATGGTATCCTTCTTGACAAGTGGCAGACGAAGTTGAAGGGCGTGGATCCTAATGGCGGAAAGGTATAGGGTTAGCCTTCCGGGATAGGACGAAGGGATAATTGCTCGAAGGGGGAAAAGCGCCTTTGCCCTTAATTGTAGAGGTATAATAAACCTTCGTATTCTCGCTGCTTTTCTTAGTCGGGGGAGTAATTAGCGCCCTTTAGGGAAATTTTAGACTTTAGGGCAATTTTTGTACTCTCCCCAACCCTACGCTCTTCTTCATCTTTTTCCTTTTTGTATTTTATTATTATTATTTTTTTTTTTTGTTTATTGATACACTACACCGAAGATATAAGGCGGGAGTAGCAACAGAGAAAAATATGGAAACGAAAGCATATAATACATTAACAACTATATTTTCATGCACGTAACATACATAAGCGCATACACACGCTTGAGAAAATAAATTGAGTCAGAGTTTTAAATACAAAATTATACTAACTATTAAAATTTCTAATTTACTAATGAAACAATTTTATACACTTTATTAATAGCCAAGGTACAAAAAAACTAGCAGCAAGCTGTCTCTCATTGTCTCATCCTAATCCAAAAGATCTTCTAATGGTACCGTAAGAGCCGAAACCGGTTACAATTTTTTTTTTTAATTTTTTTTAATAGCAACAAAACCGTACTTTTTTTTCTAAGATGATTTTAGTTGGGGTTCGGTCAAGGTAGATACAAAAAAATACAAATTTAAAAAATGTATTTCTTATTAAAGGCCATAAATCTGCCAACGTTTCGGCTTACATTGTAAGCCATCTTCAGGGCTGTAGAAAGGCCGCTCTCATCTTCATGATAGGTAGGTGTGGCAAATTACTGCTTTAATGATATTTCAAAATTTTTTTCTTGTCAATAAGTTGTTTGTTTGCATGTTTTTTTCAAGTTGGTTATTTTTCAAATTGTTTTTCATAAACTTTAAATTGTCTTACATAGCTTTCTACATTCATACTCTTGATATCACATTATATTATTGCAATTCTCTATTATACTAATTTCAATTATTATTTTATTCTCATGACATTGTATTTCTACAGTCCTGAAGATGGCTTACAATGTAAGCCGAAACGTTGGCAGATAATCCTTTATTAAAAAATACATTTTTTTTTAAATTTCAGTTTTTGGGATCTACCTTGACCGAACCCCAACTAAAATCATCTTAGAATAATATCTACGGTCAACAAACTCTCCTTTTGAACGTACTTTTTTTTTTTTTAATCTGAAGGAAGAAAAAAAAATTGCTCGTTTTGCAATGGCCTAAGCCATTCCAGAGACTGGAGAGGGTTGGCGCGTGCTTGTAAGCACACCCTGTACAACAAATACCCAGGGACGGTTGAAGCCTCAGGGGGAGCACGGGTTAGGAATCCCTAACTCCCAGCCCCCCCCCCCCCCAACAACCCTGTCAAGCTTCCTCAAACTCCCAGCGTTCTAGGGGAGTTTCACGAGGGAAATATTACCTTTTGTGGTCGTCCCAATGAAATCTCCTCATCCCCTCAAATCGTCATTGAATCATCAAAATTCCATTCAACATCGTACTTGCAAGCTTCGCGGGCAACGAATAATACGAAGACACATAATAGGAAGTGTCCAGACAGAGGTAAAAGAAAGAGGACCTATCAGACATTGAGAATCTAGGGCATAGTGGAAGGAGAAAAGCTGGAATCGAAAAAATAATAATGAAACGTGTAGACAGGAAATACAATTATAACCTTAAATTATCATACCTTCTATTTTCCGTCTTTCATTAGTTTCTGCAAACCATCTTCTGTTGGCGAGCTCTTTCGGACATTGTCCATCTTCTGGCCGAATACATGCGTACACTGTCACTGTCTGTATTCAACTTCAAATGTCAAGTCGAATACAGACAGTGACAGTGAACACATGTATTCGGCCAGAAGATGGACAATGTCCGAAAGCGCTCGCCAACAGAAGATGGTTTGCAGAAACCAATGAAGACGGAGAATAGAAGGTATGATAGTTCTATAATCATTGGTGGTGGAAATAACCTTTTAGATTATTTATATAACCTTAAATTAATTGACAAAAAAATGTTTGAGTGTTATAAATATTTTCTTGATTGTTATATATAATGGAATATATAAATATCAATAAACATCTGGAATCAATAAACATAAATTGCTTATCTTGGACCGAAAATTCGCAATGCACTCAAAGATGAGTTGTATCAAGCTCAAGTCATTAATTATTTTATTAATTTAACCAAATATCCAACGATTTAGTGCCCTGGAATCTAGTGACTATTCCAATCTAGAGGGCAACTATAAACACCCACTGCACAAGGAATGACCCATAAAGGCCTCCCCTTTTGTCGGCACTCGAACTTGCAGCTTCAAGATAATGAATTTCATTGTTCCCTTGGGCTAGACCACTGAAACCTAATGAAAACTAACATTCACATATTATTAATTACGTGCAACAGAAAATTTTAGTAATTCCTTTTTTATTTTTTCTATTTCATATTCAAAGTCTTTGGAATGCATAAAATAGGCCGATTTTTAATTTATTTCCTATATAAAAAATAAACTGCTATAATCTACCTGAAATATATGAATCTTCAAGACAATTTTAAAAATGTATGTTCTAAATTTTCATAAAGCTTCAAGCTTGGGAGAGTTACCGTTGGGCGCACCTTTCCTCACAGGCCTTTCATGCTATTTTTTTTTTCGCTCTCCTTTATATTTACACCATTTGCTGAAGGTATCACATGTACCGGGCGTATATTTATTATGTAAGATAAAATAAATAAGTTTGAAGGTAGAACAAGTATAAAATTGCTCTAACAGAAAATTAAATATTTGAAGTGGTGCCATTTTTAGCACATTAGGTTCTACATTTTTCGTTCGCATAGTTTTCTTCTTATCCCTAACGGTTGACAGATGAAAAATTATAAGGTATTGAAAGAGACCGTAATCCTAAGTAATATTTGCTTATATATAGATTTGAAATTTATTTACTTGAGTAAAATTATAAAAATGTAAACGGAAAACTACTGATTGATGTTGACGACAACATCATGATCAAAGAACCCAATTCAATATGAGCAAGATCAAACGCACTAAAGAATTCAATTAAGGGTTACAATTTTAAAATGTATATAACTTCAAGAAGAAAAAGTAATCGACTTTTACCCCTTCCTTTCCAAGACAAGACGACAAGATGTAGAAATTACGTTATTTGCTCTCATAGCGATTTTTTTTTTTTTTTTTTGTTTTTGGTATTTTAATCTGCATATCAATGGAAATATATTCAATGACATTTATAAATATTAATTTTATTTGTGGTTTTTAATCCTACGTAAATTTATATCAATTAATGCGAGGGAATATGATAAAAAAATCTAACTGCCTGTTCGAGTCCTGGCTGAGACAGTTAGATTTCTTATTCTATTCCCTTGCATTAATTGATTTATATTCAATGACATATCATTTTAATGTAATTTAACTTCTTCAAATGGAGAGTTTTTGACCTTGGAGATTATCAGTAGGTGGTTTATATGTTGGGGTTGAAGGTAAATCCTTAATGTTCAAAAGGAGAGTTTGCTGACCGTAGATATTATTCTAAGATGATTTTAGTTGGGGTTCGGTCAAGGTAGATCCAAAAAAACACAAAATTAAAAAATCTATTTTTTAATAAAGGATTATTTGCCTATAATCCTTTATTAAAAAATACATTTTTTAAATTTGTGTTTTTTTGGATCTACCTTGACCGAACCCCAACTAAAATCATCTTAGAGTAAATCCTTAATGAAAATGTGTATTTTTTAATTATCTGCTAATGTTTCGGTTTATATTACAAGCTATCTTCTGGGATATGAAGACAAGGCTTATGAATGCGAGAGGGGATATATATATATATATATATATATATATATATATATATATATATATATATATATATACATATAGGAAGAGAATAATATGAAACATTTGAAGCAATTGATTTATTTAAAGTAACACATCCTAGGTAACTATATCAATTGAGGGTTGACCATGTAACTTCGAAATGCGCTTGCACTTGTAACATATAAAGGTTCAAGGTCTTCACAACCTAATATTTTTAGTCAAATTACAAAGTGTGGAACACACCAAATGTAACAGTGAATATGTTCATTATTCACACACTTCAACTAAGAAATGAGAAATAAAAAATATAGTCCTTATAAACAGCACTGCAGGAATAAAGGACTAAATAAGGACATTCTAGAAATTATAGGTACTCTGAAAGAAGGATTTGCAAGGTGTAGCCGATGCCATATGTAAAAAAAGAGTGCTGTAAATGACCACCGGCAGAGTGGGTGCGGAATTATTATTCCCGCGACACATAGAAGGCTAAGTCCAAGGTCCCATTCGTCTGCTTATTAGTCAATCTACCTCAGCCCGCACATCGACCAATTAGCATCGATTTAATATCGATAGAGTCCTTGTCTCTCCGAGCATGAACTATTTCGAGAGCGCAAACCTGTTATTAAGCCCCACTTTTCTTGTTTGGACAAACATAATCACGACGACCTGGTACCAACGGGCGACGACTTTCCGCCTAGTGATTATCGATCATCCGGCCGTAACGGCATGTACCAAAAGGAAATGTTTACTCTCGCAATATCCGAACATGTGTTCGAGGTTTACGCGGCATTCGCGTGCAAAATTTAGCGAAAACCAAGAAGCTTTTCTTTGTCAGAAGGTTTCAATAATAATTCACACTATTCTTTTAAATTGTAGTTTAAACACGTCAAGTGGCATAAGGAATATCAAAGAAGAGAAAGTGGTGCTCATATCTCTTAGCTATAATTTTAAATATCTATCACAAGCATATATTATAAAATACTGCATAGCAAACTATTGGAAAGTTCAATGAATATTCCTATCATATTAACTAAAGAAAGTCATATTTTACATCTTCTAGACCGTCCCTTTTCCTGTTCCACAACAATTGTGGACAAATTTATATCAGTGTATGTGAAAATGATAAATGTATTCTGCATTAAATACATTATACCGATATTTCCAAATAAAGAGTTTTGTTCAATCAGTACCAGCTGATGAAATTCAATTTAGACCCGAAGCTAGTCGCTAACATCCTCTTTGGCTATAATTACATCCAAAATCGCTCAAAAAATAAATAAATAAAATAATGAGGTTGGTTCTTTAAGAGGTTAGCTATTACCTTACAGATTTATATTTGTAGCCAACAGAATGAGGTGCATTAATGGTGAACAGAAGGAAATATCAAAATAAAAAGTACAACAATGTCGCCAGAATGTTGGATAACCAGGTACAGTTGTTCTATTTACGATGCACGTTTCGCGATGGCTATCTCTTCAGGTGCCTCGAAGAAATTACTTTCCATGAACTTCTAGGTGGAAGCAGGTGTCTGGAACACCTCCCTCAACTTCGGCCCTATCAGACCTCGCCATCCTCCACTTCTTCACTTCAAGCGCTATCTCGTCCCCTCCCCTAAGTCTTAATCCTTATTCTTTCTTTCGCTTTTTCACGAAGGTGTCTGTAACGATCAAACTTTATAACTTAAGTCGTTTCATACCGGCATTATCATAACCCTTCTTTTTCTCCTTTATTTTTTTTTTTACCTCTACTTCCAAGTTAATCTCAACAACAAGCTTTTCCTCGTTCTTTAGATCTTTTCTCAGCGGAAAGTCTGGAAAATGACTTAATCCCAGAAAAGGTCTAACCAGGAGGTACTTAAAAAGTTTCAAATACATTTCAGAAATCATCTTTTGGCCGAAAGAATAATAAAAAAAATTATGTGCATGAATTAAATCTTGGAAAAATTAAACAAAATATTCAATATAAATCTCACAAGGTAAGTACAAAATTGTGTATGAGTAAATTCATATATGTTTACATTAAATAATTTTATAAATTACTCAAAGTAATGAATTTATAAAATCTCCACTCAATCTTAACAAAATTGACTTTCTTTGATAAAAATAATTGTTGTAATGAAGAATGGAGGGGGTGAGGGAATTCCGAACCTAAACATTAATGCTTGAATAAAATTTAAAGTTAAAATTGTAGTACTGATTTGTCAAAAAGCTAGAGAAAGATTTCGGACATAAAAATATACTGGCTAAGAAATAAATAAAAAAATGTAAGCTGTCTTATTTATTTTTAGACCTTCTACCAATCTCAAATAAGTTTTTTTTTTGTTTTTTTTTACGTGGAGTATGCACGATACTCGTAATTTGTACATGCAACATAATAAGTAAAGATTATGAAAAACTTTCTAGTTGTTGAGCAGATAAGCCACCAGGAAAGAGATGCAACTTACCATACAGTAATAAGTCATTCACATAATACTTCCTTTTTATAGCATTATGGGCAACACTCAATTCTTCTCGAAACTATATACTTTTAAATGGGACCACACACTATGTAGAAAGTGTGTTTAGACCGAAATTTTATATTTAATTCTATTTTTATCTGTGTTGGAGTAATACTCATCATAACATATCTCAGCATATTCAAACAAAGGCAGTGTGAATAAGGTGTGCTATATTTGAAATACCCTTGCTATATTTGAAATTTAAATGACAATTTGCTTAAGATAAAATAATGAAATCAAAATTTTCTCCTACCAATCACTCCAGAACCATATCAGTTCAAAACAAATAAGTAAAGTGAGAAATTTAAAAACAACATAATGAAACAATATAAAAATGAAAGGGTAGGGAGGTTTGGAGAAATACCAAAAATTAAAAAATTAACATGTTGGCTATTATTAGCATTACGAAAAGAACGTATTAAATAAAATATGTACTAAATGTAATTTTATGACATTTATGCCTTACAAAAGAATAAATAAGACGCATTATGAGAAAGACATTAGAGAAAGTAACTTCGAGTTTGTAGTGGAATTTCTTATTTTTCGAAATTTCTCGTGCTCTTTATCGCATGCCATTTTTGAGGGTGACGAAAATTTATAATGGAGTATCTTCGTTGTTATTAGAGTTAAGGAAAACTTTATGGATATTAACACGTATTCAATGTAATATTCTAACAATTAATGCGAGGGAATAGAATAAGAAATCTGTCTGTCCCAGCCAGGATTCGAACCTGGATCTCCAGATTTCTCCAAATAACGAATAGTCGATAAATAGTTAGACAATGTCAGCTCCTTAGAGCATCGTCCCGGTGGTGTAATAGTTAGCATTCTTGCCCGGAAAGCAGGAGATCCAGATTCGGGCACTGGCTGGGACAGATAAATTTTTTGTTCTATTCCCTTGCATTAATTGTTATATTATTACATTGTATACGTGTTAATATCCATAAAGTTTTTCTTAACTCTAGTTTCCTCGCATTAATTGTTTAAAATTTACGTGGGATGATATACCACAACTAAATTAATATTTATTTGTAATATTCTAACGTTTATGAAAAATACATATTATGGAAAATATAAACGAATGATTATTAATTTAGGAATTATACAGTCATTACAGTCATGATTTTGTCATCCTAGAGCAGGAGATTCCACCTGAAATATAGGCCGAAACATAGACAACAATTAAAAGTTTCTTAGTTTAAAAATTAGTTTTTAATTTTACATATTCCAAAACCGCATACGCGGCGAATCCTTCCTCCTAATTTACGAATATAACTAGAATGGGTGAACGCTGTACCCTACTGAATCTTCCCAGCCCAACTGGAGCAAGCTTTAGTACACATACCCCCCTTTACACTTATTCTTCTGTACGACTTTTAAATTTCTTAATTTACTCTTGCAGTACTCGCTTCGGCGGTTCATTTACTAAAAAAAAAAAAAATTACTCTTACTTATATTGATCATTGATGGGA
The DNA here is from genome assembly GCA_000696205.2 of Oncopeltus fasciatus. Lineage (NCBI taxonomy): Eukaryota > Metazoa > Arthropoda > Insecta > Hemiptera > Lygaeidae > Oncopeltus > Oncopeltus fasciatus. Next base: position 272,928 of record KZ807056.1, read on the forward strand.
CATGGGAAACCTACTTGGATTACGCAGCTCCTGTTTGATGCAATTTATCGGCACAAGTTTGCAGCCAAATAGGCGCAAGTCTCTCGGATTACTCGACGGGCAATCGGAGTTTTTGTGTAGTCCCCCTTGACATGTGGGTCTGGCCAGCGGCTCTGGGTGGGGCCCACTTGTGACGAGGACTCGCTACTGAAACAACATTTCACACGTAGCCTCACCCTGTCACTGTGCCCTCTGCCTGTCTCTAATTAAGTGGACTGAGGACGGTGTGTTTTCCTAGGGCTTTACAAGCAGACTCTTCAGTTGAGCTCGGCTAACAGCAGGCTGCCTTCAGGAGCGCACTCCTGTGGCCGAGGGAATGTCAGCACCCATTACCTCTGATACTTCCATGGACGCTTATTCCGCTGTTATTTCAGACTCCAGGACAATTAACGTTTCTCGGATGAGCTGGGGCGATAATTAGGATTTCTGTTCTATTTGAAATAACAGTTTTCCAGAGTTCAGGATTCCCCCAGTCCGGCTGTAAGAAGGGTTCTTCATCATGAAGAGAGACAGTCCCTCAATGTTACACCCTCACTGGAGATTCCTGAGCACTGGAGATGAAATCATGGACCTCAAAAATTCTGAGCATTCGCTAATAAAGTAATTCATCGAAGCTTGGAGGCACAAAATTTAATAAAAACATCTAATTAATAACAAAAAATTACTTTCATTGCCGAATTAAAATTGTGGTTAATTAGTAAAGGATTAAAATTAATTTTAAATTTCAACTATTGTAGTTATTAGATTATTATGACATCATACAAATGCATTTGATCGGTTTATCTCACAGTAGTCACTATTCATTTGCTGTGCCAAATGAGAGCACAGACACTTAAGCATTTGGTTAAAGTTTCTTAATAAGCATTTAAAATTATAAATATATAAGTAATAAATAAGATTTACTGAGCTTAAAATCTCTTCCAGTTGGGCAAAATCTATATTTTTTTTTTGTTGTTTTTTTCCAAAAGTCCGCCTCTCAAGTTTACAGATCTTAACCGACTATATCTACGAGAAGCAAAACTGTAGCTCGTTCAAAATCATATACATATATATATATATATATATATATATATATATATATATATATATATATGTATGTATAAATGAAACACGGCTGAGATATATATGTAATAAATAAGAACAGGTGGGGGAAAGAGTGCAGCGAACACACAAAAAGAAAATTTTACTCTGCGTTTACTACACTCTCTATCCCACCTGTTCTTATTTACTATAATCAAATTGAAAATCTGTTTATATTCAAAGCATTTATTAGGGAAAAATTCATATTAAAGAAAATAATTTATATCACTGAGAGAGTTGGATGTGACACCTTATTTTCAAAATATAGAAAGAAACTTTGGTATTTAGGATCCTTTTTTACAAATCATTTGGATGAGTTCATTTTTTGCTGGATGATGAGGAGTAGGGATACAGAGGAAGATCAAAGTTTATAATCACAATAAACAATATTTTAGTTAACAATATAATTAACGGCACAAAAACCTATTTATTTAAAAAAATAGGTATAAAATTGGGGATGACGGGGAGAGAGATTCTTGTTATTGGTTAACTAAATGACTGAGTCTGACTCATGAGTCCCAAACCCTTCCATACTAAGTTCGAATACCAATAAATATTGGTAAATAATGCCATCTATTTTCGGGGGAACTAAAATATTTAGACTAACCCGAAATAACTTTGCAAGTTTCAACAAAAGAACTATTTCATAAATATTTGAAATCAGTTCAAATGTTGTGTTTAACAAATTGTTATTTTTAGTAAAATTTCTTTCTGACATTACATGTTATATATAAATAAAAAATACTCATTCATTACAGCGAGCAGTTTTATTAAGTACCCTTATTAAAAATATATTTGGAGGGATGGGATTAGCGGAAGGGATCCTTTTGGTCTCTGGGGGTTGGGAACGATGATAAATGAACGCCTGCCCAGTAGTATGTACGTTTGGAAGAATAAAGTGGTTATCTGTAGATGGTCCTTCCTCCCTTTATGATCCTACATGGTTACATCGGATTCTAAAAAGTCCATCAAGAATGAGCTGCGTACACGAACCATTAATTTCATGAGTATTTGTATTTTGTAGTCACCATGTAATCCTCCACAGTTATAGAATATATCTTTTATAAATAAACATGAGTTTCATTGCGCTAAACTAAATATTAAGTCAGTTGCTGCGAAAAAAACGTATTGTATTCATGCCAGACATTTCAGATAATACCCCCTTCTTTTTGTCGTATTTCGCTGAATAAGGAACAAGCTTTTTTTTTTTTTCACCTTCAAAAGCGATATGCTTAATCTTATAAGGAAATCAAATAATTTCAGCTTACAAACCAGAAAATTAAGATTTACCAAACAGGTCAATTCCCACTTCTTATACCTCTTTTTCGCTTAGTAACACCTAACCTATATCTTTTATAAATAAACATACCTGCGGTGAGTTTCATTACTCTAAACTAAATAATGAGCTACTTAAAAGAAATTGTTTAATCTCGTACTTGACATTTAAGCAAATCTCTCTTTATATCTAAGTAAAAAATAATTAATGAAAATTTATCTTTCATGTTAAAATATGGAAATATTTTAAAAAGTCAAATGAATCCTACAAAAAGTATTGATTTTCCCATGCTACCGGTGGTGAGTGAAGCTGCGTTAACTAACGAAATCACATAAATCCCCACTCCTGTTGAGTCGATTACAGTTACTAATTCAGCTTTTTTTTTT
>KZ807056.1:283129-299920 GCA_000696205.2 Oncopeltus fasciatus
TTTTTTTTTTTTTTTTTTTTTTTTTTTTTTTTTTTTTTTTTTTTAATTCATTCGCTTATATTTATATTTTGAATATTTTAAATATTTGTTTCCCACTGAACCGCCCCTCATCTCCGACCGATACAGGTCATTGCAAAAGTAAATTTAAATACTTACATTTTGGTTTCATTATTTTCAAAAATATTGGACGCTAGGACGAGGAGAGGCAAATATATATTTACACACGTGCACACTTATAAGCAGGACTGTACACTACACTCAGTAAGAAAGGAAGTATTTAAATAAATCATTCATACTGGTTAATTCAAATTGTGGGTTTTTGAACAGAATGAAAAATAAAATGTTTTATTTTTCGCTCAAATATTTTGGTTCAAATTAAAACACTTGTGAGGTGAATAAATAATTTCTGGAAGACATATTTTATAATATTTTATCCTAAATAATTCGTACAAATAATTATTGTCCTCCGTATTCGGAAAAAATATGAAGATTTTTGACAAAATTTTCTCGAAATAATCTCTATAACTGCATCTGTTCATCTCATCACCTCACTGAGACTGCGCGATAACCCACTTGTCCTTGCGGTAATCACTGAAATTTCTGCTGACAGTTAATCAGCTTTCGGATGCGGGAAGCATTCCCGCTAATCCGCACCAAGATCAGCGGATTATCGAAGAATTGAGGGCTAAAACCTCGAGCGCTAACAAGTAGGGAGTGAGAGATAATGTGCGAATATCCGGACGCGATTAATGATACGGCCAAAGGCCATATGGAGGCCTGATTACCTGTGCATTGAGATCCTTGACTGTTTACTTTAATCAACGTCCTACACGTACACAGCGAACACACAAGCAGATTCCTCAAGGGTTTATTCCTTCAATATTATATACATATATATATTCTGCCGACAGAAAGGACACTAGTGACAAGTCAGGACTCATTGTCACCTCTGTAGAGGCGGTCTCACCCACTCCTTTCGTGTCAGATCCGAGCAGGACGATAAGGGAATAGTCTTCGTTAAGCAGGACGCGGGAGCTCCGAGAGACAACCTATCACACAGAGTAAATGACGGACTACCTTCAGATTCGACGCTCTTTTTTTCTTTGTTATGATTTTTTGTACCACTCTTCTACCTTTTTTTTTTTTTTTAAATCCTTTATCCTTTCTGTCAGATTGACAGAATGTTCTGGGGATTCGAAAATCAGTCACCTCGCAGGGGTCCACTCTGTCGAACCCGCAAATTATTCTAACCCCATTTCATTATGCCCTCTTTTATCTTTTACCGGTATTACTAAAATTAAACCTACCTGAAATTACCTAAAGAATTTCATTCTCAAACTAGTTTTTTACTTTTTTTTTTTTTTTTGCAAATTCTAAAGAAATTTATCTATTGAAGTTGTTTCATGTCTTTTTTTTATATAATTTGTTCCGCATTTTCCCCAATTCTTCCTACTAGTCAAATTGATAGATAACTAGTAAAATTTGTAAATATATATAAATATGTGTGTGTGTGTGAGTGTTTTTTCAAAGCTCTTTCACCATTAACCATTTTTTAATAGAAATTTGAAATCTGTCTGTTAAATGCAAGAAAAAAAGGCTAATGTACAGGATTGCCTATTATGTCAGTGCGAGTAAACAAGTTTTTTCGATTAGTGGGCGTGATATTTAGTTTAGAGTAATAAAACTCAAAACAATTTTGTTTAATGATTAAAGAAATATTTTTATAGTTATACACCTATATTGAGAAATTAGGAGTAAAGGTTGTCCTGTACGTCAATTTAATTTTACTGTATACAAGCTGAAATTAATATTTTTCTTTGTGAAATTCGTATGTCCTTTTAAATATAAAAATAAAAACTAAGTTCCTTGTTAAACGAAATCGGACTAACAGGATTTTGAAAATCTATAAAGCTTCTGTACCGTTACCCCAAAAGAGTTATCTTCCTCCAAATAGTGTCTTCCTCCATGACCGTAAGCGGTTGCATGAGACCCAAGAATGCACAACAAATCACGTTTTTGCATTTGTAGAATTCAGACAGCCAGAGCAATGTGAAGTCCATGCATGCCGTGAGCAGCTTGAGGTCAATAAAGGATTAGACTTTAAGAGCGTTATCTGCTTCTCCAGTAAAAGGCATCCTTCAGTCTCCTCCCCTATGTATATCAGTAGTTGTTAAATTCTCATATTTTCGTAGTGTTTCTATAGTTTCCACTCATTCCATAAAATGGTTTGCGTACTTCTTTGATATATATATTTTTTCCTAATCGTAGTGTTTAAGTATTTAAAGAAGATGATGATCTTATGAATATGCATTAAGGGTCGAACAATGCCTGGAGATATTACCTCAAAACAATCAAGACCCGAGCACCATCTTCCAGCCCCTAAGCAAGAACAGCCGGAATCACTAAATGATGAGCGTTATCAGAGCTCTCGGATGTCCTGTCGGCCAGCTCACCATCACACAACAACGCCGACGAAGACAACAACAGCACGAGCCGACAGCAGAGACGTATCATCTCCAACATGGACTCCATGGGAGGAGAAGTCCACGAGCATCAATATTTAATTCCAGGCGGCCCTCGGCTCACGGGCAATCTCTCTAAGATTGATGCGATATCCCAGAGCGAGCGGTCTCCGGCACACTCACACTCCTGCAGACGCCATGAATTATGCACCCTTGGGGAGCGGCTGGCCCCGGGGGTTTGGCTGGAGGAGAGTGTCTCCCTCGAAGGCCCTTCTCTGGGCTTATCTCGACACGAGCTCCTCATATCAGTGAGGTCCCTCGTTGAATGGAAAATCATCCATTTCGCCTTATCGGAGCCTCCTTTCATGACCGCTCATCAGCTTCCGAGGCCAAACAGACTAAGTGCAACCACCAGTGGTATATACTACTTCCATTACCTTTAATTAATAATTGAAAAACTTCTATCTATTCGAAAATAGGCAAAACAAAATCTATGTTCACGTAGGCTTCGACGGTCGTCAGATGTATTTACCGTTTCTTCTTCCGGGTTGGACCGTGTCAAGTTGTTGTTATTTGCCGAGCTTTCGCACATCATGTGATGGCTTCTTCAGGGCTGAATAGAGAAAGAGAGCTGGTTTTTAAATCCAGATGGTATATAAATACCATGTTTTATACACCAGGTGGTGTATAATCCCGGCACGGTCTGGTCCTTGGGCGAAGCCTGAGAAAGAAACGGTAAAAAAACAAAATCTAGTAAACATTAGGAGCTTTCTGGTAAATTGAAAGTCCTTTCTATCACAATTAATCTTTGATAATGATTCTGTAACATGGAATCATTCTCCATTCAGGCCTGAAGAAGCCATCACACGATGTGCGAAGGCTTTGCACCTAATAACTTCAAGCACGGTAGAACCTGGAAGAGGTATTGGTGAATATGTCTGAGGACCGAGGAAGACTACGTGAACATCTAACATAATGTTGTTAGGTTTGAATCCAAAATCCCGGAAAATAATTATATGTATGTCCGGAAGCATGCGCATGAAAGCTGTCCCATGCAAAGAACCAATATTGTATAACTACAAGGATGTTTGAAGAGCGTCTAAACGAACCAGGATGGCTTACTTAAAATAGTATAGAGTTGTTAAAATACAACTCCTCAAGTTTCCAAGACTGAAAAAAAGCCACAGAAAAGTTATAAATGGAACATGCCTAGTAAATGTATCATTGACTCGTTAAGAATTTATTAAGGGTACATGACTGCAAGAAACCCATTATTTAAGGACTTCAAAGCCATTACCAATTGAAAAGATCAAAGAATGGGGCAAACAGTTGTAGAATAACTTAAAGATATCTATCTTTGAGTGGAATTACAGTTGTCAGACATGATCAGCTGATGACTGGATCAGAAGTTGCGGGAAGAAGTTCCGGCGCATAAGTGGGACGTGCGAAGCGCAGCAAGGAGGCGTGAAGTAAGAAGAGCGGTGAGGTCCCTGCGAGGACCGTTGGTAGGACTCCGTCCGGCTCCCACACCGGGACAATTATATGTAAATGGCCGATGACCCTAGGAGATAGGGTGGGATGTGGCGCAGGTAGGCCCCGTTCCGCCCGGGCTAATAAAGCCACTTCCTAATTGCCTCTCGGACTGCGCGGAGGCTCGGCGCGCGGGCATTGGCGGCGCCCCGCTTGCGCCGAAAACACGAACGGCAACACAACAAGAAGGCCAACAACGGGGGAGTAATGAATTTATTCATAAAGGAAGCGGGAGAGCGGACAGTGCGGCGTCTCAATTAGGGGTCTCTCTCTCTGGTCCTCTTTCTGCATAATCAGGAGGCCACCTCCTTCCTACCTTGACGATCTTCTGCCATGGTCGTGAGCAACCTAATCGCCTCCTTACTTGCTTTTCAATGCCTGCAATTTCATACTTTCTCACTGAAAACGCACCGAGGAGCGGTAATGAGAAGACAGTATGGAAATGAGAGAAAAGACATCCACCAATTAAATAAGCCGTTCATGTCCTGCACAACCCTCCATTAAATTAGTCATGAAAAAATTAAGATAAATGGATAACTCTAATTAGAAATTGATGGTTTTAAAACATTTCTATAGTTATTTGTATAATAAAAACTAAAACAATTTTTAGTGAAAAGGAACAGAATAAAAAATCTATCTGTCCCAGCCAAGACTCGAACCTGGATCTCCTGTTATCCGGGCCGGTGCATTTTTCACTTATGCTACCGAGATAAGTCTGATAAGTTATTAAATTCCCCGCACTAGTGTCGAGAGTCCAACCTCCGAGGCCGACGAATATATAGTCTTATGCTCGGAGGAGCTGACATTTTCAAGCTCTTAAAAGACTCTCGTTAGACTCTCGACACTAGTGCGGGGAATTTAATAACTTATCAGACTTATCTCGGTAGCATTAATGGAAAATTCACCGGCTCGGATAGCAGGAGATCCAGGTTCGAGTCCTGGCTGGGACAATTGGTTTTTTATTCTGTTCCCTTGCACTAAAAATTGTCAAAATTTACGTGGGATTAAATACTACAAAAAAAATTTATAAAAATAAAAACTAAAGTTTTTTTTTTTTTTTTTTGCGAAATGTGGGCAATGTCCCTAAGAATCTCCTCAAGACTGTTTTTTGACAATCGACTTATCAGTACCTCAGGCTTCTAATTATTAACATGATGCAAATTCAAAGGAACCATAGAAATCTCAATTTCCAAATCAATAAATAGCTAATTTGTTATTAATTATCGATGAAAACCGATAATACATGGTTGGAGGTTCGTTGGCCGTCGAGTATCAAACTGGAGAAATTACTCAGGGTATCGGCCAGGATCAAAAAATTAAAATACGCCAAAATTGTACCTAACTAGTAAGTTATGCTCATGGCGATTGTGATGCCTGGAGAAATCTCCGAGGGTGGTTTATGGTCACATCTCTGGATGCAGAGCTAAACAGTGTAATTCAGCAGAGTAGTACTGATAAAGGGTACTTATTTACCCATAAGAGCTACCCAATATTTCTATATAATAAGAGTGTAGTGAACAAGACCTCGGAGGTTAGACTCTCGACACTAGTGCGGGGAATTTAATAACTTATCAGACTTGTCCTGGTAGCATAAATGGTAAATGCACCGGCCCTGCAAGCAGGAGATCCATGTTCGAGTCCTGGTTTGGACAGATAGATTTTTTTATTCTATTCCCTCTCATTAATAACCTTATACATTCTTTCATTATAAACTTTATAATCTTCAACATCTGAACATTTGATACAGAATCCAATGACACCTTTTTTTTTTATGGACTGTATCAAATATATCATATCTTATTAAATTTGAATTTATTTAATATTTACTGATTACAAAATTGCTTATTACAAATAGTTAAAGTTTTATTCATCTATTTTATGATTGCACTGTTCATTGTTTTTTATTTTCAAATATATTCAATGGAGGGTGTATAGTAATTATAATAACCTATACATTGTTTTCTTGACAAGAATGTCTCATTCAAATCACAAAGGAACGAGAGATGATCCGTTGAATTCAGGAGTTTATTTAAGTATTTCCTTTTCTATTTTGTCCCATTCATTTCTCTTTTTTAAATTAAAATAATATATTTTTACTTATTTACTTTTCTCTCAACTGGAACCATCTTTTCATTAAATTAATTACATTAGTATTTTTCTCCCAACTTTATTCACTTTAACATTTGCCGCATTGTCATTCACAAAATGGAAAAAAAAAAAAAAAGGAAAAATATAAAATGGACAAAAAGGAATTATTTTAATTGAAACACTTGAGAACGCATTCGCATGAATAAAAGAAGATGAAACTTTTCAGTGAATGACCATGGAGGCCGCATGAATTATTCATAAAGTGCACTTAACGTTTTTATGTATAATTAAAAATAATAACAAAAATTTCATGGGTTTCATGAATACATGGTTCAGAAATTCGTTAAATGCTGAATGCGAATTTGAAAAGTTCATAACGGGCATAGAAAATACTAATTAACATTACAAGACAATAAATTTAGCTAAGAGTAACATAATTAATTATAATACTGTTTTAGACTAATTGAAATTGCTTATAAAGATACTTTCTGATTTCCATCACTGTAATTGGAGATTGGTGATACTCAAAGGAATATCATATAATAATAAAATATTTAGAAAATCAAAATCTGCTGTGTTTTCGCAACTCCTGCGTGACGGACTTGTCTGATGTTAAACTTGCCTACTGAGCGATATAAATTCATTTCAAAATGTTTTTTTTTTTACGCTTTTTCTACACCCTATCAATAACAAGAATGCGTAAAATGTATCTGATTCACAATAGTAGTCCCAATCGAACAAAATTTTGCAAAAGTTACAGCAAAAGAGGATTTAGATTCTGGAAATGACCAAACAAACCTTGATCCTATACTTTGTACGGCCCGAACATTGTCAAGAATGAACGTTCTCAACTTTCCCAATGATTTCTTGATAAGTTTCACATTACTTGAAGTGAGCTTCCACATTAGACTTCATACTCTCGCGTGTGTCCAAGAAAATATTTTCTTCATATAGTGATCTCTGAAAACCATTTTCAGTTCACTTTCCCTCTTGAACTAGTTCCTCATAAAAATATATATTAAAAAAAAAAATGAAATGAAGTTGACGCTTATCGACCAAAAGAAGTTCATAGCACGTGACATGGAGAGGCGCATTAATGTTTTGACGCTCCACCTCCAAACCCCTCCCAATACAGCACTGTTACCTTCCCGAAAGGAGAGTGTTGATAGGCTGAATGTTTAGTACGGTAAGCTAGTCTCAAAATGAATCAATAGAGAGCAAGACTTATCAATATCCACTGACATCTGCAAATTGGATACGGCGAGCGTGGTTAGATCGTGGCCTTTCTCCGCCACCGACATCATCCGATGGAACAGCCTTTTCGGAAGTCCGAGGGGGAGAATCGGTCACTCTCGGCGGACAGACAGCCCGAGGCCCCAAGTAATCTCCATACCGAAAAGCGGCCGCCAGTATGTGCGTCTGCTGTGTGTGTTGTGTGGGTCTGTTGCGTGTTTCTGCCGCTTGTCAGTCATCAGAGCCCGCATCGCCGAGCGCCGCGGTCTGCCCCGGGGCGAGCTGGCTGCCTCTGGCCCAACAGAGATATGCAAAACCCCACCGCCCGAGGATCTCTCACAACATGAAAATAAGGACTTTTGAGGTCGGTGAAAGAGGAGAGGGAGATGGGGCGTACGTCCTCGACTCACACCCACGTCAAATGGGAAAATTCGTCAAGTGGATATCCACACATACGAACAACAAAACGATTCAGAATATAAACAATTAATGAGAGGGTATAGAATAAAAAAATCTATCTGTCCCAGCCAGGAATCGAACCTGGATCATCTGCTAGACGGGCCGGTATGCTATCCATTACACCACCGGGACGATCTAAATAACATTAAATGCCCAACACACTAGCGAGAGCCTAACCTCCGAGAAAGACGAGAACATCGTCTTAAACTCGAAGGAGCTGACATCGTCAAGCTATTTGTCGAATCCCGTCATTTACTTTTTTTTTAATTTTTCTTCTTTCCTGGCTGGGACAGATAGATTTTTTCATTCCCTTTCATTTTTTGTTTAAAATTTACGTGGGATAATAAACCACAACCACAATAAATATTTATAAAGAAAAATTAAAAAAAGTAAATGACGAGAGTCGACAAATAGTTTGACAATGTCAGCTCCTTCGAGTTTAAAACGATGTTCTCGTCTTTCTCGTGGATTAGGCTCTCGCTATTGTAGTGGGAATTTAATAAGATATCTAGCTCGTCCCGGTGGTGCAAGTTGTAGCATACTGGCCCGGATAGCAGGAGATCCCGGTTCGATTCCTGGCTGGGACAGATAGATTTTTTTTATTCTATTCCCTCTGATTAATTGTTTAAAATTTACGTGGGATAATAAACCACAACCTAAATAAATATTGATTCATGACATATTTCATATTTCAAAAGTCACGCTATAATGGGGGAGAGGGGGGGCTGTAGAGTTTCGAAGCAATTATTCATATTAAAAAAAAAATGTTTTCGAAAATTTATACCAAGTTATAATTCTATCATCAACCACGAATATATACATCTATATGGGCACAAGATTAAGTTTTATTATTTAAGGCTATACATCAATAACCTCATCTACGTCGGGATATAGTAGTAGTATATAGTATAACATAAGGAATTTTATCGGTTGCCTAGTAGTGAGAAGTGGTAGGCGAACACTTACAGGAAGTCTCCGTGCCCATTGACAAGAGTGAGAGAATTGACATTCGTGATTCGTGTGAGGGTCAGCTGGAGACCGTCACTTCCTCGTACCCTTCTAAGGATTCATACGGTCTCTCGGCCTTGCTCCTCCAGGATGTACCAGCGAACAGATGTTCGGAACAATGAGAGTTATTTGTAAAAATTATGAAGTTTAAAAGAAGGGATAAGTAACAAAATACAGACACACACACCCACACACATATATATAGTGTTTATAAACAGCACATTTTAATCGGATTCTGTAGGTATCGCTCTACAGTGTTGTAAACCAAAAAAAAGTATTAATTATTATACTAATCACGTTTAGGACAAGCAAATCAATAGAGTGTACTGAAGAGGATACAACAGGATCGAAAGTGCTTAAGGAAATAGAGAGCTTGAATTGATGGTTATTTATAGCAACCAAGTAGTGTGATGCTAGCTCGCAAGCTGAAAACCAGCCCCTATTTATGCAAAAATATCATCAACTCAAACAAAATTATACAGAGATAATTTATGGGGTGCCGATGTGATGTAATACAAGCATTGGGAATTACTTCAGCGACCAATACAAACAGTTTGAAGATTTGTAGTCGTTTATGCATAATTAAAAGCCCCATAAAAGTTAGATTTTGATTAAATAAATGAATTTCGGGAGCTTACTTACGAGAATTTACAGCCCTCCCCCCCTGGAAAGCAATGCAGTTATTAAGCTATCCCGAGAAATAAAAGTTGAAAAACTGGTTTACGGCCGTCATAAAAATTAAAGGCGATGTAAATATACCACATATTAAAAGTCCCTGGAACAGATTTAGTGGAATTCTTAGAGTTGTCACTATTCATAATTTAGTGTCGGTTTAATGGTGTTGAGGGGGCTTATGTCGGCCGAAGAAAAGGGAATTCATTGAAAATATAAGCGAGGGAGGACAGTCCTGCGACATAAAATAGAACCGTAATTTTGGTAACGAGATTTCATGGAACGTAAATCATCGAAGGACGTAACAATCCCCTTGAATATATAATGTGCCGGTCGGGCAAAAGGAAATAAATAAATAGACACTTTCAACTCATAAAGATGTCCTTTGAGAATCATCACGTACAATGGTTTTATTTTTTCAGGGGAACATGATGTTTGTACGTTATGATGTTTCAATCCTTTCTTCATCTTATAATAAAAAATATTGAAACATCATAACCGCATTCAAATTACATATCAACCCTAGCTCAGATTTACATTGGTCTGTTTAAATAGAAAATATTTTGACCGTAGATATTATTATTAGATGATTTTTAGTTGGGGTTCGGTCAAGGTAGATCCAAAAAAATACAAATTTCAAAAAATTGTATTTTTTTAAAAGATCATCCGCCAACTTTTCGGCTTACATTAAAAGCCATCTTCAGGGCTGCCTATCATGAAGACGAGAGAGGAAGTCCTGTCCTTAAGTTCCCATTTCCATGACTTAAACATAGGGACAGGACGTCCTCTCTCGTCTTCATGATAGGCAGCCCTGAAGATGGCTTACAATGTAAGCCGAAACGTTGGCAGATAATCTTTTAAAAAAATACACTTTTTTTAAATTTGTATTTTGTTTTTTGGATCTACCTTGACCGAACCCCAACTAAAATTTTCTAATAATTGATCTCATTATTTTTACAATATACTATATACAATGAAATATAAAAATGAAATATAGAATTCATAAAAGTCACTAGTGCATAATGTGCCAATAAAGCTCTACTATCAAATTTGAAAGGTTTTTTTATTTAATTGGCAGTAAACAGCTTCCCGAAGAAAACTCTTAAAATATTCCATGTACTTCAATGTAGTATTAAACACTATTTTCAAGATAGATGTTTTGATAAATATTTCTACTTATATCAATTGTGCTGAGAGGACAGAAAAGATTGTTTGATAAAATTTTTGTTCGACATGTGTTACTGCTTCAGTGACCAAACTTTTCACACTTAAGATGAAACATTTCAATGCAAGGGGGAATAAAGAATTCTTTATACAAATGTATTTTCCCAACCCTGACACTGTTTACTTTTTTCTCTTTATTTCGGTGGAATTATATTAGTAATTTTTATTATTAAAAAACTACCAGCCCTAAATAAATTTTAAAATGATAAAATCGCAGATTCTTAACATGTGGGTGCTTCTAAAATCTGGAATCTACTCCGAAAATCACTTATCATTTTTCCATCTTTAATAAGGTGGGGGAAAAAGAGTCTTATCACCTTCGACAGAGAAAACATGAAAGATTCTTCTTAAAAGTGGAATAAATATGTTCCAGATAATAGAGATATTGAAATTTTGAAATAGACATTGAATATATTCACTAACAAGCTAAATAAGAGGTGGCTCGATAGGGTTATTTGCAAAAAATCTATCATCGCGGAATCTATCATCGGATGGGATTTAGGAAAAGGTTAATGATTCATAGATGCAGAATCATCACGTTTTACGCTGTTTTACCTTGTCAGCAGCTAAGAAAATTCCACTGTGTATAATAAAATCAATAAATTTATATAAAAGTCTATAGAAATGGAGGAGAATTCTTAAAAGAACTCAAAAATTCTCAATGCTCAGTTGGACAATTTTTCCAAATAATTTCCCACAAGCGATAATCACCACTAGCAGTCAATGCGCACTAGATATAAATAAATAAATAAATTTCCCACATTATAAAAAGTTAAAATTCTAAATCTAACTTTTCATTTGTTTATTTTTGCTCTGTTAAATGTTTTTGAATTTTATATATAATATGTGTGTACGTGTGTGGGAAAGAGAGAGGAAGTGAGAGAGAGAAAGAAGGATTATTATACACACAGACATATTCAATAATGCCAAGCTATTCATTATCGAAAAATGTACAAAAATGTAAATAAAGCAGCGCATTATCAATCCACTCTCCTGGAAGAAAAATATTTACTTCGAGACAGATGAATTATTTACAAGGCAACAAGGTAGCCTGAGAGTCCTGAAATTGGTTCCCTAATGGCAAGAAGACAGGCGTCTTGATAATTCCTAGCTGGAGGCGATTTGTGTCCACAAGGACATAACGATCAGGGGAGACACGGAGCGAATTTTCAGGATTGCGTCAGAGAGTCCGACCTAAGGTGGCTATTAGAGGGAGACCTATTATGCGATGGACGGACATCAGCTCTTCAAGGAAGGCCGCTCATCACCTCCGGGATTAAGATTGTCATCGGAATTGATAAGTGGGTAATCCCGGACGGGTCGGCCATGAGGAGGAACACGGAGATTAGCTAATTTTAATAGAATCCTCGTATAAAATGAGAGATATCCCCGGGAAAGGAATAAAACAAATAAAGAGAATAATTAAAAATAAAATAATTAGACATTTGTCCACAAGCAGGCTCAAGGAGACACTCGAGATAGGTTTTTTTTATGTGAAAAAAAAATACATCGCATGGCATTTATAATGAAGCGAAGCAGTCTTCTGGTACAGGACATGAACATTACGTAAGTTGTTATTTTACTGTCAGGTGTCTTTTAATTCTCAATGACCATAAATGGGGAAAAAAAGAACAGGGAAACCTGACAAATTAAACATATCATTGCAAAAGGATGGAGTACAAGAAGCAAGGAAAACCCATATTTTTCAAGGTTTTATCACACTGCATCCTACATTCTTCAGATTGGAGCAGCAAGATTCAGTGAGAACCACTAACATTTTTTTTATTTAGTCCCAATAGCTTGTTAGTTGTCGGTGATGTTAAGGCAGTGCATATATCAAAAATATTAAGGGCGTTAAGGACGTTCCACCTTGTGAGTACCAATAGGAACTCACCTACCCTTTAGGACTCAATGAAGGTGAAGAGTCACTTGTTATTTTTTTGTTTTGTTTTTTAAGTAAATAAACATATTGTTAGTGATAATTCCTTCATTCCAATTTGCTTGCTTAAAGAAATATACAAAATATATTTAAAGAATATAAATACAGAATGACCTTCTAAGATAATTGCTTTTTATGCAGGCAATTCATGATATCTTTTATCTGTCCAAGAGAATTCTTATAGAATTCAAAAAATCGCGGATTAAGAAATTATGGGACAACCAAAATCAAATTTTTCTATAAATACCCTGTATTCTTTTTGGTTTCTAAGTATTCATCAAAAACATGGAGTACAAAGACTGACCGGATTTTTAAAAAAAGCCGGATTTTGAGGATTTCTTCAACTAGATGTCAAGTTGTAAAGCATTAAGGGATGGTGGGGGTTTTCTTAGCATAATAATACGTAGGGACGCCACCCACCATAACTAGTGGAGAGCTGGGAGCCAGGAGCAGTGTCTGTAGCACTTTTATGGTTGAGGTAAGTCGAGCTTGGTGGCTGGAGGTACAGAAGTGGGGGCAAGCTGTCTTGGCATGTTTACAGCCCACGCCGGCCAATATCTACACCAATTATCTTCTGCTCTCCCTCCCTCACTCCCTCTCTATCCCTCCCTCACTCTCTCTGAAACCTCTCTTTCGCTCTCCCCTTCTTTTCCTTATTTCTCTTACTTCTTAACCCCCCCCCCCCCATCAGTCTCTCTTTCTCTCTCTCTCTCCCTTTCTCTTCTACTCCCTCCCTCACACTCTCTTATACTCTCTCTTTCTCTCTTCTACTCTCTCACTCTCATTGGTCTCTCTCAGCCTCTCAAAAAGTAGACTTCAATATATAACATATGGTTTATGGTTTCAAATCAATCTATTGGCCTCTGCTAAATTTAAATATCTATATTTTTTTTATCTATATAACCTTTATTTATATATTACATTCTGTTAAAAATAAATAAATACATTTTGTAATTTGATAAAAATGTATAATAGATAAATGACGTTAATGTCAATCACATGAGGAGAGGAGGTGACCAGTGACACCACTCTCAAGTTTAAATATCAAGGAATAATTTTTATTTTAAATGCTACTTTTAAGAAGAAACACAAAGACACCATGACGCAAAAAGAAAGACAACGCATTTCCTTAAAAGATAAAAGATAAGAGACAGTAATGAATGTCTTGACTGTCGAGACAACAGAACTACGATACACCTCAACAAAAGAAGGGCTCGAAGCCACATATACCATAGTGTTTCACTTATATACAGTAGGATAAACTATGGCTCTGCAAAGAGAGAAAGTGAGATTATATATAGTAACTAAATGGCTTGAATTTAAAGTGAAATATATATTTTGAAATTTAAGACAATCTATATAATCTGTTAAAAAGGAGCGATTAACAATATTATTAATACTTATTTGAACAAAAGTTTATGTGATTCTCAAACGAAGGACGATAGTGCGCTCACGTTAATTATGTTATTTATTTTAGTAACATACGACTTACATAAATGGCTTTGTTCATTAATGGAAATCAATACTGAACAGGAACAGGAAATAATGACTCCGTGACCATTATATTTTAAGAAAAAGATTAACAATAAAAAGTAAAACAGTAAATCAGTTCGTTATAAGTTAGATAGACCTAACTTTTATTTTCGACTTATATTTATTTGTTCTGTTAACATTATAGCATATTGTTATTTAATTATAATGAAATTTTAAAAAAAAAAGGGAGGAAAATAATAAAAAATGACAAAAAAAAAAGAGAAAATAATTGACAAAATACAATAATAAATGACAANAAAAAATGACAACAAAATGAGAAAATAAATGTAAATATAAACAAAATAAATAAAAAATGAAAAAATAAAATTATTGAAAAAAAAAGAGAAAATAAATTTAAAAAATGACAAAATTAAAAATAAAATAAATGACACAATAAAAAATATAAAAAAAAAATGATAAAATTAAGAAATAAAAATGACAAAATATATCTAACTTGAGAGAGATTTTGTTGACTTGTTGACATATTAATAAAAAAAATGACAAAAAGAAAATGAGAAAATAAATGACAAAATAAAATAATAAATGACAAAATAATAAAAAAAATGACAACAAAATGAGAAAATAAATGTAAATATAAACAAAATAAATAAAAAATGAAAAAATAAAATTATTGAAAAAAAAAGAGAAAATAAATTTAAAAAATGACAAAATTAAAAATAAAATAAATGACACAATAAAAAATATAAAAAAAAAATGATAAAATTAAGAAATAAAAATGACAAAATATATCTAACTTGAGAGAGATTTTGTTGACTTGTTGACATATTAATAAAAAAAATGACAAAAAGAAAATGAGAAAATAAATGACAAAATAAAATAATAAATGACAAAATAATAAAAAAAATGACAACAAAATGAGAAAATAAATGTAAATATAAACAAAATAAATAAAAAATGAAAAAATAAAATTATTGAAAAAAAAAGAGAAAATAAATTTAAAAAATGACAAAATTAAAAATAAAATAAATGACACAATAAAAAATATAAAAAAAAAATGATAAAATTAAGAAATAAAAATGACAAAATATATCTAACTTGAGAGAGATTTTGTGGAGTTACTTTTAATATTTAATAAATTCATGGCTATACTGCAAATGTATCAATAACTTAGTGCTAGAAAAAGTCCTTGGAAGAAAATAAAATAAGAATTGACTAGTGATTTAGGTTTTTGGAAGTGTAGAAAGGGTCCTTGGAGAAACAATTATACAAGGGAGTAGGGAAGCTTAGGGAGCCGGCGCCCCGAGTCTGGGCGATCCTCCTGCCCATGGAGTAATATATGACGGGGCCACTGATTCATGGTTGACACCATAATTAAGCAGCGGTCCGACGAGAGCTGAGGCCGTCCCCACAAAAAACCATCAGCGGGACCCTAAAAAAGTAATGAACCACCGGCTATAATGGTCGGGACGGACTCCTTTGTGCCCTGGTGACATCCACCCCCCCCCCCCCCCCATACGGCAACGGCAAAAACCTACGGCCACTATTAATTTCATTTTTGATCAGATAATTTTCAAAGCGGCTCAGACAAAATGGGTGCTTTACGACTCGGAGATGTCTGCTCTTCAAAAGAACACGACAAGAAGCAATTAATATGCCGTTTCGGGAAAAGAAAAAAGAAAACAATAATAATGACATAAGCCTTTTTTTTTCTTTTTTTTTTTTTTAACGTAGCAGATGTCTCCAGAGTAAAAAAAAAAAATATTCGCACAGATATCTTAATTGATTTTGCCACCTGTTGGGGCACTAAATGAAAATTTGAAAAATAACTTTTTGGTTAGAAAAATAATTGGTAAATTCATAAATTATACAAAAATAAAATAAATTAAGTTTACAAGCGATTCGTCAAAAGTGGACCAATAAAAGAATCAATAACAATTTTGATCCTAAACGCCAAGCAGAACAATAAGTCAAACAAAAAGTGGGGGGGGGGGGGGAAACAACCTTCCATGCTTTACACTGAAATTTCTTTTTGAGAACAGTTCTCATTCCTAAAAGAGACAATTTTTAACTTAGTTTTCATTCGGAACATCTGAGATCAATATATCAAAAAGTACTCATATAAGTATTCTTTACAATAATATAATGGGGCACTCAAATGGTATTTACAGGTTTGCTGTTGCTACTTAAGGGTAACTAAAGATATTGTCGGGGAGCAAGGTTAGCTCAGAGGATCCGTACGGGTCTCACAATGCGGTTTCAAATACCAGGTCAATCTTTTACTTATAAATAAAAGCTTGTTCTGAGCCATGGATGTTTAGAATGGAGTGGCAACCTGTAGATAGCCCCTCCCTCCGTGACACTGAGGAATGAATGTGAGTGATATCATACTCTCTGAAGAAAGATATTATTACTTTGAGTTATTCAATGGTAAATAATACACTTATAACTAAGTCGTAAATAAAGTTTTAAAAATTTGGTTAGTTTCTGAATTAGTTTTTTTTTTCTATGTGTAATGCAATTTTCTCGTGGGACACCAATCTGGGTAAGCTTTTATTTATAGAGGCTTGTCCTAAATCAAGGATGTTTAGAATAGGGAGGCAACCTGTAGATAGCCCCTCCCTCCATGACCTGAAGCGGTTGAATGGGAGGATAACGCTTCTATATATATATATATATATATAT
>KZ807056.1:300053-324265 GCA_000696205.2 Oncopeltus fasciatus
TTCTTTTTGTGCCTATATTTTTTATTGTATTTTTAGTTGTTTTTTTATTACTTATTTGTTTTATTTCTGTACTTGTAAATATTATCATAGTTATGTTCAAAATATTTTATATTATTAGCCTATTCTTTATTTATGCTTTTTATTTTTATTGGTGCAACTAGGTCAGAATCAGCTGTGACCTTCTTGTTATTCAAGGGGACTTATGTCCCAGAATAAAATTTATTTTTCTTTCTTTCAATTGCTGGATGAGTTTGTTAATTGGGGGACAAAAATTTGAAATTCTAATATCCTCATTATTATTAGGGTTACAAAAAATAAAAATAAAATAACCCTCTTTTCATTTATTGGGGAAAATTCCAAATTTTAGACTGTTATAGAATAGAATGGAGTTCGGAAGTGCAAGTAATTTCTATTTCAATAGAAAATAAGAAGGTATTCCATCAGCTCCAGACCCAGTTTTATATTTTGCCTATACATATATATATCCTCCAGAACTACGCCCTCCATTACTTCCAATTTTTTTTTAATGGAGTGTCAACCTTTGGTCATTAACGTCAGTGAGATATTTTTAGAAGCGGGAAGATATTTTCAAGAAGAATTTCTTAGCAATAGGTCATGGTCAGGTATAATGCATTGTTGATGCGAATAGTTATTATGTGGATGTACATAGTAATTTATTTGAACTAGGAAACTATGAAATTTATAAGAAAAAAAAACTTGAGAGAGAATGAAAAAGAAGCATACTGAAAATGCATCTATACAAGATTTAATAGCCTGCCCTCTTTCAGGAAGTTCATTATAGATTCGATGACTTTATCGTCATCCAATAGAACTTTGTCTAGAGTCCCATTTAATTTATATTTTTTCCTTTCTTCTTTATATTTTAGGCACTCTGTAAATATATGTTTGATGGTAAGAAGTTGTCCACAGATCTCACAAACGGGTGGGTTATCCTTTACCATTATATAGCCATGAGTAAGTCTTGTTTGTCTGGCTAATACTACTTCCCTCTTACGGTCAGTTGAAATGGTAACTTGTTGCCTCTGATTGACTACCATATATTTTCCCACTTATTAAGTACTAATTTTTTAACTAACGCCTTTACATCATTCAAGGTGACTTCTTTTTCTTAAAATATAAAATAACAAATTTTTAGAGTTAGATTTCGAATTTTATTTTATAAATAGTTTAAAACAGTTAATTTCTGAGACAAAAAAAAAAAAAAAAAAAAACATTCATTTTAATAAAAGGAAAACCGTAAATTCAGTTAATTACAATATTAAGGGATCTATTTTATTTTTCTTGATAAATTCAATATATGAAATTTAATTATCCACTACAATTTTACAATACAATATAAGTCTGAATAGAATTTTTCTCAATTCAACATCTGCCATTTTTTTAATATTTGTTTTCATATAATTCTTTTGCCTATTTTAATTGTGTGACCAGATAATATAAAGTAATTTTTTCATTTAATTAAGACAATTTATTTCACAATTCATCTTATCTTGCATATTTTAAATAATTAAATTTTATTACTCTTGTAACCACCTATTTAGAAGAGTGAACAAAAAACAAATATGGTAAAAACTGTGAGAACATCACAATGTATAAACGCTTTCTCTGACGTCAATTTCAAGAGTGTCTCTGGACTTGCTTCAGGAGTCTTCACCAAAGCCAAACCTATAAATAGTAAATTAAGGTGTGTATCGAAATTATTCATTGTATTCGGCAAGATTTCAGATGGTGCCATGTAGATAAATTTAATTTATTTTATTTTATTTATTTATTGATAAATAGAGACTTTACACAAGTAGAATGCAAATCTTAAACAAATTGATAAAAGGCAATAATAACTATAACTGTCTGCTTCAGAATTTTCAGAACTCTACATTTATGATTATTAGCTAGCGGATTAGTTCAAGAAGATAATATAGAATAAACGATGTTTCAACCCTGCTTGAAACCTTTAGCATTCAGGCAAATACAGATAGAATAAAGGTACCATGGATTATTCCTAGTATGATTATTTACAAGTTGGACTGAAATTGTTTCAATTAATCACTCATTGTAGTGATTAAAAATTACAACAGGATAAAAAAAAATTAACAATCAAGTATCAAGGTTAGTTACAGTCATACCTAGTTATAGTTAGTTATACCTATGGATAGATATACCTAGGTTAGTAATAGTTAGTTATACCTATACGCTGATAACCTCAGCAGTTGAGCACCGTAAATCTCCAATAAACAAGTTATACCTATGGTTAGTTGTTGTTATATTTATGTTAGTTATACCTATGAAAAAGTTATACCTATGGATAGTTATACCTATGTTAGTTATATCTATAGATAGTTATACCTATGTTAATTATAGTTAAATAGTTATACCTATGGTTAGTTAGTTATACCTATGATTAGTTATACCTATGGATTAGTTAGTGATACCTAATGGTTAGTTATACCTATGTATGATCGGTTAAGTATCAAGCTGCATCTTCTTTGAGAATATTATATCTTTACAAATAAAATAGGATAATAATGGAATAAAATGGAATCTAGGCGAGATGAGGCTAATAAGGGTGATTTATGCGAGGGTATCTATCATGGATACTAACAGGAGATTTGTCCGATGGATTCCAAGGAGCCGAGAGACAGCGTCACCGCTCGCTCTGGAAGACCCCCTATGGGGTGGTGGCAGCGCCAATCGGGAAGGGGGTTGAAGGCAGGTCGGCGGCGGGGCGGGGGGGGAACAAATTAAAATCCATCGAGACTCTCGAGGCGTTTCATTATGACAGAAAATAGAAAAGTTTATCTTGATAAGTAATGCCGAGTGGGGACGTGACCACTTGGCTCTCACGCGGGGAGACTCGGTATCGTTCCCTTGACACGACGATGCCACGCTCACAGCCCAAGACACTGTTTTTTTTATTAAACTTTCTTTTTTTTCCCTATCCATTTTCTTGAATACAATAAAGACTCAGAAGCAATCAATTACAACAATAAAATATCCGTCACATAGATACACACATAGTAAATGACTAAATTGACCTTTCAAGCAGGAGGCAATGGAAATAAAAGGTAAGATAGCTAAAGCAAGCTCTAAACTGAAGAGAAAGGAAGGAATCGCTCAACGAGTCTTCCATTCTTAAGTGCACTCTTTAATATCCGTAATAATGAATCATATAAAGGACAATGAGACCCTATAAATGAGACATGAGAATGGCCTAGGCTGGAAAATTGTTCCTAAATTAATTTGTAATTAATATAAACTTTGAGCATTTTAAATTATAAATAAATTATGTCATATTCTTTATTCCTCGAAAAGAAAAAAAAAACATAGAGCATAAAAATGTTTTTTTAGATGTATTTATACAATTAATATACATATATTANAATTTAGTTGATTCTTTCAATATTTGTTATTCTATAAAACTTAAATAAATAATTTTGGAAATTTATTTAGTTTTTGTAAATTCTATCTATTACCCTTATACATAATATATATATATATATATATATATATAAAATGAAAAACTCGCACCTGCGATATATAGTTAACAAGAACATGTGGGATAGAGAGTGCGGAGCACACACAAAAAGAAAAATTTATTTTCCATTTTTCTTTTTGTGTGCACTGCACTCTCTATCCCACTTGTTCTTGATTACTATATATAAAAGAAACGTAAGTTGACTAAAAGGTCTGAGGAAATATAAAAGAACGTAAAATTTCCCCTTGAAGATTTACGAGGATACATGAAAAGCAGGTCGACATTTGTGGGAGGCGAGATGACGGGGTACAACATAGTTCTGAGAAGCCGGGCCAGCGGCGTACTTCCCGATAAAACCCCTGATTTGCCGCAGAATCCCGGCGGAGACTAGAAAATCCTTGACTGCCCTAATGATAGGTAAGGCACGGGGTATGAACATTGTCACTCCCGCTCGACTCCGACCTAATCGTGGCAGACTTCCTCCTTCGCCTCCGGAAAAATTAAATCCCTATATTATCCTGGGCGTTATGCAACCCCATGGTAATGTGTCCCGAAGAATTGAGGACTCCCTCGGTCTGTGGGTGGGGACCGTGTGTCAGTGTGTCCCGAGACGATAAATCAAACAGACGGATTGACATCAGCGATCAGCTGACCTTGACATTAATACAAGCGGCCGGCTTGATCCGGACCCACGCTCCGCGGTGTGTGTGTGAGTGTCGTGCTGTTGCGCTGTACATTTTTTTTTTTTTCTCATTTAACTTTTATTTTTATTTTTTTTATATATTCCTTCACGACCGTCATGCTAACAGCTGTAGGAATATAAAAGGAGAGAAGAAACAGGACCGTTTAAAGCAGGCATCAGCTGACCGCAAGAGGCTTTGTTTACGTTTGGTGAGGTATCCGACAATCCATGGTTCGTTAACTACGGCCGCAGACACGGCTCGGAAAAAAAAAGAAAAGAATCTGACCAAGGAAGAACTCTGAAAAAGCGCAGATATCTTTAGAAAATTATAAGGTCCATTGCTGGTGATTGTGGGCTTCAAAGTATAAATTACAGTCGTCTTACATCTTCTTATCCACCTATTACACTAATAGGATTGAGGCAAACAACTAAATTTATATATTTATATATATTCCTCCTTTAAGAAATACGGAACAAAAGTAAAATTCAATAATAGAAAAAATGGTGACAATTTCAACTTTCTCTATGTGATTTAAGATAAATGTTATACATGGTAAATTATATTGAACTAGAAGTTGTTCTTCATGGTCAAACATCGATTAATATTATTTGTTTTCTATTTCTTCTCCCTTTTATTTCTAATAGGAATAAAATCGAGAAAAAAAAAAGAATATGTAAATTTTATTTTGTGTGTTTTTATTTTTACTAATTCTTCCTCAGAACCAGAAAAAATGTAATGATTCAATAACATACAAGAATACCCCCTTTCAAATAATGAATAAAGTTTTATTATTTGTTACTTATATCTCTAATACACAAATAACAATCTATATTTCACGTAAAAACGCACTAAAATAAAATAAAAACTACGAAACATTGCCCTTATTTTACGGTTTACCAAGCGAAATACATGCTAGTTTAATTTTTCTTTTTTCTTAATTATTGTTGACATACAATGTGTTGGTTAGACCATTAATTGATATAAAAGAACGATGCATAAGACGTTGTCTAGACGATGGTCGATTTAGAAGTACGGTGAAAGAAGTGCCACTAAGCCTTCCAACACCTAATTAATCAATTTTTTTATTCACAAATACTCACAATAATAATGAATCTAACTCTTCTCTCCACCTTTAGTTCATCAATCCTTCAGTAACCGTCCAAACTCANAAAAAAAAAATTTAAGGTTTAAAAACTCTTACCCAAAGTTTCAGGAATGGGACTTGGCATCTCGTTGGGCACTAATTGCACTATTCGATATGTGGCAAACTCTTTCTATTATACCTTAATCATAATCGGGATATGTGGGATAACTGGGGAGAAAACCCACATTGTGAGCCAAACAAAAGAAAGAGGGCCGGGGAAGTCGATGAACGCATGACATCCATTATAGCTGGAAAATTTTAGGGGCGAGACCTCCTGCGGGGCTCTGGAATAGATATCTCCAGCCACATCCATATCCCTGTTGTCAATTACCCGGAGCGCGTAGAGCGAGCGGCCTGCTGCGACGCCTTCGCTGGAGTCAGGACTCTATCCTTCAGGCCAGTTCCCGTGGCAATTCAGGCAGGAAATTCCCCGCGAATTTTATAAACCTTATCGATAAGCATTAGATAATAACAGTAAAGAATGATTTCTATTTAGAGCTTTCTCTACTGCCTGGATTAATGGGAGATAAATTAATATTAGTCTGCCATGCTGAACTAGGATTTATAAACAATTTTTTGTAACTTAAATTTTTCATTTTGACCAAATTTTTTGGCCTGCATTTCAAACCTGCAACATCATCGTCATGAAGGGGGATCATGAAGGGGCAGAGAGTCACTAACAACTTTTCAGCTAATCTCGGGAGTGAGCGAATACCGAGATTATGAGCAATAAATCTTGAAATATCGTCAATGTATGCCTTTCTCGAAAAAAATGTAGAACACATAATCATGTAGTTGAAAATCACTTCTTAAGCCTATCTTGTATTGTCTATGACGTGAATAAAATATAAATCATTTTCTTCTTTAGAATCATTCCTTCGTCAGATTTCAGTAGATCTAAAATAAATGAAGTCGCACAACGGTTTGCGCAAAACCAATTTCTCTATTTCAAAAATTGGAGGTACCTAAAAGATAAAGATAAAAGATAAAAAGAACAATTAATGAGAGGGAATAGAATTTAAAAAAAATCTATCTGTCCCAGCCAGGACTCGAACCTGGATCTCCTGCTATCCGGGCCGGCGTGTTTAACCATTACACCACCAGGACGAGCTAGATATCCTATTAAATTACTCACATTGAAGACCCTCTTAAATATATTTTTTTTGCATAAAATAGTTTAGATAAAAAATATTCGAAAAACATATACTTCACCTAATATGTAATCAATTTCAAAAGATCTTTATTAAACAAAGATATATTATAAATTTTATTTTCATTTTCTCACTCTTCACGTTTTCTTATTTTAGGCAATAATGAGCTCATCCAATGGTTTGTCCAAAAAAGCTTAAATAAAGACTTTAGTTTATTTTTATGCACTTCATATACACACATGATTAGAGAGATAGAGATATATACTTGGCCTCATACATATCCATGTACTAATGTCATGACGCCATTCTGAATAATTAAATTTTCTGGAGATAGAATCGTCAATGCCGTTGAAAATTAGCAACAACAACATTCTTAACAGACAAATACCAGATAGACCGCCATAGTTTTGTGTCATCTCACAGTGAAGACTGTCACGTCAAAGAATAGGAACTCATTGCAATAACCCAAGAGACCATTATCGCATAGTTTCATCCCATAAACCATTATTGTATAGTTCCACCCCATAAACCATTATTGTCTTATTTCACCCCATAGACCATCACTTTATTGTGTCAACTAGATGACATTTATTGAAATCTGTCACATCATAGACCAACTTTGCAATAATTTTTTTTAACCAAACGCGTTCTATATTTATTATATTTTGAACGCCATCCTCCAAAAAACTGTACATCGACTGACTAAGTTCGAAGGAACAACTATGTCTTCATTGAGAACTAGAATTCTCACAATATCATTTGTATGGCGAGAGGGGAACATCGTGTCCCTAAGAATACAAACGTTGGCAGATAATTTAAAAACTACAAGTTTTTTAAAAATTTGTACTTTTTGGATCTACCTTGACCGAACCCCAACAAAATAATCTTATTATGATATTTTTAAGTTCAAAAAAGAAAAAAGAATTTCAACTGAACTGCAGCTGATATGAAAAGAAAAACTCCACCAGGAATTATGTAAACNATAATATTATCCACGGTAAAAAAAAAAAAAAACTTTTTGACCCTTCAAACATACTTATTGTATTTTCATTTTATAAATTAATAAAATCATAGATTCATACGAGAACTAAATATCGTACAAATGAGAATCCTCCCAAGAATAGTTAAGAAATCTACTGAATAGTTCTCTGAATGAGAGCCGAATAGATGAATAGTTCCAGAAGAGTCGAGAAGAGGAACACTACGGTTCGAGTCCGCACGGCAGCCGCCACCTATACCCACTTCGGGATTTATAACTCAATTACCAACTCCAACTTCAGGTGTGGTTATTTATAGCCAGGGAACCCTGAAACATAGGTTCTCTTAGGGTGCCTATACGGTGAAATGCTACGACAAACTCAGCTGTGACTCACGTAGAGGAGAGAGGTTAATTGACTAAAATTTTTTAAAGAAAAGTACAAAACTAGTAAATAATGTTCTTTATATATATAAACACATACATGTATGTGCATGTATAAAGGACTTGGAAAACTTTTTTCTTTTAAATAATTCAGTTAATTAAACTCTCACTTTTTGTTTGATGAAAGAAAATATATACTATTTACTGTTCGTTTATTTAATGGCGTGTGAACCTTTGGTCATTAACGCCAGAGAGATATTTTTAGAAGCGGGAAGATATTTTCAAGAAGAAGAATTTCTTAGCAATAAGTCATGGTGAGGTGTAATGAATTGTATATAGTTATGTGGATGTACATAGTAATTTCTTTGTACTAGGGAAACTATGAAATTTATAATAAGAGAATGGAAAAGAAGCATCCTAAATTCATCTAAATTAGATTTAATAGCCCTCTTTCAGAAAGTTCAATACAGAGTCGATGAATTTATTGTCATCCAATAGAATTTCGTCCAGAGTCCCATTTAAGTTATATTTTTCCTTGTTTCTGTATATTTTAGGCACTCTGTAAATATATGTTTGATGGTAAGAAGTTGTCAACAGAACTCACAAATGGGTGGGTTATCCTTTGCCATTATATAGCCATGAGTAAGTCTTGTGTGTCCTATTCTTAGTCGGGCTAATACCACTTCTCTGTTACGGTCAGTTGACATGGAACTCGACCATACCCTCTTTTATTTTATCTCGCATAACTTTTGGTCTATGGTTGACCACCATATATTGTCTCAATTATTAATCTCAATTATCAAGTACTAATTTTTTAACTAACGCCTTTACATCATTCAAGGTGACTTTTGAGTACATCTCACCATATTTTATCGCTTTCTTTGGTAGTACCTCTGCATTTATATTGTCTAAAATTCCGCGGTGACTAGGTATCCATTTAAGTGTCACTTTGCTACCTTTCTCTTTGAGGTGATCTTTTGCAATAAATGTCTATTGTGAGATGTTGCTTATTTATTATATTAATTACTTAAATATTCTTTTTAGCTTCAATTTTGTTAATTAATCGCAAATGAAAACAAATATGAACAGCAGGTGCCAACGTGCATGTATTCACAACAATACACTTGCATAGCACCACAATTATGAATGGATATGCGACTCTCGCTCTTGTTCTCTCTCACTCACTCTCTCTTTCTATCTCTCTTTATTTCGAGATAATTATACGCGTGCTTTGTCTTAAGTGAGAAAGAGAAAGTGAGAGAGAGAGAGAGAGAGAGAGATGATTAGGGATTAGTGAATGCTCTTTATGCATGAATGACCCATATTGTTGATGCACATCAACAAGTTATAATGAGGATTCTCAAATTTTATTTTATTTGCGAAACAACCTCAATATAGATATTTCCTGCAGGAAAGTCGCTAATATTGACAGAATATTTTCTAAGGTAAAATAATAAGAACAAAATTTAGGAAGAAAATATATAAGAAAATGGAAGAATAATTACAAATTGAGTAAAAAAAAAGCTGGAGTAAGTGGATGTAGAGACAGTCCATACGAGGCACAACATAGTCCCTGAACAACCCCTGCCAGGTTATATATTGGTCGGCCATCTATATCGAATTGTCAATTAGTTCGCTGGCCGTTCACGATCTACACCCGGCCCTTGGTGTGACTGTTTGTTCCACAGTCAGATCTCGTAGGAAAAATGTGGAGTGGGTTCAATCTCTCTCCAATCACAACTACATGAACAGGTTATTTAACAAAGTACTACAGTTAACCTTCGTATAACACAGATAAAGGTATGAATAATAAATTTCATGAATTAATTGTTTTATGTCACTTTACAACTAGGCCTTGAATACATCTTGAAATAATTTCCCTTGACGAAATAAAAAACAAAAAAAAGTTTTTCAATACTATCAGTTAACAATGAAATAAAAAGAGGGGGATTTTCGAAAGAGGTGTTATTTAAAAAGAAATTTTTAAAAAATTGCAATATATTTATATAAACACATATATGGGATATGCAGCCAAATTAGAAATCAGCTCAGTATGTACATACAATATAAATCGAATTGCAAAACTATAAACAATAATAGGCAACGATTATTATCCTATGGCAATTACACCTTTTCTAATGATTCCATTGAAAGGGGAAATGTTTTAATTGAGTTATTTTTAAGTTTATTGCTATAATATCTCCTTTTGCAGAAAATTATGTAGATTTTAACTGCAAAAACTATATATGTATAGATAGCAATATTTTTTTTTCTTCAATAAATTCAAGCAATGGAGAAATCAGCATTTTCTTTTATAAATTCATTTATTAACTGTTCATAACCAAATCCAGTTTTTCGTAAATAATTGCATATTTTACAAGACTTGAAGAACACCGAGGGAATGCAAGATAATATTTTTAATTAGTATAGTTCTGACGCACAGTCGGAAGAAGTACAATTTTTTTTTTTTTTTTTCAAATGAATGGCCATAAATTAAATAATAGTTCCCTAAAGGACAATAACAATTAGTTGTGTTCATGATAACCTATTTCTAAAAATGACTACAAGCTTTTTCTCTATAAGTGTTAGCCTCCTATTTAACCTCTTAGGATTATGGAGGGAGAGGCTTTTTTTTTTTTTTTTTAAATAGTGTTAGCCTGCCTTTCAACCACTTAATGTTATTGAGGGAGGGGCTATCTACAGGTTGCCACCCCATTCTAAACACCCATGGCTCAGGACAACCTGGGCGGGATTGGAACCCGCAGCGTCAGGATTGTGAGACCCTAAAGGATCCAGTGAGTTATTCTGGCGCCCCTATGACTAGAAGCTCCTTTTCAAATGATGTTTACATTACTTGATCACAGCAAGCAACTTGATAAAATACAGTATGAGGGTATGGCCATTAAAGGGAGCTATTGGTGAAAAACCAAAACCCTCTGAATTTGATAAGACTTCACCCCAGTAATTGCTAATAATGGGGTATGTTTATAGACTCATTATCATCTGCCTTTCCTTAAAATTAACCTTTTTTTTTTAAAATGTGACACTTTAGAACAGTTGGAATCCGGGGAGCTATGGCTAGAATCCCTCTTAGCATCCAAAAGGGACCCCCTTAGGGCGGAGACCATAAGGTCGCCAAACAGCCCTCGAAGGGTGACTCGTAGACAATGGGGCAGATAGGTTTCGTGACGGAGATTGGTAATTCATCAGGGGCCATCGTTCGCCAGGTGTGCGAGCCCTGTGAGAACACGCATCTGCCCCATACCGCACACGCTTCAGCTCACGAAAGAAAGATTTGAGAAGACTTTCGGCTGGTTATCCAGCTATCTGGGACCGATTCTTAACCACTCATTCAAATTGGGTCGTTTGATTGTTTTTTTTTTTTTTTTTTTAAGAATAGAATTTGAAATAAATCCATTTCAATAGAAGCAAAATGTATTTTTGAATACTCTCATACATTATACTGACAACTTTTCAGTCGAGAAATCGTGTGCTGTTTGCAGGACAAAAAAAAAATTTTCTCCATAAGAAAAAATACATACAAAATATGTATTTAAATTTATTGCATGAGAGGAACACATTTACTTCCTTCATTTATTGCTGATATTTTTGTAGAATCGAATAGAATATAATTAGACGTTTTTTGTTGGGGTTAGGGTCAAGGTAGATCTAAAAAAAAAAATACAAATTTTAAAAAATGTGTATTTTTTAAATTATCTGCCAATGTTTCGGCTTATATTGTAAGCCATCTTCAGGGCTATAATTATGATGAGAGGCAACGTCGTGTCCCTAAGATCACATTTTCATGACTCAGAAATTTAAAAAATACACATTTTTGAAAAATTAATATTTTTTTTTATCTACCTTGACCGAACCCCAACAGAAAAATCTAATAATCTACGGTAAAAAAAAAAAAAAAAAAAAAAAAAAAAAAAAAAAAACTCTCCTATTTGGAATAGAATAAATATTCCCAGAAATCTTCCAGAAACAAATAAAATTTTTATGCGTCATGTAATTTATTTATCCCCAATTTGTATCATGATTATACTATCACTTTGGGAGAACGATTATTTTAAAATTTATTTATCTAAAATAATTGAATTTCATTTTAAAATTGAATAGTATGAGACAAATGGAGTTAAATAGATAAATATATATTATAACTAAAATTTTCGTAATAAATTGGATATATTTCTGCTTTTCAATCAACTATTTTTTATCAACATAGAATATTTTCCACAGGCAATTATTTGTAAATTTATTTTAATCTTCTACAAAATGATTTTTGATTAGGTATCAATATTTGAAAAAAAACTGAAAATAATTAATATAAGGAATATTTTTTACTGGACAACGTGCTGTGATACAATAAAATTTTTTTTTAAATTTAATAGTTATAAACAACATTATGAATAGACAATGATTATTAAAAAGAGAAATTATTATTGCGGAAAAAGTAAAAATTGCATGCTCTTTTTTTGTTTCAGAGATTTTTCTAATGTTCACAGTTATTCCCTTTAATTTAACATCGTTACAATTTCATATAATAATATATATTATGAAATGTAGAAGTCGTAAAACAGTGAATAAATTAGAAATTAATAATGAACTAAAAACTAATCTGCATTATCTTTTTACAAATTTATAATTTATTAGAATAATTTTTTAATGTTTTTTCATTAAATTGAAACGTGACTACACTATTTATATCTGCCGGATCTCAAAATAAATAAATGAATAAAAAGAAATACGGTGAAGCGAGTGTAAGCGGTCGTCAGAGGTAGCTTTCAATATGTAAACAGCTGGGATACGTGAGCGGAAAGACAAGGCGTTTAAGCCATGAATACATAAGTAATACACAAAACAAAAGAGCTCCAGGTAATGAAATATAAGTTTTGTCATGGCTGTTGCGGGTCTATTCGTTTTATGACGTCACTGTCAAGGCAGCGACTATCTGTCTCCATTCCAGGATTGTACGCTTCACACCCTGATGTGTCATGGCATTTAGACGATTCATATTTGAGATAAAAACGCACACAAACAACCGGTTAGTCAAAACTCTTGCTGTCCAAAAAGTACTTATGGAATTGAGGAAATAATTTACCAACTTTTTCAGAAAGTGAACAAATATTTTCAGTTTGGAACAGAAAGATTACATTTTTTAAAAAGAGTTTTAAAAAAAAATTAGAAAAAATAAAACATGAAAAAGTAGACAGTATCCGTTAATTCTGACTTTTAGTTTCTTAACGCAATCTAACTGCTAGTGGGTCATGGTTAAGGAAGGGATTTCATTAACGAAGCCATAATTTGTGTGTATTTTTTTAACTTACTTCATTAGCAGTCAAAGTAGATCACTCACACACTGGCGAAAATTCCCGATATAACTAAATCCAATCACGTTCAATCTTTAAAATAATGACAAATAGTACCTAATGTTTGCATTTAATATATAAAATACCGGAAAAAAATTTCAAATCTCTCATGAGAATAACAACAATAGCGAACATCAAAACTGCTGAAATTAAGTCTACCCATTAAATAAAAATTTTTAGACTGTAAAACCAGAAAAAATAAATGTGTAACATTTATCATACCCTAAATTGTAAACATTTAATAATTAATTTAAAACATATATATATATATATATATGTGTGCAGTGCACACACAAGAAGGAATTCCCACAGCATAGTACCNTTTCTTCTTTTTCTCCATTCTGGCTTGCAAAATCGAAATTTCAGATTTCCCGCAAAATATTTAAGCTATTCACGTTGCCTCCTGTACGATAATTTTGACAATTTTAATTAAAGGGAATTTAGAAGAAGATAAGGAGATTTGGAAGATACCAAATTCCTGGTATCATAGTCATCATGACAAAAAAAAATAGCATGTAATTAGTTATGTAAAACTAAAATTTAAATTTAAAACTAAAAAAAAAGGATAAAATGTAATAGATACATATTTACAAATCAAAATGCGATAGTTGAGCGCTTCCTCCGATTTTCTATCCCGGCCAGCTTTTTGGTCTTGTCTGATAAGCTCATTGTCCCCTCAGGTTTTGAAGATAAATTTCGTCATTTACTCTTATTTATATGTATCTTTAAGATCTGCTAGGATTACGCAGCACCTGCGTGAAGGACTTTTCTGAGGAGTTCAGAAAATGGATATTCTTTTAACGCTCTCTGGCTCCTCTAGATCTTTGTTGTATGTTTAACGACATTTTTCTTTCCTGTAGGAAATTGAAGAAGGAGCGTTGGGATAATTTTTTACAAAATGGGGACTAAATTTTAAACTTTTAATTTATGGACACTTTATTTTCCGTTAGGTGTCCTTGGAGATTTTTGACCGTCCCTTGTGTCGTAATCTGTTGGATCAGCCGCCCTGAACTATCAATTAACATAACTGTCGACTCCCGTTAGCGTTCGGGAAGCCTCTAGGGATATGGGATTGGTCTCTGAGGGGTTTTTTCAATCGTGGCAATTATATTTCATTTCTTCAGGAGAGGAGTGAGTTTTAGACTTTCATCTGTAGTGGATTTTGAATATGGAAAAGCACTAGGATTCAATTATTTGGCTTGTGGGACAGCTTTGCTTGGATGACGTTTCTGCTTGAAGTGTAAAGTTCACCCTCCATACTCTTTGACGGGTGAAGTTGAGACATCCCTGATTCAGCTGTGGCTATTAAGTTCTCAGTTTCCACATGTGTGTTGGTTCCCGAGAGAGACCCCAGACTCTAGTGACCATGACCCGGTGTTCAGTAGAAATGGAGAGTTTTTTGAGCGTAGATATTATTATTAGTTGATTTTTGTTGGGGTTCGGTCAAGGTTGATCCATAAAAAAAAAAAAAAAAAAAAAAAAATGTTTTTTTTGGTATTTATTGGTCAGTTAAATCAAAAATATTTATACGCATAATTACACATAGATGTTTATGTAGGCCAAAGCTATTTTGACACCTTCGTACATGCATTCCGGTTTAATAGATTTCCTTATCGATTGAAATTTGATTAGCTCTTAAACCTAGACGATGTATATTATATTTTTATATATCATAAATGTATTATTAAATTGTAGCTATCAGCATTCTTTTTATAGACCTTCCACTGCGTCGGACTATTATAACCGACATAACAGCACACATACAATTCATATTTTCATTCCAATAATTATTAATATTTTCTAGTTGTAGTTACACACACAACTCTGTTGAATCTATGTTTATTACGCTCTAAAGGTTTCTTTGAAAGAGTAATAAAATATAATATATTAATAATTTATCATTAAATAGCCGTAATTTAATTCAATCTCTTTCCTCTCATTCTGGTTTCACTAATTAATGTACTTATAGAAGGTTCAGAGGTAATGTACATTATTTAGGAAATAAAATATCTATAACTGAATTAGAGGAGTGACCATTCACTAAAAAAGAAAAAAAAGAAGAAGATTCAAAATTAAAATTTACGTGGGATAAAAAACCACAACCAAATAAAATATTTATAGAAGAAGATTCATTTTTTAAAAAAATTTTATTTACTTTGAATTGAAATTAATCACTTCTTATTATTAAAGAAATTTCTTATTAAAACAATTATATTTTTGATCTACTGTACTACCAGGAATACATACAAAATATATATTAATAGACTTTATATGAAACTATATAAAGCTAAAAATAATAATTTTCCCCAGGAAATAGAATAATATACATGAGAGCTTCCACGGTCTCCAAAAAAATTTATAAATTCTTCTTCCGGGCTTGGCTGTACAGAATAATCGTTTTCTTCCGGACAGTCGAACATCGTGTGATAGCTTCTTCAGGGCAGAATGAGGAATGGTCTTAACTCAGCCCAAAATTCTGTTTTAATTACTCTTGTATGTTTTATTATTTACAAAATTCTGTTTTAGTTACTCTTGTTTGTTTTATTATTTACAAAATTCTGT
Source organism: Oncopeltus fasciatus (assembly GCA_000696205.2). NCBI lineage: Eukaryota > Metazoa > Arthropoda > Insecta > Hemiptera > Lygaeidae > Oncopeltus > Oncopeltus fasciatus. The sequence goes on from KZ807056.1 coordinate 315,819, forward strand.
TTTAGTTACTCTTGTTTGATTTATTATTTACAAAATTTTGTTTTAGTTACTCCTGTTTGTTTTATTATTTTCTGTTTTAGTTACTTTTGTTTGTTTTATTATTTAATGACAATATGTCATTAAAGCAGCCGGACTCAACATGAACTAATGTATTTTATAATATATGTATTATTATGTAGGAAATAGAAATATTTTATTTATAAATAGACAAGATGAGAAAACACCAGAAATATAATTTTGTTTATTTTGTCGCAATACTTATCTAAAAGGACATATTTGCTCTTACAATTTTGGTTATCGGTAATAATTGCTGAGGAGATGTACCATGAGGCAGATTAGGAAGATGTGCTAAGCACAGACAACACATCGATTTTTGGAGATTTCGGTGAGTTGTTAAAACATTTAGGCATATGATTATTTTTCCGTTTTCCCGAAAATATTTTTGGACAAAAAGTTCTACTTTTAAACCTTCATCGGACTGTGAGGGATAATTAAGGTTACTATCTGCTCAGATAGTGAACTAACACTCCCCTCTTGATGCAACTGATGAAGGTGTAAGTCGAGAAGTTTTTTGCTCAAAATAAAAACTAAAAAAAAAAAAAAAAATCCTAATCCTGTGTCTATGCCTGATATCATACGCAGCCATAGCTCACGAAGGACTGTGAGAACCCCACTTTGACTGTAAGATCAGCTTGCAGGGCGCACACTTTACCGTCTTCCCCCCGGGGGCCTGTTGAGGCCTAGGACCAACCCTTGTCTTTTTATTAGGGTCGGCCTTGCCTCAAGGGCTACATTTTTCATAAGTACCCTCCGAGAACGAGAGCCCAGGGGGGTGACAAGATGACCCCTATCGAATTGGAATAAACAATTTTTTTTTTCTTCTCGAGGTCCTTCACTACCATCTCTCCCCAAGAAGGATAAGGACCCTCTCATCCTTTTTCCTCCCTACTCCCTTTGGTTTCTTTATAGCTTTCTGTTCCTATAATTTAAGAGGTTAGCACTTCTGAGCCATAAAGCAGGAGGACCAGGGACTCTTATTAGGGGCTAAGGAAATAACCAGTTGTCGGCCTTTACTGAATATAAAGTGACCACTGTTGGAGGCCTCAAAAAACTCAGTCGTATCAAGATTGTAAGCCTTTGAAGGTACAATTCCAAATTCTTATTCTCCGAAGTAAATCCTATGTGTTGCATAAACTACTTTAAAGTAAACTGATCAGTGAAACGACATTAGAAAATGAAATTCATTAAATAAGACAAATCTTATTTTTCTCTACACAGATTTGTTTAATATAAAACTTTAAATTAAATTTTCTACTTTCTTCATAAGTATAAAAATACGACTTTCAATTACGGTTTAAAAAAAAGTAAAATAAAAAAAAAACAATAATTACCATTCTCGAAGCTCAAATAATAAATTTAAACTCGCCCAATTTAAGATCTCTTTAAAGATAATTAGCTAGAAAATGTTAATTATGCAATAAATTAAGTGCTTGTCTAATGAATCATAATTAGAACATAATGAGAATGAGCATTACAACAGAAATGAATCTCTGACGCTAATCTAATATACAAACAATTTATAAAAAATGCTGCAGACGAAAAAAATTTTTTTTTCATGACTTATTGAATTGCATAGAAAAACAAAACCAACATTAAACAAGAAGAAGAAAACTATTGACAAAAAATGTATGGAGAAATACACAAAGTTTACAGAAAAACGAAAAAGGATTGTGAAAATGTTTTTTTTTTTCTAATTGAATTTATAGTTCTGGAAAATTCTAATATGAGATCATAAATCTCGAAAGCTTTTAGTTCGTATATAATATATAATTAATACATTTTTATTGAATGTGTAGTGAAGGTTTCAGTTTAAAACAAAAAATACATGGTTGTCTTTGTAAATACTGCCCCATTCGAACCTTGGAGGAGTGGTAGTTGACAGTGTCATCTGACAGGCAAAACGGTGTTTCACGATTGATAAACGTTGGACGAAGAAGAGGATTGTGAGGAGAACGTCGATCGAACATGCTTCAATAGAAAGCTTAGGCAAAAGTAAGATTCAAATATGTCAAAGACCATGATAAGGTGGGAAGTGGCGCTCATCTTGTCCATCCATTCAAACTTACACTGTATCATTCTTCAGCAAAAGCATTTTTTTAAAATACAAACTCTATGGAAGGAAATACTACCTACAGGTTGACATTCCATTGTAAACATCAATGGTTCAGGACGAGCTTTTATTTACCGATAAAAGCTTGCCCAGATCGAGAACTGGACCACAGCACCAGGATTGAGAGACCCTGCACTAGCCCAACTCCTCTTTTGTATATTCGATTTCTAATTTGACTATTGCACTTAAAATAATCGTTAAACTGTTAAATGAATATATAGAAAATATAATTTAGAAAAAATGGAATCCTTAGATTAGTTATGTTACACTCGGAACTTTTTAAAATTATCAATAACCTATATTCCTATGTTCAAAAAGAAGAGTTTGTTGACCGTAGATATTATTCCGAGATGGAATAATTCACAGTCATGGAAAAGTGAACTTAGGGACAGGACGTCCTCTCTCGTCTTCATGATAGCCCTGAAGATGGCTTTCAATGTAAGCCGAAACGTTGGCAGATAATCCTTTTAAAAAATACATTTTTTAAATTTGTGTTTTTTGGATCTACCTTGACCGAACCCCAACTAAAATCATCTTAGGCCTATATTCCTATGTATATAGGACAAGCGCCGGCACTGATTTGCGACAGAGCAGGTTCACGACAGCACTTTCCAGCAAGCGTGGCTCAGACTGGTCCGTGCTCGCGAGTCCATCGCCAGAGGTAGAACAGGTGGGTAAGGCCACTCCCGAACTCGCCCGAGGCTCGCCTCCCCCTTGCATAATTCATACGTTCCCCTCCGAGGTCTTCCAGTGACAGCATCATCCCGCGATCCGAGACAGCCATCCTATCATTCGTGGAGGGGGTCCGTGGGGTGACGGCTTTCCATCCTTCTAGGGGAGGCCCGCGAGCGACAGCTCAAGGGGATCCCGGCACAGCCGAAAGTAATTGATACCTCTCCTCTGCCGACACAAGGCATATTTCCCTCATTTTACATGAAAGACATACTCCAGCAGACAAAATCTTCCTTCCCCTTCAGAATGTCAAATTCTTCCTCCGAAACAGGGGGTAAATATCTACCTAACAGACTACACATGCTTAGGCTTTAAACATTTGTACTATCATACCTTCTATTATCCGTCTTCATTGTTTTCTGCGAACCATCTTCTGTTGGCGAGCGCTTTCGGACATTGTTGGCAGTTGAATACAGACAGTGACAGTGAACGCATGTATTCGGCCAGAAGATGGCCATTTGGGTCTCAGGCGACTAAGTCAAATGTTTTTTGTTGTCCTCGTGATGTGCGTTCAAATCCCAATAAATAAAAGTCTGTCCTGAGATATGGATGTTTAGAATGGGACAGCAATCTGTTGACAGATCCTCCCCCCTAAGTGGTTGAAAGGGAGGCTAAAACTTATTTTTATTATCATACCTTCTATTATCCGTCTTCATTGGTTTCTGCAAACCATCATCTGTTGGCAAGCGTTTTTCGGCCACGAGGATGAACAATGTCCGAAATCGCTCGCCAACAGAAGATGGTTCGCAGAAACCAATGAAGACAGATAATAGAAGGTATGATAGTTCTATATTCATAATAACCCTTTATAGTAGTCATAATAACTCTTTAGATTATTTACTTATTTTTATTTTAACGCTTTTTGGGCGATGTGTAATAACACAGAGTTGCTTAGAATATGGTGGTTGCGTGTAGAAAGCCCCCTCCTCCCTCCACGATTTTCAATGACCCTCAGTCAAATGCAAGTCCGGCCCTACTGTTGGGGGCGCCCTCCCGTTTGACCTATTCCTTATCAGGTCCTGATCGGCTCTGACAGACGGATAATAGAAGATATGATAGTTCTATATTCATTGGTAGTGGAAATAACCTTTTACATTATTTAAACATTATCTCAAGAAAAATGTTTAAAGCCCTTAAAACACAGCTGTTTGTTGTGCAAGGGAAAATATTTCTAAAATTCCAGTACCCCGAGCTGCACAAGGAGCAAGGATCTCACAGAAAGGAGAAGAAAAGAGCTTTGCAGCTAGCTATGAATGTGGGGCGAGAGTTGTCTTGGAAGCTTCCAAAGGAACTTACGACAAGAGGTAGACTCATGTGGACAGATTTGACAGAATTGTGTGGCGTCACCACCAGACCTTGACAGGGAATGATGGATGTCTCGAAATCTAATCCTACAACTCCGTGGCCTTACCTTGAAACGGTCACTCCCTAACCCCTTCAACTTTTTTCTATATCACTTAGTTATTTATTAATATAAGTGTTACTTAAAAGTAAATTATAAAATTGAAAATATTATTTACATTATTAAGATAAAACATATTTTTTAACTATTATGTAAATATATTTTAAAAAACTGAAATTCATATTCAAAGAAGGTCGAAATAAACAACTATGAGGGAGAACTTCAAAAGATTAAAAAATAAAATTGCATCATACAAAAGTAAATGAAATTATTTTAAAATTATTTAAAAATAAAAGCCAAACCAGCACTTGTCGATTACGAGTTTAAAATATGGTGGGTGTGCTTAGACAGCCCATCCCTTTACACTCCTGAACGGGTGCATGTTCGGTAAAAAAAATTGAAATTGATAAAGAATTTATGTAATAGCGGTGACGGTTCTCAAACTTACACTCCAGAATTATACTTCCCATAAAATATAATGTGAGTGGGTTTGTAAGTCATACAACCTTTTGCATAACTACCAATATTATCAAATTAATGCGACTTACTACACAGTCCAACGTATCATACTTAAAATTCTCAATTTTTATCATTTAATGTTTAAATACTTGTTCTGGATAAAGAGAGAGATTTTAGTAATGGTTGTATAGTAAAGTAGTAAAGGCTTAATTAAACTCATTCTAAAAGAACTTAATTATTTAAAGTTTAAATGCTTGTTCAGGAAACAGAGTGAGATTTTATTAATGGCATAAAATATATATATAAAGTAATGAAAACAACAAATAAACTTTCATTAACCCGCCTTGGTTATTTACTCGATCTTCCAGCAACAATTAGATCGACAAACGAAAAAAACCATACATTAATCTTTTAAAAAATTAACTTTCCCCTATAACATTTTTGGCCGTAATTCATTAATTGAAATATGAAATTTGAATTATTTAAACAGAAGATATCTGAAAATATATGTTACAAATTTATTTCATGAATTTCTAATTGTGTGAAAAATAAAAATAATATTTCTAGCTTATTAGAGGAATAATAATAAATGAATATAATTAATCTATTATGATTATTACATCTGCAAGAAAGGATTCACTCAATCGGCTAATGAATGTTTATTGCATCTAAAATGGGCTGAGCTAAAAACTTCATCAATATTATTATATAGATAAAAGCCATCTTCTACACTTTTGCGTTGGTTTACGAGACATATTGTGAACCGGGCTGGTTGAAGAGCGGGCTGAAAGCCGATTTAATTTACCCCCGTGGTAGAGGTGCCCCGAGGGGGAGAGGACTGGGAGGCAAGCCGGGAATATATAAAAGAGTGCCGTATAAATCCGCTTGGAGCGCTCCATGCAAGTCTAATAAGGCGGAGGGGAGGGCCCAGGGACCGCTGGAAGGAGGTAGGTGGAGTCGGCCGCATTACCCTTGAGTAGATCGAAGGCTATGCATACATATCGCGCTGGGAGCCCCGCACATCAGCCGCTATCCACTACCTGCTACCTCTGGGGGAGTGGATTGCACTAGGGGAGTGGGCTGGGACGGACAAACCCACAGTCATGGGGAGACCTCCGACATAAGACTTAGCCAATGTGGACATGCCTCTATTGGATCATAGTCTACTACAGAATTCTATAGAGAAAGTAGATAGAGGAAGATCGACCATGAGAGAGACAAAATAAGAATAAATCCATTGAAGCAATCCAGAAGGAAAGAAAAGTAAAGGTTGTAAAGTAAGTAGTAAAGGCTTAATTAAACTCATTCTAAAAGAGCATACAACAGGAAAAAATGGATGTCATCTCCTACATACAGATGCACAGAGTGTAGGGAGACGTCAAGTTCTCTACGCATACTTCTGCAGTAATGTAGTTCTTCATACAGCAATTCAGCAGGAGACTTCTTCATCTATTGGTATATTGTGTGCAAACTAAGGAATCTTCAAAGGATCAGCCAAGGACCAACTGCTCCCTATACATTAGCAGTTCATAGATATTCTCAGGAGCTATGGAACTCGCTTGAAACGTCAGGATAAAATGTATCTGATCACCAAAATACAGATGCACAGGGTGTAGGGAGACGTCAAGTTCTTCTCCAATGTAACATCAGTGTAGATCTGTTAAATTTTTTTAAAAGTCGTGTCACAAGACCAATATGTATAGCCTTCTAGAAATTTTCTAGAAAAAAGTTTCATTTTCCAAAAATGTAAGAGAAAATGACGTATAAGAAATATTTGACAGGGGGATATCAGTGGAAATACAGCTGTGAAACAAGTACTATTACGGGACATTCTCTGTAAGGAGACGGTGGTTACCCCAATCGTCGATTTATCCACCAAAATGCCTGAATCTGCCGAAATTCACGGCGTGAGGAGAGCCATTTCCCAACGTGGAAAACAAGGCTGCGAACAGGGCGAATCTAGCGCAAGGGCGTCGGTAATACGCACGGGTTGCGGACCAGGCGAGCGCATGACGAAATACATAAGAAAAAGAATCGCTCAAACCGCAGACCAGCAATGCCGTGGAAGGAAAGTGATGGGATGCTATCGGGCCGCAACCTGTTCGGCAACCAACATATCGGCAGCATATAGGTCAGAGCCGATCAGGACCTGATAAGGAATAGGTCAAACGGGGGGGGCGCTCCCATCAGTAGGGCTGGACTTGCATTTGACTGAGGGTCATTGAAAATCCTGGTGGGAGGGGGCAAATCGGTGTTATTACACATCGCCCAAACACAGTTAAAAATAAAAATAAGTAAATAATCTAAAGGGTTATTATGACTACCAATGAATATAGAACTATCATACCTTCTTTTATCCGTCTTCATTGATTTCTGCAAACAATCTTCTGTTGGCGAGCGCTTTCGGACATTGTCCATCCTCGTGGCCTAAAAGCGCTCGCCAACAGATGATGGTTTGCAGAAACCAATGAAGACGGATAATAGAAGGTATGATGATAAAAATAAGTTTTAGCCTCCCACTTAGGGGGGAGGATCTATCAACAGATTGCTGTCCCGTTCTAAACATCCATGTCTCAGGACAGACTTTTATTTATCGGGATTTGAACCCGCATCACGAGGACAACAAAAAACATTTGACTTGAGACCCAAATGAATCCCTTTGACTAAGCCGTTGAATACATTGAAATATATCTGTCAATATTAATTTTTATTAAATCTGATAAAAAATAACTTTAAAAGAATGTCAAACACTCACCATGTGGGACCCAGCCGTGAGAGCAACTCTCGCAGTATCGGATGTGGAGCTTCCCGGGAGTGAAGCACTCGCAAGTACATCCGGGTACCGTACACCTTATACTCTGCAACAAGATAAATAATTACACATAAATACATTTAATACATATAATAAACTAGATTAGTTATGTGCAAAGTGAAATAAAACATAAAGAAAAAAAAACTATTACAAGATTTTTTACCAAATTTATCTAAGGTTTTTAGTTTTTTTATACTCAGCTCAGTAAATGGTTTTTATTTTCTATTTTCCTTTGCTGCTTGCATAAATTATGTTCTAGTGCTCGCAAATTATCAAAATATATAAAAACTCTATTATTTTATTTAGAATATTATTCAAAACTAGTTCCGTATCTAATACTGACTCGTCTCCAGGAGCGTAGCGTATAATTTAGTAAAAAAAAAACCATACTTACAGATTAAAATTGGCACATTCACCATTTAAGAAACAATTTTCTTTAAAAAATTATATATTAAGCTGTTGAATATCTCCTAAGATACCGTTAGTTAGTGTTAAATGCGAAACTATTAGAGCAAAATACAATTTTAAGAAAAAAAATAGTGTTTCTATATTTTAATTTTTTTTTTAGGGGAAAGGTAATCTGTTCATAAACGTACTGTACTGTCCCAGATTTAATGCTCACACTGTGCGTTTGGTTTTTTTACTTCTATGCTCCCGCTTTTGAATACCCTGATGATTTTGTTATGCTCCCAAAGGACACCTAGTCATCCATAGTTTGGAACTATTCTTCATTGAATGGAAGAAAAAAAGGCGGCCAGAATGTTGTGCTTTCTATACGACTTCTCTAGTGTGCCGTAGAAAATAAATAGACCCTTAACATCCCCCTGGGCCTATTCTACCTGATTTTTTTATTATATATACATATATATATA
>KZ807056.1:325272-339479 GCA_000696205.2 Oncopeltus fasciatus
CTACACCTTACAAATATATATATATAAAACTCTATATTCTGTACATATTTAATACTCTAAAATTGATGGTGTACATTGTTGTCCTTGCTCGTCTATCCCGGGACGTAACCCGTCCTCAGATTGAAGCCCAGGTTAACCCGCGATAGACTATCTGGCACCCATCTTCTCCTTATCCTAGGATAAGAAAAAGACTAGGCAGGGGTCAAGGAGGAAGTGAGAGGGGGAGAAAAATGCCAGTGTATTCACTCCCTTGATATTGTGACTAAACTGGCTGGAGTAGGAGGTCCCTTGGCCACCTCCTCTTGAGGCGTCGGGGAAGGTGGCCGGGATGAACATGGGATGCAAAGGAGAGGACTAGAGGATTTGGATGTCCTTGGAGGTTTGTATGGGACTTATCAAACCTGGAGGGGATGAGCTCGGAAACAAATATATAAAATAATGTATTTATTATTAGGAAAAAAATAATTATTTCTCGGCTGGTTTCTAAGTCGAAACATACACGCATAAATACTCCAAAATTTCAGTAATTCATGTTGTACAGTTTGAGGGCCGGGTATATCGGTGCGGGTGAAAAATTATTTCCATTGTTGAGATTCCTGAAGTATCTTTTATTAATGTTTTGATTCCAGGACTTTGGAATGGTATTCTCAGTAGCTTGTTAGTAAACATATAAAAATGTGTGTAATTAGGCTGAGATTTGAAATGCAGAAATCGACTTTCGGATTTACTGGAAGACTAAAAAGACAAATCCTTGAGCACTTAATTGTTATATGCGTCATGAAATATTTAAACATAATTCATAATTTTTCTGAAATGTATTCTTCTGATACTTTTGTTATACATATATTTCTCAGGAACAAGTTATATTAAGGAAAAAAATTAAGATTGAAAGACTAAATTGGAGAAAATGGCCATTGAATTTGGTAACGATTAAAATTGGACTTTGGAAAAGAGGTCTAGGGGGTGATAGTAGGGCAAATTCGTTAATATCTCCGTTATTATTAAACCTCAAAATTCAGGAACTTAACAGACAATACAGATTGTTAAACCGTCTGATAAACAGGTGTTCCCGGCTCACAAAAGAGAACAAACTGATAATATAGAAGACTTTACTCTGACCGACATACATAATTCTGGGGTTGCACTAAGCCTTCCAATGTCTAACGAATGCATCCTCCCAATCCAAAATCCTGGGAATCATTTTAAATCCTCCAAATTATGCGTCCAACTCCAACCTTCATCACAATTTTGATTGCTTATACGTCTAAGATCTCATCTCTACCTGTTTTACTCTACTCCACACTATACTTTCTTGTCGCTGGGATCCAATCCTTACAATCCTCCCCGGCGACTAAAATGACAATGGCCATGCGACTTCTTAGATCCTAAACTTATTAGGACTGGGGTCTATGTGCCTTTTCTCTTTTCTTGATTTTCTTCAATTTTTGTCTATCTATTTGCATATGTCTATTTTTTTATTATTGACATAAAATAAAATAAATTTTTTACTCTGTTTTTAAAAAACAAATAGCAATAAATAAATAAATATTAATATATTTAAAAATAAAAACTGTTAATATCAACAAATTTAAAATTAGGTTTATTATTATATTTGATTTATCCCCATTACCACACAGCGAACAAGAGAAGCTAGACTGGAAGTGTAAGTCCTGTTTTCAACTAGAAAAATCAAATTCTTCATTTTATGTGCTTCTTTAAATTCTATGGACATAGGAATCGTGCAGTCTTGGCCTTTTTTTTTTTCTTCGTCGATTACTTAAGTAGAAGTAAAGAAAAAAACTTTACGTTGCACAGCCATAATTTTCAAAATAAGTCTTTAAATTTAAAGGACTCGCTTTCCTTAAACGCTTTGGAATATAGCGGAGGACAGTTCAAGGCTCCGTCAGAAGACACCCTTTTTTTGTTGCAGTCAAAAATAAACAGGACGGAAATCACGAAGTCCATTACCGCTTGATTGGCGTACATATTTCAGGGCTCGTACGCCAGAGGCCGTGGGCGTAGCAGCTCTGTCACTCGTGCCGGACTTCACCGTGCCATTTCAGCTCGCCACACCAACACATCAAATGTACTTCTGCCCCTAAGCAAATATACACTACAAAGTAAATAACCAAGTAAATGAAACCAACATTTTTTTTTTAATTTAAAAATTCTGATCTTTTAAGTGTAAAATAATTTTCTAGAGATTCAATAAGTTCATAGATGAATATTAATTATTAGACATATTCGATAAATAGATATTTCAATGGCACACATAGCGAAAACTCATGTTTTTTGTTAACAGTTATATTTAGATAACTGAGTGAATATATCTCATATAATTTTAACTAAATTGGTAATTAACAGGATATGCAATTCATCGAGACGAAAATGAGAACTTTGAGCTAAAGTTTATATGGATATTTACCAAACTTAAATTAAATATTTATAAATAAATAAATATATANCATAAGGAGGGGACATTTGAGTATATATATATATACATATATAATTTTTGTTTTCCATTAAATAATCATGCTAGACGACAGTCAATTCCAAAGGATCAGTCAGATTAATCCGTGAATTAAGACCGGGGTTACCTTTTAAAACATAAATAATAGCTTACCATATGGCATGGGTGTTGAAATATGGATTTACCTATAGTTTTCCGGGGAAGTTTTGAAAATATATATTATATACATATATAACGCTATTAACATATGATAAGTCGAAAGTTACAGGTTTTAAATTTTGGTCTCTGTCTAAACAGATTGTCTAGACAATACGAACTCATTCACCAATTTGCAAAATCCGCTTAATTACTATTAAAATTGCGGACACTAGAGTGACTAGAAACAAACCCTCACCCACAAACCCACACACACTATATATATATATATATATACATATAATTTTGAACGATTCATATTTTTAAGTTCTCCAGTATAGAATCGGTAAAAAGATAGAAATTTGTTGATATATATGTATATATATATGGTGTTCCAAGGCACCAACGAGAATAGCTTGATTTCCATACGGTAATAAAATAACGTCATTTAAATTTTCCATGCCTCATTGATGACGGGTAGGGATAGGATAAATTGAGTAATTTTATCCTTCGAGCTTTGGAGGGTTACGAGTGCAAAAGTTAAGACCACTCGCTAAGCCTGACAAAATACTTGTCGGGAAGCAAGACAGAGGAGCTAAGATCCTTTCATACTACACCTTACAAATATTCTTAAATATCTTCCTTACAAAAATTTGATAAAAAATTTAAATATTATACCGAACATGCTTTATTACTAATCACACACACGCAAGAAATGCAATTTATAGAATTCATTAGGATTCAAAGACTATTTCCAGATGTGAAATTCACACGAAATACGTAGATAACCAGTAAAACTATTTAAAAATATAATTAAAAGTGTGTCCTTCCATTTCCAGGTCAGCCAAATCTAGACTTATGGACATTAACTTTGATTGCTTTCTTTGAAAATTAAGTTATTAGTCATCGTCAATAAATTAATCGTTTATGCTTATTAAATTTCTCTTTAACGAAATCTTAAAGCTCGGTTTTCTGTTCCTACTGGAAGAACACATTGTATAGCTGCGTTGCATGCATAGTTCCTCCAGTGTCCCGACAAAAACACACAGAACAGAACGTTAAAGAGAGTAGGGGCGGGGATAAGGGAGCCAGCGAGGTCTGATAGTGCTGACTAAAGATAGCCTCATTAGTCAAGAGTGGCTGGTGACCCGGGCGTCACTTCTGAATTGACAAGCAACAAAGGCGCCGGGACTCCATCAATTCCTCTTCGGGAGTGTGTGAATCCGACAATGCAGGAGTGTCCTTCATCGGCTGCCATACTCTCCGCCGGGGGTGATGGATCGCCCGGGACAGGTGTTGTGACACCCAGAACACACCCATTGTAAGGTGGGGAGGGCTGGTGGAAAAGGCGGAGCTCGAACTGTCTCCGACAAAGGGTCGTGCAACTTGAGCAAGATGGCAGGGCTGAGAAACCACCTTTCTGGCATCCTTTTACGTTGGCATAATGCCATTGTTAATGCGCCTGAACACTCAACCCCTAACTTGAAACACCCCAAACACAACACTTTATTTTATTTGTTATTATAGTTTTGAAAAGTAATTTTTACGCTTACTCACGTTGGTACTATGACACACTTATAACTTATTTATATATCATATCTTCTGTAATCCGTCTTCATTGGTTTCTTCCAACCCTCCCCGACGCCTCAAGAGGAGGTGGCCAAGGGACCTCCTACTCCAGTCAGTTTAGTTTAATACCTAGGGAGTGAATGCACTGGCATTTTTCTCCCCCTCTCACTCCCTCCTTGACTCCCTGCCTAGTCTCCTTCTTATCCTAGGATAAGGAGAAGATGGGTGCCGGATATCGCGGGTTAACCCGGGCTCGTCTCTGAGGACGGGTTACCTCCCGGGATAGACGAGCAAGGACTATCATCATGTACCCCATCAAAAAATTAAGTGTAAAAATGTACAGATAATTTTTTTTTTTTAATAAAGAGTTAATTCAGAATTGGTTTCCGCAAACCATCTTCTGTTGGCGAGCGCTTTCGAAAATGATCCATCCTCGTGGCCGAATAGGCACTGTAGACAGTTGAATACAGACAGTGACAGTGAACACATGTATTCGGCCACGAGGATGGATCATTTCCGAAAGCGCTCGCCAACAGAAGATGGTTTGCGGAAACCAATGAAGACGGATTACAGAAGGTATGATAGTTCTATATTCATTGGTTGTAATAACCCTTAAGATTATTTACCTTACTAAGAAAGCTCATACACGCCCCTGTTTCCGCAGACATAATGATCTTACCNTATATATATATATATATTTAAGGAATGTGCCTGGACTGTTTTCAGATCCAATAAAGTTTGACAAAGTTTAGGCAGGATTTCTTTAACTGCCAGCTGGGTTCATAGACGCGACAGACCATCCGTTTTACTGGTGTCACATCTTCCCCTAAACAACGTGTAGATTGTTTATTTAGCGCCCTTCTGGGGGGTGGAGGGCTGGAGGATATCCCTTCTCTTTATTAGCCAGTGCTTTAGGCCCTGATGGATGGCACAATCTGTGTTGACGCAAGGGTCTTTGTCAGTGCGGGACGATAGGAGCCCCGGGCCCTTGGAGGGTTGCGGGGCACTCCCGCCCCCCAGCCCTTTTGAGAAATTATGACAGATAACCCAACCCTAAAACATATTTCATCCCTTCAATTAACTCCCTACTTCCTTTATACTTACCCCGATGGGCAGAAATGGAGGGGTCTCGGCTGAAGAGGGATTTCTTATTTTTCAGCTTCTACCTGGAAGGGCAGCACTGATTCAAAACAATTACAATAATATAATTCTACTACTAAAAGGGGCTCTAAAGGGGTTGATATTGATTCCATGATATTAATGATAATTAAATTACACTAATCATAAAAAATTCCGAAATGGAATTTTAAATCAAAATGTTGCCTTTCAAGCACGTATGAAGAAAATTTTCCAAATTTCTTCATTAATGTGAAAGGTTGAATGAGTAGGTGGTTATACCAATATTTTTAAGAAACATTCCATGTCTAGTAGATGAGCATTTTAGGTAACGAGGAATGCTAAATTGAGGTAAAATCAGACCAGTTGAGAGGTACTTGATAGGAAGGCTGAAAAATAAAGTAATAGTTTTTTGTTTCAATAATATGAAAACTTACATTTTATTTTTATAATAAATATTACCATAATAATGATATACTAAGACGGAAATAATTTTTAAAATCAATGGGGCATTTCTAAGGTGCATAAGCAGAAAATATCGCATTTTTTCCTAAGCTATTTATTAGTCGAGTCATTCGCGACCCAAGGCACACTAGAGTTGGTATATGGTCAGCTTAATGTTCAGGCTGCCAAATTTTTTTCCCGATCCAATGACGAATGATATCTACTGTTTAGCTATGAGCACACTTTATTTTTCTTACTTTTTGCGTTGAGATAAACAGAAACACAAAAAGTAAGAAAAGCAAAGTGTGAATACTGAATCAGAGACCTTTAGACCTTAGAGATAATAATTATTTCTCGATGCTATGGATTAGTTAGGGATTAAATTTAACAATTGAAGTAATACGTTGTAATTGAAATTAACTTCAATCTATTAATATTAATAATTGATATTAACTATAATGAAATCAAATAGTTGTTTGAGAGGAAGGAAAACACATATTAGCTCAACTAAGAGATAATGAGAACATAAAAAAATATATTAAATCATGATGATAATTGTGGTAAAGTAATTCCACATTTCCTATTAATTTGAATCGTACAGGGGAGCTATAAATATAAATTTATCGAAAAATATATTTTATAAATACATTATGCTGTACTTGTTGGATGATAAACCCATTTATTCAATGAAAACTACACCGTAACATCTGATGGTAGTAGACGAGATTGATACGGGCAGCCACTTTATCTAAACATCCATGGCGGAACTCGAATGCTCAGTGTCAAGTTTGGGAGTACAGGTGGCCCTCAAATTCAGAGGAATAGCAATCATAGAGTAAGCCTCTGACTATACTAAAAGATAGAAGGGAATGTCAACGATGGGAAGAGAGAGAGAGAGAGAGAGAGAGTGAGTGAGAGAGTGGGGGGGGGGAGATATGGCAAACATGAGTGGGTTTCTACTTGAGCATGATTTGAGTTGTAAATGGTGGAAGCTCTACTCCGAAATCGAACCTGTCTCCTGACGAGGCCACCACTGCACAGATTTGCATAAGTCTGGGCCGTATCCTGTCTTCGTGAGAAAAGTCTCACCTTACGGGTGCTTCCCTCTGCAACCGAGGCGGGCTACGGATCCTCAAGGTAAGGCATTCCTCGTTATTCTGATCTGTCCGCAAATACTTTGCCACTCGGAACGCAGAGCAATCCAAGTAGATTTTCCACGTTTCACTTATGGTGGGCAGTGTTTCACTTTGGCAAGAGAATGTGACTAGCCCCGCTTCAAAAGCCGTCAAGGACCAATGAAGGGAAAAGTTAGAGGAACTGAGACTGTCTGCGGGAGAACTGAGATCAATTATCCAAATACATTCTCAAATAATTTCTACATCATACGCCTTTTGTAAAAATGTTACGAACTGTAGAAAATAACTTAGTATCAGATATATGTCGTAGTTAATATAAACTAATTTATATTTATACTGATATAATAATTTTCAAAATATTGATTAATTTACCTTAGGAAATCTGCTAACAGCACAAGCTTTATTAATTAATGAAAATATGTTTTTTGTAGGGATTCGGTCAAGGTTGATGCAAAAAATACAATTTAAAAAATAAATATTAATTTAGTTGTGGTGTATCATCCCACGTAAATTTTAAACAATTAATGCGAGGGAATAGAATACAAATCTATCTGTCCCAGCCAGGACTCGAACCTGGATCTCCTGCTTCCCGAGCAGATAAGACGTACCCTCTCGCCTTCATGATGACCCTGAAGATGGCTTACAATACCATACAAGCCGAAACGTTGACAGATTATTAAAAAATACATAATTCATTAATATTGTATTTTTGCATCAACCTTGACCGAACCCCGACAAAAACAAATGTACTAATAACCTATACGGTCAAAAACTCTTCATTTCATTAATTAATGATCAACACTTCTTGGAACAAAAAGAGAATTGCAATAACAGTTATTTATTCGTTAGTAAGAAAGAGTAATTATTATAAGTTTCTCATGCACCTAAGAATAAATAAAAAGACGACTTTTCGCAATGGCTATGAGACTTTTTTAAATTAAAATGAGACCGTTAAAAATAAGTATTATCCCTTTGTCATTCAGTGCCGCGGTGTTTTATATAACTTGTCCTTAATTTCAATTTGTATCTGAAAGACAAGAGGTAAGGAGTAAGAGTAAGGAGGTCACGGGTAAAAACAATATTTCGTAATGGGTATCAAGTAATCTTTAAGCAAGGCCGTCAAAATAATTTAATGTGATCCCTTGGTGTGATAGCTGAGTCGGGGGTGAATATTCAAATATTATGAACACTTATAATTCTAATTTATATAACCTATACATAACCATAATTTGATAACTCTTCGAAGTGTGATAAAAAAGATATTTATAATAAATAATATAAATCAAACAGCAGATTATATATANTAGATATATATGTAATATAAATCTCAGAATTAAAAAATTCAACCATAAAATCTCAAACTGCAAAGATACCAAGAAAGAAAAAATCCGTAAAGAAAGTTCACCCCAATCAGCACTATCAAATGTTTGTAAAACAGAGTTTAATTTAAAACGGTATTTATATAGTCATTTTAACAATTATAAAATTAAAATAATTTAGGGTTAAAAATTCGATCATAAAGTGATTGATCTGATCAGGATTGATTAGCACATGGCCTTTTTGTTCATAAAAGCCCAAAATAACAGAAATTGAAAATCGCTGAGGCTGGCTCGCAGCTGACCTAGTGGGGGAGGGGTGGGGGAGCTCCTCAACCTTACTTTTTTATTCTTAAATATCTTACATAATGTGATTCTTCTGTAAAACTGATATAAAAGATAAAATTTAGATAATAAATTACAACCTTTACGTTTTATATATTTTTCGTAAAACCAATAATAAACAAGATATTTATCACTGTAAATTTTGAAAACGGATTTTGCTCATATTGCTAATTTGAATATTTTGTCTACCTAGAGAGAAACCTAACATTGCATACGTCCTAACTCCAATACAAATCTGTACGAAACTCATAGCATTAGAGATAAGGATAATTCTTGGACGACCGGGATATATGTATATAAACTTATTCTACAATTTAAGCAGGCAAAAAAAAATGTGTAAATTGAAATTTTACCAATTTTTTTTTTCTAAAGTAAAAAAAAAACAACTTTCAGAATCAGGTAGAACTATGTAGGTTTTTTGAATAAATCAAAATTTGTGAAGATTAATATTTTTTTAGACTGGTTCTAGACTAACCAAAAGGGTCCAGGTGGGTGGGAGGCACAAACTTCCAAGGTAATTCATAAAAATGTTTATGAATAATACATCTTTATTTGCCAAAAACACAACACTCTACAAATGTTATACGTTATAACGTGTAAAAAATTATATTCTTATTTAATTATATTAACAACAGGAAATATATTTACTTTTATTAAATTTTGTCTAGCTCTAATCCTTCCCCGTTCCCCTCAAAAATTTTAAGCAAAAATCTCGTTTTATACAATGGGAAAAATATAAAGCCAAGAAACCAAATTCCATTTGATAATTATTAATGCGAACAGACTTCTAATATTTTAGCAATATAAATTGTAATATAAATTTATAACATACATATTTTTAAATTCTTACTTGGTATATGAAAGTCCCCTTAAAAGCTTACTTACAAAATACGCTATGAAATGATTGATAGAATACAAGATATAATTAAACGTGAAATACATAATATAAGTTAAGATAATTAGACAATATTGCAGGAATTTAAAAAAGTGGTAACTACAAGTAAAAAGTAAATTAGTTGTACAACGGTTATTAAAAATAAATAAATAAAAATCAAACCCAGAACTGCTATAAATACACTCCATTGATCTGTAACAACTCTCAAATAAAAACAGATTAAATAAAGTAAAACTACCAAAATTGAGTAATAACCGCGATGTTAATTTCGTTTGATTGTTTTTAATAAAAAAAGACCGTCATGCAAGAGTTGTGTAATCTAAACAGATATCCCGTGGTTCATTAAAGGTGGATATAATGGGAAAAAAAAAGTAATTGAGGAAATTTGATTTAAAAACCGAAAAGCAAAAAGAGCATATATATGATATTGCAATGATATTTGCTCTAAACTGGGCTGGAAGGAAGAGTGGAGGTACCTTAACAAAGTTATATTTTAGGTTTCTAGAAGAAAATGGCTCAATTATCATATTGGATTTCTTTTTTTTTTTTAATGCGTACACTATAGCGTGATTTTGATATATTTATAAGAGCAGATCATATTTTCATCATATGACAAATATAGATTTCGTGTCCTATTTTGGATCGGTGAAGTATTTACTTATTGCACAAGTCGTTTCACGGTTCGAAGGGGAGTAGCTGAAATTCCTCGAGGGAAATCCTATAAAATGAATTATTGGCTAACAAACGTAAGACTATATTCCAACGTAGCTTTCAGGCAATTAACCTCGTAGACCAAGAGCTGACATTGCTCAACAATATGGAGGTTGTGTAAACCGCCATTGGGAGCTCTCAAACATTATCCCTGCTACATACGAATACGAACGAATAGCATGAAATACCTACAAAAAAAATTAACTGTTCACTTAAAGGGGACAAGTTTTGATTTAGTTTAGGGATTAATAATAATTGTATTTTTTTTTTTGTCGATAACTAAATCGAAGGAGAAGGAATTGGTGTCTATAAATGAAACGCATCTCGTATTAGGATCAGCGCAATGAGGCGGCATGTAATTGAACAGTTAAAAGCGTGCAAATGGAGCTTAACACGAAGAGACAAAAAAAAAAAAAAAAATGGAGCAAAAAATACTCCGGCCCGGCGTGTCAAATCGGGTTTAATTACTTAACCAGTGAAATGAAAGGGGATGAAGGGTGGGGGCGCGTGAGAAGTGCACGCAGAGGTCGAGGATGTCGGCTACTGCAGATAAATCTGCAAGTCTTATCATACGTGGAGAATAGGTTAATGGCAGCTTTGGAAGTCGCCCCAAAACTATAACCAGTAAATACGCAATTGGATCAAATCCACACAAATATCGCAAAAGAGGAGATATCAAAGCATAGTTCCAAATCGAAGCTGTGCAGAATCTGCTGCAATGCCAACGAACCAAAATCAGTTTTGAAATGAAAACAAAACAAATTATATTTCACGTAGGCTTCGACGGTCGTCAGATGTATTTACCGTTTCTTCTTCCGGGTTGGACCGTGTCAAGTTTTTGATATTTGCCGATATTTCGCACATCATGTGATGGCTTCTTCAGGGCTGAAAAAAGAATGAGAATGATTTTAATTTTAATCGCTTTTCAGCCCTGAAGAAGCCATCACATGATGTCCGAAAGCTCGGCGAATATGAAAAACTTGACACGGCCCAACCCGGAAGAAAAAAGGGTAAATTTAAATTATATTTCCTTAAAATCTTGCTTTACGGGATTGAAAAATATTTAATATGAGTCATCGACAAGACAAGATCTTGGTACTTCTTTGGTCATCATGTCAATTCATGGATTCAAACCTTCAGTCATCAATTCAAACCAAGACGGGGCAAAATAGGGAGAAAATAAAACAAACCTAAAAGTGCGGCACGCAAGTGCTGCGTGAACTAAAGAAATAGCAAATGTTTCAATGAATATGAAAGAAAGAAAGATAAATTTTATTCTAGGACACAAGTCCCCCCTTAGATAACAAGAAGGTCACAGAGGATATGGAAGTCGATAAGAGTGAATAATAGTTAGATTTAACACTAAAAGGGGAATTGGTATTTCCTCTCGTCATTTGGATAGGGACAGCCTGAACGGTTATAGGTCACAGACGTCAATCATACTCGACAAGTCCGTCAAAGGAGCAGCGCCAGCCAGCGTCAAAAAGTACCATGGTTCCCCTTCTTTCAATAAAACCGAAACTGGTCATGCTCATGTCACATTTCGCCCGAAAGCTTCAGAAACATCCCCTCCACTTACAGGAACGTCAAATTTCCGCAGGCATTTGTTTCGATTCGATATCCTTAATAGGCGTCAAACAACCCTCTTTCCCCAAGCTGTAACTAACGAAATGCGAAGAGCAGGAGCTCCGTTAACAAAGCATATTTCCCATCTGCTATTAGAGACTTATTCAAATAACATTTACTTCAGGAGTTTGGTTTGCAAGCCAAAAAGGTGAGGCCAGAAAAACGCCAAAAGGTTAGTAAAGTTGTTCAGGCAGTATACCAACCGAAGGGGAAAAAGGCATTTTTCTTAAAATTATATTTTTTATAAATCAGAAAAAAATATAATTTCCAAGTTTTATATTCCTTAAATTTTGTCATAACATTATAACAAAAGTATTAACTATTTTTCAATTGGTATTTTATTAACTCCCCTTGTCCTGTTTGATTTCGTTTAAAACAAATTCAAGCAATGATTTCTTTACCCTTGATTTAGAAGAGATTGACTGCTTCCTCCATGAGCATAAGTGATTAAAACGGAGGTTAAATAAATATAAATAAAAAATTCCAAATTATATTCATTTATTTATATTTTCTATAAAAATAAGCACATCAAATTAACCTAACAAGCCTCAATTCTGAATTCGTTTTCCTTACANTTAATAAATAATTCTCTAAATCTTATTATTTAGCATGGTTTAGTTCTTCACATAAATGTAGGGACTTAGACAAAGAAAAGGTGTGGGTTTTGAAAAACTCTAATAGTTCATGTAACATCTCTCTTGTAGTTTGTTTTTGACAAATATCTTTAAAACACATACACAGATATGTATATGTATGTATGTATGTGTATATATATATATATA
Source organism: Oncopeltus fasciatus (assembly GCA_000696205.2). Taxonomy (NCBI): domain Eukaryota; kingdom Metazoa; phylum Arthropoda; class Insecta; order Hemiptera; family Lygaeidae; genus Oncopeltus; species Oncopeltus fasciatus. The sequence goes on from KZ807056.1 coordinate 337,818, forward strand.
TATATATATACTTAATTTTGAACTAATTAGGTTTAGTAAAAATTTATATTTTTCAAATGTATTAAAATGAAACAGAGTTAAAATCGGCTAAAATACGAGGAATATTAGAAAATTTTGTTGGCTTAATTAAACTTTTATTCATCTCACCCCCCCCCCTAAATACAAATTAACAATCAACTAATTTTTTTTATATGGATTATGACAAATTTATGTATATTACATTATTTTAATTGGGAAAGTATTAAAATTAATTAACTTCTCATTTTTTTTTTTTTTTTATGCCAACAATGTTCGTTCTAAAATATTCTAGCAGAACAAAGATATTACTGGATAAAAAGCCTAATTAGTGTGAGGAAACATTCAAAACAGAAAATGTAGAAGGGATATATTTCAAAGTATGATTTAATGAATATACATAAGTAAAACCTAAGTGATATAAAATAATAATAATAATAATAATAAAAATAATTGTTAATATACACATACAAATTTAATTCTACCCTATTACGGAATTACCACTTTTAAACCTCATTACCTTGAGACACACTTACAGTCCGTAAAAGGAGTTCCTTTAATAGAATTATGAATTTCATCAAAGTAAATTCAGCTCTATTCAGGAAAATTAATGTTAATCGAAATAAATAGAGAATTTCACACGGAGTATGCTTATAGAGAAACTTAAAGCCTCAGATAATAACAGGTGTTAATAATGTATTTTAGTTTGTCTTAACTTAGTAGCAGGACTGTCCGTTCTTCCCCTCTTGGCAATGCCACTCACAGCCATTGAGCACCAATCACAAAATGTAAACTTACAGAATTTTACAACCAAATATATAAAAATAAAGTTAGTTTTAAAATAGTATTTTTTGGAGAAAAAAAAAGGCATTAACTTCTAATGACTAATTTGTAGGAAAAGACCCCAATGAAAGGCGTTCGGATTAGAGTTCTCAATTCCCCCGTGGGAAAACGCCCTCGCTGTTATAAATAATAATCTTGGTGGTGTGCGCGACCAGAATTGCAGGGGCGGATGGCCCCTCGGGAGCCATTTTAATATGTCACAAGTCCCAGGGTCCTGTCCCAACCAGCGGCAGTTAGTGTCACTTCACATATTTTGGGAGAAAATGCTTTGTGCCATCTCTCTCCCCTCCCTCCGGCAGAATTTCAGCTGGAAGTGAGGGCGCGTCAGACAGGAGCTGCGTGAGACAATGCAGATTCCCTACGTCTCGTGGTTTGTTATCGGGGTGCTGGAAAAATAGAGTTAATGGGTGCATTGAAAGCCAAAGCAGATAGTGGGGGGGGGGGGGGAGATAAGTTGGTTGAGGCTGGCTTTCGGACGACTGGGAAGGGAGTAGAAAACACCCAACAGCCCGGTGAATACTTCAATCAAATATATGCCCTGATCTTGTACTCTTTAGACAACACATCAGATACCTAGACATCACCGTGATAAACATTATCATGCGTATTTTCACAATCGTTCTGCAGAAATACCAGCATTTAGAATACTGTTTATGAAAAAAATAAGATTGGCAAAGAGGAAGGTACATTGAATTACTTAGGCTTAAACATTCATTTTAATCCATTGCACTACAAAAGCAGAAAAATCAATTTCCCTGAAAATTTCGTAGAACTTTCGTAATATAATATAAATATAAATATATA
>KZ807056.1:357580-368801 GCA_000696205.2 Oncopeltus fasciatus
ATATATATATATACTTACGTACGTATTTCAAAAAATATTTTTGGAATCAACAGTTGGAGTAGCGGGTTCATTCTCTGGGTATTCAAAAATGACAATAATTATAATTAACAAATCCTGGTAAAGATCACACATAAATATCTTTTCTTCAACTTATTGAACAAAAAAATTTTGAATTTACAATATTTAAATAAACTAAAAATCGAAATTTCATGTCCCACAAGCAGTAGTTAAAATATTAAGAAATAAACATATTTTTTTCTTAAAATTTTAAAGGTATTTCGCCAATCAAAGTTAGTATTCTTCCTAATATAATACAAATACTGATACATAAAAGTACGTTCTAACTTAAAAAGATGTAAATTGTTAATGAAAAGATAAGAAAAGAGCTTTTAATTTTTCCGTTGCATAACAATTTATAAAAAAACTTTCTGAAAGCATACCCCGCGCCCTTGACGACATCTTTTTTCTCATGAAAATGATCGGATAGGGCTGAGAAATAAAAGGTAAAAAATCTAGATTCTAAAAAGTGAATTGTGTCAATCACCACTGTATTTTCTTTCGAAGTAAGTCATTTATTTTATTGTTACCAATATCATATTGGTATTTCTCTTCATTGGACAATACGTCAGGAAGAGAGGAAGAGAGAAACGCTAAACTGAGGACAGAATGATAAAAATACAGGGATGAGTCGCGTAGATAGTCGCAAGATGAAATAACGAAGCTTACGATAAAACTGAAAATTTAACACCCTCTAAATGTATAAGAGCTACACTCAAAGCTCATAGGAGTGAATATAGCTTTAAAAAAAAAAAAAAAAAAAAAAAAAAAAAAAAAAAAAAAAAAAAAAAAAAAAAAAAACTTATAAAAGAAAGGAAGAGAGAATATTTGCATGGTAAAATGTTCTTTTGACTTTTATCTGTAATGTAGAAAAAATAATAACGAATTAATGTTACTGATAGTTGCTGTTTGACCAATGACGATTTACTTCTTTGCTGAAATTTAGCTGGACATAAAGTTAACTACCAATGAAAAAAGTTTTCTGAGTTAACATTTACAAACTCTATTGAAATATTTAGTCATTTTGCAATATCAATATAGATTTCAATGAGCAGTAAAAATCAACAGTAAAACATTGAAAACGTCCCATTTCGCTCACAGGATAGCCCTGAAGATGGCTTACAATGTAAGCCAAAACTTCGGTAGATAATGTAAAAATTTTTTTATTTATAAACCTTGACCGAACACAAAAAACAAATTCTCTAGTGATAGACAATTCATTTTTCTGAACTAGCATTCTATATCTTTAAAAAACCAATGTTTCATTAAAAGAAGGTACCGCACCTACACTCAAACGTTAAAATATTTTTTGTTCTTTCGTAAACAACTAATAAAATATTCGAAAAGTATATTTCAACTTTTAGATTGGTTAATATAACTTCATACCTTCCATATAAAGTCTAATAAGAAAAGCAAAATATATGTATTTTTTCCGCTGACCATTTGATTGTAAAGTTCAATTTATCATATTGTACATTTTACTATAATTGATTGATAAATTAGGTTATCTAGGCATCAACAGTGTTTTTCTCATAGAAAATATTTATTCTGGGGGACTTCCAAGGCCCCCTGATTGGCGAAATAAACATCCGTGTTTCTATAGACAAAATAATATATTTTTAAATTAATTTGAAGCGTCAATCCAGTAACACTGTGCCCAGTAACAAGTAACAGGTGTGCTTATATAACAGGTCCGATTCTACATCAACTTAAACTCTATTTAGGTTTCATTCAATTAAGAAAATCACTTAATAACCTCACACTCATCTTTGAAATTTCGTAAATAAAAGTAACATATTTCTATAATCACCTTCGGAAAAAGTTAGTTGTCAAATCTCAAAAACATGTAAGTAAGAACTCATGATAAAACAGATCAGTATCCAACCAAATCCAGTTAAAGCTATATGATAACATACTGATAGCTAAAATAGTTAAAGAAATGTCTTGCTCGGCTCTACTGGATATCCTGACGGAATGGGATGACCCCAGGGAGGGCGGGAGTCCGCCTCCAGTACCCCGACTGGACGAGAAGAAGGCACGCTGCTCTTGTCCGAAGAACTACGGGAGGAAGGACTTGACAATGACCAAAGAGTTCTTGAGCGGCGCGAAGAAGTGGACGACCCCCGACGATGGAGGATCACTGGGGCTTCTGAGTGCCGCCTTCAACACGAACCTGGGGGATTTCTGCTGGAAAAGATCTACTCCAGGAGGCTCCAGTTTCTGGTCCGTCGTCGAAGATTTCTTCACAGGAATCATCGTCTCCATCGACATACTCACATCTTGAGAAATAACTTCTCATTATCCAATATTTGTACACACCTTTTTTTCTATAAATATATTTTGACATCAAATATTTCAATAGTATTGCTAAATTCCAAAGAAAAGCACGCCACGCAGGAACTACAAAAAATATTAAAATTATTCAAGGAGTAAAAAAGGAAGACATTAAAAAGAATAATTTCAGGTGAGCCCCACTCCTAATGAATCCTTTTTTTCTAATTCACTTAATTAAACCATACAATTTATAAATATTTTATTTGGTTGTGGTTTTTTATCCCACGTAAATTTTAAACAATTATTGAGAGGGAATAGAATAAAAAAAATCTATCTGTCCCAGCCAGGAATCCAACCTGGATCTCCTGCTAGCCGGGCCCGGATAGCAGGAAATCCAGAATCGTTTCCTGGCTGGGACAGATAGATTTTTTTATTCTATTCCCTCTCATTAATCATACAATTTATAGCAGATTTCACAGAAGGCAATGAAGGTTTTTTCTCTGCTATCATGTAATTACATTTTTTTACCTCTTTATGAATGAACGTGAGCATGAAAGTAAATATGTGCGTGAGTGTATACTCATATGAGAATGTTACCCCCTCACATTTTTTTAAAACTTCCCTTTCCTTTTTGCGCCAAAAGGGCGCATGTGTGTATATGCATGTATGTATGCATTCACGCGTTTATATATAATTGAGCTACCTATCACTTTATTGTATATTAGGGAAAAAAAAAGAGAGTAACGAAAATAATATCAAAACAGCAATCATATGAATTATCTTAATAGCTTCTCTCTAAATAAAACCAAAAAAAAAAACCAATAGTTTGTTCATAACAACAATAATTAATTATTTCCCAAATTGATATCCTCAGTGTTAGAAACAAACGAAACACGATATGAATAATATCCGCAAGGATGGAGGGAAAGATATTGAAAACCCTTTTTCTTCCAGTCAGACCCCATTATTATTCGTTCGCAGTTGTCAGAAACAACAGTTAGGGAAGTGAGCTCGGAAACACAACAGAAACTTTTAGAATTGCAAATGACCCTGTTTTAATTATTACATACATATATTTTCAGAATTTTCAGCTGAACTTTATTCAATTGAATTGATTTTGTGACTCCCTCAGTGACTAATAAATTTTTCAAGACCTTTAGAATATCCCAGTGGTTGGGGAAGCTCGAGAGAGAGAGTGAGAGAGAGAGAGAGAGAGAGAGAGAGAGAGAGATGTGTGAGAGAGAGAGATAAAGTGGGAGAGAGAGATAAAGTGGGAGAGAGAGATAAAGTGGGAGAGAGAGATAAGAGAGAGAGAGAGAGAGAGAGAGAGGGGGAGGGAGAGAGAGGGAGGGAGGGAGAGAGAGAGGGAGAGAGAGAAAAAAAATAACAGTGATTTTTTTTCTTCAAAGATATCCAATCCAATAAATTGTTTGAAAATGTCACGGAAATATTAGTACTATACATATAAAATTCTCTTCACAATTTTGAGAAAATACCATGTGCGCTATTATTACTAAAAAAATACTTGTGAATATCATTTAGTGAATTTCATTATGAATAATACTAATTTTCTCCCAAAAATACCCATTAGTTCCAAAATTCCTAGTAAAGAAGTTGTAATTTACATTTAAAAATTAAAAGAGACCGCCCAATTTCGAAATTATTATTCCCATAATATTCCAATTTTCTAAAATAGGAGTTTTTCGAAAAAATTTTTTACAATACAAAAATATCACATGACTATTAATTTGTATGTGTTTTTATTAAATATACAATATATTAGGTAATATATTTATATACGTGTGTTTGTGTTTTAAAAATATTCAATTTGGTTCACCTCCAAAGATTTCGTCTGCCTTGTTTAACTTCAACATTAACGAACTGAAGGTCACTTACCAAATTTAGTTTGAGTTTTTAAAAACACCAACATCTCTGTAACATTCACGTACTAAATACAAACGAAATATCATACATAATGTGCAGTTTTCGTAGAATGATTATTATCATCAATTTACTTTATCTATTTTTTTTTTTTTTAAATTGAGCAAGCGCAAGCAAATAAACACCCACACGTAAATAATCTAAAAGGTTATTTCCACCACCAATGAATATAGAACTATCATACCTTCTATTATCCGTCTTCATTGGTTTGGAAGATGGTTTGGAGAAACCAATGAAGGCGGATAATAGAAGGTATGATAAACACCCACACTCTCACACAAACACAGTCACACACAGTCCCACTCACATAAACGTAGCCGAGGTGTTATCCTCGAGGGAAATGGGATTACTTGAAGATACCGTACCATGGCCTAAGTCCTCCATCTCTCGTTGCCGCCAGAAGTGGGGTTGGGAACACAAGTGCCGCTGGGAACAGGAAATCCAAACATACAAGTCATCTGATGTACTGATTGATAGTTGGAAGGGAGCCGGCCTATCTGGGCCAGGAGGGTGCGGACCGGTCCGGGGCTAGCACTCCTACGCTGTGTCCTTGAGCTACTAATCAGCCATTAGCGTACTCTCGGCTAATTGTACACATCGCTCATCTCTCACTCTCCCCCTCCCCCATCTCTCTCTCTCTCTCTCTCTCTCTCTCTCTCTCTCTCTCTCTCTCTCTCTCTCTCTCTCTCTCTCTCTCTCCCACTTTATCTCTCTCTCCCACTTTATCTCTCTCTCCCACTTTATCTCTCTCTCCCACTTTATCTCTCTCTCTCACACACACTCACTCTCTCTCCCTCTCGCTCTCTCTCTCCCTGTGTGTGGCAGCCCGCGATTTTTATATTCTCATTAAGATTTCAGGCTAGTTATATCACCCTTTTAAAAATGGAGAAGCCTAAAAAAATAGACCGCCTAAAACTGTATATATGTCGATTCCGCAATTTTTAAAAGATTTTTTTTATTTATTATTATTATTAAAACCTTTCATTTCAAGGTGACTCTTATTTTAAATTTGATTTTATTGAAAGCTTTAGATAGATTCATAAATGGTATCAATTGGAATTGGAATCAATGAAGGATTGATAAATCCAAAAGGAATTTACATAAGACAACTAATTGGAAGACAGCAAATTGTAATATCTATAATATAGTATTAATTATATATTATATTGAAATGTATTAATCATTTGTCAAAGATATTAAAATTTATATCCTTTTGGGTTTTTAAAACCAAATTATTTAAAATAATTTATAAAATTAGTATTTAATTGAATTATAAAATCCAGAAATAAAACATTGTTAGTGGTTTCAATTAGGTGGCTTCTTGTAACTAGTCCTTCCCTCTGTGACTGAACGGGAGATAAATAAATACAAAAATAAATCATAATTAAGAATTGTGGGTATAGATGGGCGACCCGTGTCTATCTACAAATAAACTGAATTTGGTACTTCCTGCAAGGTGAAGACAAATTTTCACTATGTTAAATTGGGTCACTCGGGTCGATGGTTTATAGAAAGGGTTTTTCTTTAAAATGACATTTTTTAAATACTTAACTTGCGTTTCGCTAAAGAAGACTCTAAAAGGATGTGAAAAGGAAAATGTTCTATCATTCCCGCCTGGCAAACCTGAAAACAGATGTGATAATAATATCTAACCACATTTGTAGGCGAGCGAGATGTAATAAGTCATTCGCAATTATTTCGAATAGTTAATGAAACCCACAGACTCTTTAACTAGACTTAGTTTACTTAGAGAGTAAGTTTGGCTTAACAGGCTTTTTGAAATTATAGGCACTTAACGTTTTCTACGATATCCGTCCATTCATTGTCCCGCATACGAATGTCAACAAGTAAAATACACACACACATGAAAATGCTACAAGTCTCCCGTACATACTACGTATAAGAGCGAATAGTTCCTCAGGGATTTCGAGGGAATAACACAGGTTCGCACAAAGCACCTGATGAAGCCGCAAAGCCAAGAAACACTGTGTGTTAAAATTTCGTAAGGGAAGCAAAGGAAGCAGTTGATCTGTGCTGTATATAAGGTCACAGGATTCGCTACAAATAAGAAGGTTTACTTAGATACTTATATAAATGGATCCATTAGGAGTGGAGCTCACCTGAATTATTCTTTGATATATAAGGTCTTTTCTCGAACACCATCCAAAAATCACTGATAGGGAACAAATTCCATACTGAAATTATGCTTTATATTGATCAAAAAATATGGAAAAATTGGGCTGCGTTAAGAAAACAGTTGAGTTGGCAACAATCAAATCGAAATTGGCTTGGCCATTGAGCGTATGCTTCTGAAACGAAGGAATCTCACTGTGTAGAGGCTATAGGTGGAAAAATATTACGCTATATAGTCGCGATGCAGTTCTGATTTATTGCAGAGCTGAGTCAAGGCGAACGGCCTTCTTGTAATGCTATGTGTCACTCGGAACCAGAATCCGGGCGACAACGGTCAGAGTTGTTCTGCAAATCTTGTAGGTATCACTCAGGAGATTTCAATATTCCCAAAGAAAAGACCTTATTCAAGGAGAGCATAATGAAGATATCATTAAGAATAATTTCAGGTGAGCCCCACTCCTAATGGATCCATTTATATAAGTAACTAACTAAACCTTCTTATTTGTAGCGAATTTCATCTAAGGAAATGAAAGTATTACCGTTGGTACCATTGAATTACTTTTCTTTTTGGAATATTTAAGTCCTTACTGGCTCTACTTAAGGGGACTGATTATGATTAAATCTTGAATGGACTTATATGAAGAGCTAACGTTTTGACCGGCAATGCAAGCCATCTTCATGGCTGATAATCGTGGCTGGAATGCCAGGTCAATAGAGGTATCAATAAAAATCCGGTCAGGTTCGTTAACCAGCTATGTTCCGAGGGAGCTGAGAATAATTTCTAGTTCCCCGCACTGTACAATCGTTTGTACGTAAATTAATAATGAAATTTGGAATTATATTAATACAATTATCACCATGATTTCATTGAATAATTGTTAAAGTCACTTTTTAAAAAAGTCAGAACCTAAATAATAATTGATTAGGTAAATAATCTAAAAGGTTATTTCTACCACCAATGAATATAGAACTCTCATACATTCTATTCTCCGTCTTCATTGGTCTCATTGTTCTTTTATTTTATTTTTTTTTTAAGTAATTCATTAATTTTTCTCCTAGAATCGGAAAATATTTTTAGCTTTGTGAATAATACGATACACCACATGATTTAATTGTAAGAAATATGGATTAACTTCTTAGAAAGATGTGATAGAAGATTAGGCCGAGGAGATGATGGATATCTTCACAGAGAGAATTCCAATAGGCATGGATCCCAGTCTCGGTGGCTCTAAAACCTACCAGGATTACAGATCTCCTTGCACAGGTGGGCCGATGCAAATTTGGGTTGACGCAGCGGAGGAAGGTATCCAAGACAACGGCTGGCTTCGTCCTGGGTTGCCTTGGTGATTCTAATCCCCTCAGGCATCGATACCCGACAAAACAATATCATCTCTTTAGTCTTAGTTAAGCCCTGCCCCTCCTTCCGCAACCCTTCCACATCCGTCTCACATTCCCTCCTCCCCCAACCACCCCCGACGACGAGGGCACGTCAGCACGAGGGGAAGCCCCTGGGTAATTAACTCCATTAAACAACAGCAGGTCTTTCTGCCTGTGCTAAGGTAAAGTCAAAAATAAAGCGGCATCTTGTGGCCAAAGCGGTAAACTAACAAACAAAAATATAGATCCTTCCAGGCAAATATTCTAAGTCTGAAGCTTTTCTGAGTTGTATCGAAAACATTCTAGTGGCATAAATACCAACGTCGTGTACGAGTGATTTCTAATACCAATATTCTTGCTTGTGAAGAAAGAAGGAACAGATGTACAAATGTTAAGCTGCAATTTTAATAAAATAAATAAATATAATTAATTAGATTCATTAAGAAAATAGTAACAATAAAAAATGTTTTCGTTGTACAAAAAGTGATTCTCCAGGTCCACACAATGCTCAATGTAGAGTCTGACATAAGGACATGTTAGTCAACATCAGTAGTTTTTTTTAAATTTATTTAAACTTTTAAGAGAATCATAAAATGGATTCAATAATTCATAAATTTTCAAACCAATGTATATTTTTATTTCCAAGTCCCTGCAATATGGAGTGTAAAGTAATAGAAGGGTAAAATCTATCGGAAATTGTTCCAAAAAGGTTCAAAAATACAAGCTCAAACTGATAGCAGAAGGATTTAGGCCTATACTTGTAGGCTCCATCACTTTTTGAGGAATAACTTACTCAATGAATTTATAAATTATAAATAAAATAAATAAATTATGAAATACTTCGATTTGGGACGAAAGAATGCAAAAAAAGCGAATTGAATGGCTGCCCCTGCGGAAATAAGTGTGGTCAAGAATAAATGTTACGCTAATTGAATCGATTCATTTCTTTGAATGTAATAACGCACATAATGGCATAATTTTTGACTTTTAACATTAATTTTTTTAGGAAAACATTAGTATTAGTAATGTGTAATAGTATTCAGAATGAAGCCGTTTAATACAGAATATAGAATTTTAAAATCTCTCTAATTAATAAATATATTTATATGGTCATTTTTTGGCTGTTTCTCAAATTTATGGATTTCAACGGTTATTTATACAAAATATTTTTGTAGATTACTTAGTTGCTAATTGCTTTTTACTAGACATAATAATAAAAATCATAAATTAAAACAAAACCAAGAATGTCGGGAAAATTTTTAAAAATTTAGTTAATAAGGCTCAAAATCGCTAAATTTTACTAAGAAAAGGTCAGATACACAGTACTAGTCACTGGTCAACAGGTTATTTTTCCGTGGTTAACGTAGTAACAAGAATATAAAGTATTATGTATTCTAAATTAAAGAATGAGATATTGTTATTTTAGGAGAAAGCTTATATAGTTATTTATTAAAATTTTTTTTCTAGCCTTGTTTTTAAAATATATATAATAATATTTACAAAAAAAAAATGATATCAGTTAATCCATTAATTTAGGTTGTTATAGTGGTCGAAATAATCCTGATTCCTGTATTTTATTGACTAATTTATAGTAAATATATTTAAGGGTATTTATAAGGCGTAATAACCTAGAAGTTGATTGCCCTCCATTATGATCTACTACTACTACTAAAGTATTATGTTAAAAACAACTTTAGTCAACTAATATATATATTAATAAAAGTAACTGATATAGATACTCACATTTTTAACAAAAATTATTCAAAACTTGACTCACCTAAAAAAAAAAAAAATCAATTAATAAAAAGAAGTTACTAAGGTGGAATCCAAGAGAAAAAATGTAAAGGATTACAAAAATATAAATTAGGCATAATATATAAATATTGTTTATCGCTAGTCGTAAGAGCTGTTACTATTCTCTCATATCTGTGAATATTTTCCGTAGCTGTCATACATTAACGTGAAATCTTAACATTGAACAAGGTGGTAATGGTTAAGAAACTAATTTGAGTGGAGTGAAGAAGTGGAGACCGGTTTGATGGCCCCCACGAGCGACAATTTTGTGTCACTATAATTATTAAATGGGTCCAAAACAGAATTTCCATAGGAAAATCATCCCCCCCCCCTTCATCGATTTCATGAATGATTCAAGAAGGCGACCGTTAGAGAAGTTGTCTCACCTCTATCAAAACTTTCTTCTTGCAGGTCTTTGGATTTTTTTTTCCCCCCCTCCCTCGGACAGAACATGGAATGGGTGTCACCCGCTAAAATTAACCTAGGTGCCGGTGCCTCCGGCTGAAGGGAGCGGTCATTTATAAATTATTCATAGAAGGCGATTGACATTCAAGAAATTTAAATTGTCCCCTCAACTTCTCGTTCCCTCTCTATTTTTTATTTTTTATTTTTCGAACGCCACAAAATAATCCCAATGAAGCACGCCTACATGACTCAGTAGGCTTGTCCACTCTCCGAAACGTCTTCTGTAATGGGTTCTGGATTGCCCGAGGACAAAAAGTAGAAAAGTCATTTCAATTTATTTCGCCCTAGGAATAAATTTCTGTCAAAAGGTGATACATTAGACGGTCTCTAATGGCCCCAGGAAGCTACGGGATAAACTAAAAAATATCTGAGAAGCAGTCTCCTTTATGTTTTATCTCTATTTTATACATACAGTAATTTAATGTCATATTTAATTGTTAATAGAGTTGGTTATTGATTTCCTTTATAAATACTAAACCTATAATTTATAAAATCCTTTAAAACAGTGGGACAAGGAATCTTTTATTGACGAATATGTAGTGATATAGGGATTAATGGAGAAGCATTTGATTCGTATCTTCATTCAGTTCACTCTCTTCGTTAGATATTTCTAGTGATAAATAAAATTGATATTTAAAGACCAAACGAATGAATTTAAGTCCTTATGCATTGTATGTCATGATTACAAGTTTTACAATTGACAATCGTAATAAATCAACAGGAAAATCATTTACAGTAGTACCATGACTCAACTTGTGCGAAATTTCAACAGATCTTTACTTATCCTAAATTACAAGTTCAATATGTTGATGAGGGGAGAGGGGGAAGGAGTGTAGCGCAAGACAAAAATGTATTAAATTCCTATTTTCCTATAATTTCTTATTACGAAAAAAAATTTAGAACATAATAAATATATGTTCACGTAGGTTTCGACGGTCGTCAGAAGTATTTACCGTTTCTTCTTCCGGGTTGGACCATGTCAAATTGGTGTTATTTGCCGAGCTTTCGCACCACCTGGATTTTAAAAATCTCTCTTTTACAACTCTCATTCTCTTTTCAGCCCTGAAGAAGCCATCACATGATGTGCTAAAGCTCGGCAAATAACACCAATTTGACTCGGTCCAACCCGGAAGATGAAATGGTAAATACATCTGACGACCGACGAAGCCTACGTGAACAT
>KZ807056.1:406253-425034 GCA_000696205.2 Oncopeltus fasciatus
TATATATATGTTCCTATTATTAAGTCATTACTTTATTAAACGTTTATTGTTGTTCAATTCTTTTCAGAGAATACTAGTGAAACAAGCAGATAAAATCAAATAAAAAAATGTTTAATAAAAGAGAACATTTTCATGATACTTTGGGCGCTTACTAGTGTGAAATGTTTACCAAATTACATGTGAAATTAGAACATCCTAAAAATGCTTCACTTAAGTCCTTAGGATGACATAATTTCTATAATTTAGCTTTGTCCCTTTAGTTGAATTCCGGTTTAAGTCTAAGGAAAGCCAACATGTTGAATCTGACAATACTTGATTGCTACAAATGACGTCACGCTGTTTAAGAAATTCAAATTTCGTGTGTTAAATAAAATAATGGCTAAAGTAAAATGATTATGTGAACACAAGCGCCAAGTTTAAATCCTATATTTGCTTACTTTTCTCACAATATGCTTAACAGCCAGTAAATAAATCTGTATAAAAATAAAAAAATATAATTGTATGCTGCTAGAAAGGTAATAAATTAAAGTTAATAAAGTCAATAAATTAATTTTTAAAAAAGCAATACATATAAATTGATACTTCCAAATGGTCCTTGAAAGAATTAAGTTTTAAATGCTAAAAGGATTTTTCTTAGAATTTATTAAATATAAGTATAAGAATTTTTTTTTAATCCATTTTTATTTGGCATAAGTCAAGAAAATAATTTGAAAACTATCTAGTTAAGGTATGAATTAAGCAAACACAACGAGAAGCAAGAGATTAAATATGTAGATTGCGACACTTGTCAAAGGGATGAAATTCCAAAATTGAAGTTGAATTTACTAATCATTTTAAACATTCGTTGCTATTTTAAAATTTGAAGCTATAATTTAATCCTCTTTAGGTAGCTAGGTAAGTTTCCTTAAAAAAGGTTGGTAATGAATCAAATTTTTGAATTTACCATGGCGATTAAGCTCGATTAAGAGAAATTTTAAGAAGGGCACAAACATTTTTTTTTTTTTTTTTTTTAATTTTCGAATTCAAGGTTGCTTCAAAAGTAAAACGTCAATTATTAGGGAAAACAAACTGGCTTACAAAAATTAGTTTCCTATTAGGAAAACAAGTAACAAGTAATAATAACGCGTTGTAAGAACGAACTTATCTATGGATCTGCGGGTTTAACATATTTACCAACATTAGCCATAAGCCAATGTGCAAGAGAACGTAGAGTTCTAATCCTTAGATGATTTTAGTTGGGGTTCCGTCAAGGTAGATCCAAAAAACACAAATTTAAAAAATGTATTTTTTAATAATGGATTATCTGCCAAAGTTTCGGCTTACATTGTAAGCCATCTTCAGGGCTATCAAGAAGATGAGAGAGGACGTCCTGTCCCTAAGTTCACATTTCCAAGACTGACTGACTGACTGACTGATTAGAGTTCTAATCTTCACTAACCTCTTGTTAGAAGATCATCGACGAAGAAAGATATACATAAGATGTTAAAAGTTGTCATGAAAGACTAGATTCCCGAATAAAAGCGTAGAGGAATGCGCTCGAACCTGCACATCCACTCGCATACTTACAAGACACAAATCCACAGAATGGTAGCTCATCTAACTGCAGAGGTCAAGTCCACACGCTTCGGGCGGGCGGACAGACATATAAATTGGATATACATCTAAATTGGTTTTCAGCCTTGCAGAAGTACGGGGCAGGTCTCCGAAGGTTCCTCCCTCTAATTAATTCCAAAGAGGCATATATTAGCGTTGGGGGTGCACATCGTGCAGTATATCAGACGTCCTACGCTCGTACCCCAACACACGTACAGTCCACATGTAACGGTGAAGATCAACCTCCCCGAGTGCAGTAATGTTTTCAGAGAGCCAGCTATAAGCAACTCGGCATTAGCTACATTACTCACTCCAAACACATTTATACTTCACAAAAGCGTGCAAGTAATTCTCTCACAATGATTGGCCCATACAAAATGCTTCACAACCCTTATTTACAACTGAAAGATAGTACACTATTGGACTTTCTAAACATTCAGTAACATACAGAAAATTCGTCCCAATAAAATAGTTTAGGGTATAAAATAAAGAACATAAACAATGAAAAAATCCTTGAATTAAATAATATTATACAATAATTTGGAATTCGTAATTATTAGCAATTTTTATTATAGTGGTACAGGAACTATGTAAACTAAACGAATTCTACCGAATATTAATTATTAAAAAAGTCATTTTAAAATACATCTGAATTTAAAATTCTGATAAATAACTGTTTAAAATTGTTATTGCCTAATGGTTTTTGTTTAAAATATTAATATTTATCCTAAAAATATGAAATTAAATAAAGTAAATGACGAGAGTCGACAAATAGCTTGATAATGTTAGCTCCTTCGAGTTTAAGACGGAGTTCTCGCCTTTCTCGTGGGTTAGACTCTCGCTACTGTAGAGGGAGTTTAATGAGATATCTAGCTAGTCCTTGTGGTGTAACGGTTTAGCACACCGGCCCGGATAGCAGGAGATCCAGGTTCGATTCCTGGCTGGGACAAATAGATTTTTTTATTCTATTCCCTCTCATTAATTGTATGAAATTATAAGATTTATTGACAGTTCATACTTAAATAAATATTCCTATTCTCGTTTATTTCCCAATAAAAAAAGTTTATATTTTACATTTTTTTTTTGGCCGCTTACAAAAAAAGAAATCTCTTTCTGACCTGTAATATCCTTTTCGTTGGACTGATGCAAGAAATGAATGAACCAAGAAATGCAATCACGACTAGACAAAAAAGTGTCAACCAGAAAAGAAAATAAAAACAGTACAGAACGATTTCAATATCTTTTTTTTTTTTTTTTTTTTTTTCCCTTTGATTACTAATAGCATTATCTTTGTTTCTTTCCTCGTTCCCTTTCCTCAATTCTCGGAGGTGGAGACAGGAGCAGGTGCCTAATAACCCCGGGGGATGGGATCACGTCCACGGTCACCGCCATTACGGGAGTCCTACGGGATAAGAAGGGGGTAGTAGCGACGTGCCTTTTGGTGACAAAAAAGAGAAATGAGTCCGCGGTGTGATGGCAGACCTAATGCAGGGGACAGATCGGAAATTACGGTCCCGGGCAAGGGCTGGGGCTGTCCGGAGATTATCTGTGAAGATTGGCTCCCGTGAGCGGGGATCATCAAAGTGACCCGGGAGCTGTTTCAACTGATGATGGATTGCGACGTGACGGGGGCCGCCGGCATGCTGATGGGTACCGAAGCCGCACGATGATAGCCGACCGTCAACACATTCGGCTATGGTTATCATGAAGTATTATCAAAATCGGAAGAATAATTGTAATTCTTTATAAATTCCTCTTCAGGTCTTGATTGTGTCGAAAAGAAGTTTTTTGCCGAGATTTCGCTCATATTTTGTGAGTTTCTCGGGTGGAAAATGAGTTTGCTTTAAATGATAAAAATCGTTCTTGATTAATTACTTAAAAAGAACTCGTTAAAGATTCATTAATTTATCATTGCTATTATAACGTGAAATTTGATTGGATATCTAAGAAAATCAGGAAAATCAGTTAGGATTAGGCAGATCATCTTTTTAAAAAAATTCATTTTTTTAAATTTGTATTTTTTTTTGATNCCTCGTGTCGCCATGTTTTATTCAACCTGTCTTCTCCGGGGTAACCCTTACCCTGGTCCGATCTCGACATCTTCACACGCCCCGGCCTAAGCGCGGAACACGCATCAAAAATAAACGGACGGGCCGGTTCAATGATTTGAAATATGCCCTCGAGGTGGAGAAGCCAGACAGACGTACAACGCCTGAATGTTTCTAATCCCAGTCAGCAAGTGGTCCCTATGAATTGGCCGACAGATGGGAATTAAATAGCTTTTCCTTTTTAATATCCTAATAATAAGATCTTTCATACCATAAATATAATTTTATTTCCACAGATAAATAATGAAACATAACTCATTTTTATGAACTAATTTAATTCAGACAAGTTAAAATTTTATTCTAAGATGATTTTAGTTGGGGTTCGGTCGAGGTAGATTTAAAAAAAAACACAAATTAAAAAATACATTTTTTAAATTTGTATTTTTTGGATCTACCTTGACCGAACCCCAACTAAAATCATCTAATAATAATAATATCTACATTTAAAAAACGCTCCGTTTGAATAATTTATTTCCCATGTTGAAAATATGCTGGAGGGTAATGAACTAGCCGGGATGGCTTTAGACGCCAAGATGGCATTATTTAGTGACATGGTGAATATTCGTCCTTAAAGGAAAGCAAGGTGATGTCGCCTGGTTATCCCAGGGATTCGTAAGTCAAATCGGGAATGACAGAGCGAGGATGATGAATTCGGCTTCTAACAGTCAAATCCTACGGGAAAGAAATATCAGAAACAGAAGACATTTGAACTAATAAATTGTGAAGTTATCTACATTATCTTTAAAGAAATTATACATCTACATATACTAATAGTATAGAAGTATACACAGTAAAGATGGCTACACATTATTTTCCTGTTTTAAAGTGAAAATAATACAAATAATTGGTCGTTGTAAAATCAATCTAATTAATTATTATTTTTTGAAAGTTATTTTCTGTACAAAATATATACAATACATAATTTACTGTTTATTTATATTTCTTTTCTCCGACCATTGTGGGTCGTAACTCGTCCTCAGAATACTCAAACTAATTAAGGCAAAAATTTTCAATACCTCATTATTACTTTTTTTTTTTTTAATACAAAACTTAAAAAATTTAATAACAGAATAAAGGTCTTCATTATATATTAATTTCCAGGATATAAAGATTACTAAACAATGTTCAGCGGTATTCCCACATGGGCACTCGCTGGACTATTATACCATCCATTCCTGTGTAATAGGAACAAGGAAGTAGGATACACGATCTTGGTAGACAAAGCGAGCGGGTTATACATGCAGTTTTATAGACAAAGTTTAATGAAGGGACTTCATATAAAATGAAGAAAGAAGAAGAGGTGGTGATGAAATCCACTGGATGACAAGGAAAATGTGGAGGTACCCAATAAATACAAGTTGGAATAAAAAATTATTAAGATATACAATGCCCATTTATAGATATTTTCAGAAATCAAGATATTTAATCCCAGGATGGATATACAGAGCTAACCATGTTGGCTCTTCGAGCATCAAGTTAACAAAATTAATTTTTCATAGCTCAACACCATTTGTATATATGTAAAGGTTTTTCCGGGTTGGACCGTGTAAAGTTTTTGATGGTTGCCGAGCTTTCGCACATCCTGTGATGGCTTCTTCAGTCATTCTCTATTCAGCCCTGAAGAAGCCATCACAGGATGTGCGAAAGCTCGGCAACCATCAAAAACTTTACACGGTCCAACCCGGAAAAACCTTTACATACATCTGATGACTGTGGAAGCCTACGTGAACACCATTTGTATAGTTTTCTAAAATAATCTGACAGGTTATCAGCAGTAATTAAACATTAATAAAGGAAATGTCCTAAAATTAAATTGGAATTTCTCATTCATAACCCAAAAAAGTACTTATTGAGGGACAAAACGACCATGATCCCTTCAAGGAAAGGGAATGAAAGAGGCTCTTTTTTCAATTTAGCCTGACAATTTTTTTTTTTTTTTTTTTTTTTTCTTCTCAGGAGTTATTTTATTCCAAGTGACTGTCCTAGTTGTTAATTAATAAATATAACTATGCTGCAATGAAGAGCGACAAGGGCGCAATGGTTACTTTCTCCTCTTTAATATTCATTTAAAAATAATGGGGGAAAAATGCGCATTAGCCTTGGTGAAGTTCTTCTTCGCCATCTCGTTACAGGTTTGAGAAATCTTCTCACCTTGTATTAAATCCAGACTATTACGCCTAAGGTCGGCAGTCGTTTCAATTTTAATTAAATGTTAATTATTTAATCAAGTTCCTTTTATGCGTTAACAAAAAGAAGAGGGGAAAAGAATGGAAATAAAAAAATAGGTTGGATTCGTTGTGGAAGGAAAGACAAATGCCACGCTCAACATATATCATACATTCCGAGCGAAAAATATGACGTAGAGTCTTCCTGAGAATTGCTTGATTTAATTCAGGCTACTCATTAGTTTGCAGGATTAAAAAAAAGTACAAAAAATAAAAAATAAAATGTAGAATCCAGATTGAACCTAATTATCTCAAAGCTATCCTTTACGGTTTATGTATCATACATCAAGGGAAAAACAACGGAAAACTTAAGATCAAGTGTCCTTTTGATTAGGTTCAAAAATTCACCAGCACAACGATTCGAAAGAGATTGTATTGTCGCTTACCTACGGACTAAAAACTCAAGGGTTGCTTCACACGAAGTGATTAAGATAAATTATAGAACATTATTTCTTGGTTAGGTAAATAGACGCCATGAACGATGCACCATGATTCTACTAGGCCAGTCATGGAATGTTAGATTTTATGGAATATTCGAACACAACCTGCCAACGAACTTCTCAATCAAAGAGGTTCTTTCATCTGTTCATCACCTGAGAGCAAAGAGGTTGAAGTGAAGATATACTCACACAGTCACAATCTTTTCGACCTAGAAGGGTGAAACTGGAGACAACAGAATCAGATCACCGAAATAACCATTTCCTCTCTTTGAAAATAATAACCACAAAGCTAATAATAAGCATGAGTGTAATCTAAGGGCCCAATGAAGCACTGCTAGTTTATGTAGTGCCTTGTATATACGATTCTAAGTAAAATTTGCCTGTGCAGTACCATGGGTGTTACTAGTAGAGTTTTACCTCTTGACATAACAAATTATTTAAAAACTGATTCGGCTTTTTATGGATTTGATTTATGCCTTCAGTTATCTCCAGAGACTTCGAAATAACGCCTCTTATAGGTGGAATTTACTTGTGGGTGGGACACATCACCTACAGTGGAAGCAGGGCCGAAAGCCTGTACTTCAGCAATCTAAATTAAATCTGGGGAGGCACGCAGGACTCTTGGAGCGAGGGGTCAGGCCAAGCAGGTGACCCTAGGCTTGCGTCACCATCGCCAAGGTGAAAAGCAAGAGACCAGAGCCACTGACTGCTATTATACAAGGCACCAGTCCTTTCCAGGCTCACCGGCAGCAATAAACCTCCACCCATGACACACACATGACATAAGATCCTCCACTCACAAAGCTAATCAAAAAAAAGGAACTCTTTGCCACAAGGAGAACCACAAAAAGACATTCATTATGAGACGGAAAAAAAAAGGATAACTACAAGAATAGAAGATAAGCAGAGATATCTCAAAAAGATAAGGAAATATAGAATTAAGGAGCATATATATATATATATAAAATGAAAAGTGCGAGTGGCTCTTAAGAACTAAAATAATGATGGGTCATTAGAAGAGGGACAGATGCAGTTCTGTCACAGGCAATTCGCATCAGGTGAGGCACCGTGTAATCAGCTGGAAAGGAAACATTGATGTCAACAGTTGGGAAACGAAAGGAAGAAATATAGACAAAACGCAAAAGGCGGAAACAATCTCTCGCCCCACATCCTCTAGCACAAGGTCACCCGCGAGGGAGGAGTCTTCACCCCATATTTTTTAATAAATGCCTTAGGTTCGACCCATATCATTATCCTCACTGCACAAAGGGGAAAGATTTTACATTCAGCCTTGGTTGATTTCCTTTAAGAATAATTTAAATATTCAATAGTTTAAAGAGAAAATCGAGGGGAAAAATATTTTTAATATTAAAAATATTAAACTATTTTAGGTTTAGACTATTATATATCAATACTCCAAAGTTATACTAATATAATTGTTTAATATAAATAAAATAACAGTAATTGATTAAGTAAAAACATCTTAGCGGTAATAATTAAAAAGAAAAAAAAAATGGCTCATTCGACCTTGACACGCCTGCGAGGTCAATGAGCGTAAAAGTTGAGATCACTAAGGCTGGGAAGGAAAAGTTGTGAAGCTCCCCAACCTTCGTAGTAACTATTTTAAAAACACGTTCACATAATCATATTTATATATATTTATTTGTAAGCAAATTCGTATAAAATAAATATGTTACAATAAATTATGTCCACCAATTCAGCAATTATTTTAATACAAGTTCTTAGTCCATAAGCCTTTTTATTATATTTCAGTTTTATATATTGATGCAGGTAACCACAGTTTATAAAATAGTTCCTTGAACGAACTAAGTTGTCACAAATTTAATAAAATATCCTAGAAAATATTTTAAATTAAATTTTTGATTAAATAATTTATATAAATTGAGTACAAAAATATTATGGGTTAATGCAGTAGTGTCATAAAATGTGCCTTCACTTTCATCTGAGGTGTAGGACGAGTAAGCTCAAAGACACAGTAGTAGAGTACATTTAAAAAACAAATTATTTTTTACTATCAGCTGACATTGTAAGTCATCTTCAGGGCTGTTATGAAGGCGAGATGAGACGTGTTATAAAATCTTGGATCCAATCTTGACCAAATATCAACAAATTCTCTACAAAGATTTCCAGGCTACCAAACATTCATTTCCTACAATGACCCTCCCTGTATCTACAAAGGGTATAATTAATTTAATTTAATTAAATTCATTAATTTAGTAATACTTCAGCGTCTTGGTTAATCTAACAAATTAATGAAGAGAGGATTATCAGGAATTCTGCCTAAAAACTAATTAAAGATTTAAGATTAAGATTTAATTAAGAATTAAAAACTAATTTATAACCAAAAAATTTGTTTACTAGTTTTTAATTTACTACCAAGACCGAAATCCTGATTATCCTCTCTTCATAAAACTTAACGGTCAACAAATTTACCTCCTAACGAATTAATCTTCACACCTGACACTCCTAGGAAGTTCATTAAAAAAAATGCTAACTTATTTTCTCTAGCATAAGTTAATAACGAGACAAATTTATTATGTTATTAAGAGACATAAATTATAACATTTCTCTCAGCGCAAAAGAGTTATAATATCATATAAAAATGTGATTCAAATAGCAACAATTTATTGATGCAAATATTTACAATATTCCAACTGCATTAAAGTTCATCAAGTACTAAGGTGAGTTTAGTGTATTATTTAGAAGTGAAAACACTCTTATGGGGTCACATAAAATGGATTTATGACTTTATTAAAGCTCCAAGTTAGTGAATTAAGTCTTCAAAGGAATCAAGAAACAGCCATAAAAAGCGGCAGAACCAGGAATAATTAGGCTATCACACAGCTGAAAGAATTATCTCAACGAAGCGTTGCAGTAAAAGCTGTTTCGTGAGGCGCAGGATTGGTAGGCAGGAGGCTTCATTGCTGCTCTCCCGATGGGGGGGGGGTTCGAGAGAAGGTTATCATACCGGCGGTGTGTTACCGGTCTGCTACCCGGAGGTAAGGTTACCAACCCCCTCCCGGGTTGCAGGACTCGTATCGCCGACAGACAACGAGAGCACGTCTCTCGCCTCCCGCCGAGGAGCCAATTTAAATATCCAGTCTCGGTCGGAGAAGTTTCGGCCACTCCCGGGCGGTTTTTAATGACGGAATTTCTCAAGAGTTCCCACATCGCGCACCGATGACGCAAGATGATGTAGCCGCGCAAGCAGCGGGGGACCATCGCACACATATACGCTCATCACGCAGACCGGAGCAAATTGGGTCCCTACGTCTATAAATACAGACTGCTCGCCCAGCTGAAACGTGCTGCGTTCATCTGCCTCTAAAATAGCAGACACAAGTAGGCACCGTCATTCTTCAATTATCCATTCATCTTCTTTTCCGCTTTTATTGATAACTACAGAGACAAAAATCAGGGTGCACCTCGCCTCAAGAGAGTACATCCCAAATCTAGTAGCAGCCAGAAGTAAGTCTAAGAAAAACGCTCTGAATTCTGCTCATGAAGAGAAATACATGAGAATCCTTCCCTCTTGAAAATCTCTCAAATCTATTCATGTTAGTCATCCACGAGACAGTAGATCGGTGGTGGGGCCGCCCGTGTGATGTCGCTGGGTCCGTTGTGGGGCCGCAGGTCGGCGCTGTGGGGGACTCGGAAGCCGACCTGGAGGATGTGGACGGCCTGGTCCAACCGTGCACATCCTCACCCCCAGGTATGGCAGCCAGAATTTAGTCGGACCGGAACGTCTAGGGGCAAGCCTGGTTCCTACAGTGCTGCCGGTGGCTCCGTGGCGGGCTTGGGGAATCGCGTGGGGGGTCCGCCGTCTTTATTGTTTCGCCTTCCCTACGTACTAGGAACTAATATTAAGAATCATAGGCGATGATAACCAAGTCGTTGAGCGCTTATTTATTAAAAAAAAAAGAAAAAGAAGAGAAATAAACGAAAGGAAGCTTTTATCCTAACTAATAAGGAGAGTCTCCTGATGGATTTTACACGTGTTTGAAGGTATTGTCCTGAATCTGTCATTCGCCCTGCTATAGGTATGAGCAAATGAAGGCAATAAGTGACAAGTAAAATGGCGCAGTTAGCAGCATTGTCGAGAGGATCCACAAGTGTGGTAGTTCCCTAAGGTGACGTCTCTCGATAGCGGAGACGTACAATGGGCTATTAGCTATCGGCTCTCAGCGGCTAGGAGTGAGTGGCTTGTTAGCCTCTTGTGCTGACAATAATTCAATCAATCTTAATCCTGGGGGGTTCTTGTCTCGCCCCGAAGAGAGCGCTCTCTGCAGCGCGATGTGTCTCCTGCAGGCACGCACTACTCACCACTACAAATGGCCGCACCCTTACTCAGCACCTGCTAACAACCCGCCTGTTTTCACGTCAATCCTTGTAATTAGTTGTTTTTTCCTTTCCTGTATGAAGTAGGAATCAATTTACACAAACATTCCTTTTAAAAAATTGTTTTCCTACTTCTATTCTTCTTTACCCTTAAACTAAAATGGAAGTATCCTTTTCTGGCAATCCACATATCAATAAAATGATTTTTAAAGGAAACTTTAGTAGTATATACAGGTCACTTTTGGTGATCAAATATATGATCTGTTATCTTAACATATATCATTAAAAAATATCTATTTGAAATTGTGTTAAATATTAAACTAAATATCCTAAAGATTTCTCTCGGGTATCCCACCTTCGTGATTCTAGTTACTATAATAAAGGTTAATATCAAACAATTTAGCAAAGAGAAGAGAGCATAATTAACAAGTAATATGTCGGCAATCCCTTAGTACAATCCCTGCCAAGTATTGCTGCAACACTCCTCGCACAATTAGAGCAGATTTCCTTCAAGAAAATGAAATTATTCAGGTAGATCTCATGAAGGGGCATTTCGTTCAGCGGGCCTACAGTTACTAAATACTAATTCGTATCTTCCCTTTCTAGTTTCCGTAATTCTTGAAATAGAGAAACTAAATTAGGGCATTAAAATTCCTTCTGCAGGTCATTGGATGAGTTTGTAAAAGACAGTTAACGAAGACCAACTTTTAAAGCTGTTATTTATTTATTTCACTAGTCCAATACAACAAATATAGAACTTTGTATAACGCTGTAGTATAACCTAATTTTACTAGCCTACTTAATAACCTAAGCCAATTTTCTTGTAAATTACTTTTAAAAATAATATTTTAAAGAAAATAATTACGCAGGTAGACGTGCTCAACCAATTTTTGCCGCTTCTAGTCCAAAACCAACTGCAGCTGAGCAAACTTTTTTATCTTCATTACCCTCATCTGCTTGCCACATATATCACATATATTTGAATCATTAATGAAAAGTTTGCTTATTTTATGCAGCGTGTTACTGGATTTTAGGAAATAAAAAATGGTTCGACAATACAATATTATAAATTCCCATTTATTTTCTTTCTGATATTTATTTTCCGCAATATATTTTTTGAATAGCTCAAAACATTTTCATTGATGCTTTCTTTATAAGTTTCAAAATTACTGTAAATTACCTCAGAAAATATCAATTAACTTATATTGCACTCAATGTATCGTTTTCAACTGGGGCGAATTTTATTTTATCATTATTGATAAGATAATGAAATTGCTTAGGAACTATTTTGCTTATCATATACATCCGACTCCTTACCTTGCCGTAACTAAATCAAGTGCATTAATATGAAATCGTGATGCGAGTGACTGTATCTGCATTTATTTTTATCATTCAAACTACACTTTTTACATAATACATTCTCAAATAAATTTCCTCCTCTGGATACTATGTATTCTTGTCTCACAGAAACTTTGAGATGGCTATGTTTCTGAAGAACTCTATATCTACCAATGCAGGAACTTATATTGGTTCAATGATTATTTGCCTAAGCATCGCTTATATTGTCTTTTCAAAGCATTCAAGCATAGGCGCAAGTGGGATATTTCCGTCACTCGTCGGTGATACTCTCCTGCTTTAGATATCCTGCCTGGAGAAGAACCTATTGGACTGCCGAAAAAAAATATATCTATAAGTAGGACTCCGGCTGTGGGATTCCGGGACACCGACCGACGTCGTCTTACGCAAGCTATGGGCGGCTGGAAAAGATCCCGATCGTGATAGGGCGATACTGAATTCAAGTGGCGAACGGCCATTACATCTCGGTCGGTGAAAGGCATAAACACACTCTTCGAGCTACATCTTCTGCCGGGAGCGGGACACGCCCTACAACGGAAGGACGTCCTCGGAAGCGCCAGGACAGCGCATAAGAAGAAGGTGGATGAGGGCTTCTAAGGGCTGAGGGAAACATGCGCTTCTGTGGGGGCACTGGGGGTATATATATACCATAAGAAATATAGAAAGCTGGAATATGGTCCTCGATGAATGTGAACTGAAAACTGCAAACATTTGTAAGGAAATTCCAGGACTCTGCCATGCAAATCAGATAATTATTAACTATGGCCAACTCATTTTACAAGAATAGCTATAAGAAAATCCCTTAATTCAGATTGTATTGTGAATCCCACAAAATTAGCCAAAATATGGCTACATACAAGAGAGCATAATAATATAAACAAAAAATAAAGAAAAATAAAAAATAAATAAGTTTTTATTTATCTAGTACTTATTGAACTCCTTTAAAGGAAGAGTTCGTACCGACCCATAAAGGCAAGTTTTCACAAATTAGTCATAAAATTATTGATTATGCATCAATAAGGATTAAAAATTCAATCAATATCATACTACGACAAACATCCCAGAAAGAATGGTTACGTATAGATTTAAAAAAAAAAATATTACTTAAATATATCATTGATGGGTGCAAGTGATTTGGAGATATAGGTTAAGAACCCCAATATTGATAGAAATAGTAGTCAAAATATAGAATTAAGAAAAATATGTCACATGAAAATGATTCTCAAGGTAAGAGCTGGTAATAAATAATTATAGATAAATTATCTTAGAATACTAACAAAATATATTTAAAATAAATAAATATTACCGTGCAGACGGTTGGTGGTATTATGCTCTCTTGGTGGAGAGGTCGGCCTTCCGGGCGCATAAACCATGAAGCGACGGAAGCCCACTGAAACACAACGGAAAAGACACGTTAGAATGTTACATATGAATCAGCTGTACAATTGGGAAAGAGAAAATCATGAAAAATTCATAAACATGGCTGCTCTTGTAACTAGCTTCAAATGTGTTGTCCTTTAAATGAGTAAAGCTAGCTAGCTGATCTTGGGTAAAGTCACAAAAAAAAAAAAAAATTTATTTTTGGTTTCTCTAAAAAATAAATCAATACAATTATAAGATGTCTTTTGTTGGAGTTTGGTCAAGGTCATATACATGTATATCCAAAAAAAATTTGAAAAATGTGTATTTTTTTAAAAATTATCTACCAACGTTTCGGCTTACATTGTAAGCCATATTCAAGGCTATCATGAAGGCGACAGGGGACGTCGTGTCGCTGAGATACCATTTTCATGACTTAAATCAATACATTTTCCATAGTACAAAACTGCTTTTTCAAATATACACAAACATATATTTCGTTTAAGATAAGGCATGAGAGAAAATAATATATTTTTAATGTTAAGAAATTATATACATAAGAACAAAATGAAACATTAAAAAAAATGTTATCTCAAAGTTGACCAAATCACGTTTTGATTTCTTCTTTGTGGCTTGATTGAACGTAGAATAATTTCTTTAAAGTAAACACTATGAATGTTTTTTTGTTGAGGTTCAGTTAAAGTTGTTCCAAAAATACAATTTAAAAAATGTATATTTTATATTATCTGCCGACATTTCGGTTTACATTGTAAGCCTTCTTTAGGGCTATCATAAAGGCGAGGAGGGACCTCATGTCACTTGGATCCCATATTCATGATTGAGTCAGTCTTGCGAGTCATGAAGATTTGATCCAGATGGCAGGACGTCCCCTCTCGCCATCATGATAGCTCTGAAGATGGCTTTAAACCGAACTGTCGGAAGATAATGAAAAATACGCGTTTCTAAATTGTCTTGTTTCGACAAAATCAATCAAGATACCTCAGCAGGAATAAGGAAATGTCCCACAAACAAGAGGAACTAGAGCGACAAAGGATTAGAGAAACAGAAACGCATAGGCCATAATTTACAAGGATGTTTGTGGGCTGTCGTTCCCCAGAAACCTCTGATCTGTTCTTTCTTTTTTTTTTTTTACTCCCGAATATTTTCCGACCCCGAAAAAAAGAGAAAACCAACGAGAGAAAAGATCAGTGGAACGCGAGTCCTCGTGGCAGGGAAACATCCCCTGGCGCTACTTATTTCGTCTCAGGCCCACCAAGTTATTCCTGGGTGTCGAAAATAGTTTGACCCTTGTCATCAGTTAGTCGCTTGGAGTGTTTAGAGCTCGCATACCTCCCAGCGGGTGGTTAAATTTAAGGGAACAAATATTTAGATTGTGCGCCTCACCCTAGTGCTTCTAGTGTGTATAATCAGTGGAAAGGTGGAGTGGAGCGTGCGAGCGAGAGAGAACAGGCAGATATAGATTAACCTTCTGCCAAAAATTTGTTTGGGAAGACCTGTGTTTACGGGACTTGAAACCCTCAGTCATTTGTGACTTTTGTTTTGTTTTGACATTTGCCGTCGACTTAATCTTCCACGGCCATGTTTCAATAGCACTGTTAAGGCGGGTTTGCACCTGACCAATATGCTACTTCCATGGTAACACCACTAAAACATGAGCATTTGAGAAAATCACTAAACATTGTATTCTTAGATATTTTTCTATGGCGCCGGGTTAGCCCAACTAATGTCAGGCGCTGTCAGTCCCTATGAAATCCTAGCCACTGTCATGGGCATCTCGGAAGGGTTGTTATCTAAAAGTAATCCATCTCTAATTTCAAAGTTCTTCAAAATGAGGTTAAAAAAAAAGCCCTGTAACTTTCCTGTAACTCAACCGATAACTCTTCAAAGTATGACCTAATTAAGGTCTGCACATTGGAAAAAAAATCAATTAAGATTGATTATTAGGCGTTTTTAGATTCTAACGATAATATTTAAACTTGTTTTAAATAATTGATTTGAATTAGGAACACTAAAATAATTTACTAAATGAATAAATATTGCTTTCATGCTTGAATTTATGGGAGGAACGTGGTCATCAAACATGAACTTAATACCTATTTAATTACACATGGTAGGGTACTTGGACTTATAATAAATACTAAATAAAGAAACTAAAATTAGAAGACAGAACTTAACCGACGACAAGCACTCCCATACAGACTAACAGAAAGCAGAGCTTACAATAAATGACAAACTAACTCTGCACAGTACAAGTATTTACTGCGACCAATCTGGAAATACAGAGCAGAACTTTGGTGTGTCTCTAAGCCTTCCAACAACCGAAAGTTCGATCATTCCAATTCAAAACCATTAGAATAATCGCTAATCTTCCCTATCAAATATATAATTATATCCTTAAAATTATAATTAAAACCTAAAAGTAATTTCCGCCCTTTTTCAGTCACCTAAACTATACTAACCTAACCTGTTTGCCCAGACCTACCCTGCAACTCTAGCACAACCTCTTTCAGAATTTATACAAGGTTTACCATAAGACAGATTACATTTAATTTGAGATTAATATCATTGGCCCCATTGAAATCTCTATTTAAATTTTCACTTATTATAATAATAAAAAAATCAGAATCCTAAAGTTCCACTCTGCGTGAAGCATTTGATTGGTACATTCTGAAATTGGGACAGCCAAGTAGATTAAAGAAAAAAAATCCCAAAGGCTAGTCACCGTTGCGATAGTAAGAGATAAAACCAACGGAACTATTAAACTCTTTTAAGTCATTTCCTTATTCCTTTTGAGTCCAAACAAAGAAGAGGCTAATAGGAAATGGAACCGTTTGAACGCATTTAATTCTAGTTTGAACTGTTTCATAGTTCATAAATCACCCATCCGACACACTCACACAAAAAGAGTCGACCATTTACAACCCATTTACAACGGTCTCTTTCCTTGCTACTTCACTTTTTGATAGCGCGACCAAACTGGCCGAGAAAGCCGGCGGCCCTTGATGTGGTTTAATTTTCCCTTTTCTTTTTTTCTTAATCATTCGGCCCTGTTCCGTGTGTGTGTGCGCGCGCTGGGTTTTACAGTCGTCAACAAGAAGGCGAGCGCCGTATGGAAAGAACTCTCCCCCTTTCATCCGGCCGTTTACAGCCGGGCCTGCGGAGAAGTGAGAGGAAGGAGGTGATAAAGAAGACATAGGTGATACCGCAGAAGAAGTTTTAGTTACGGCCACGGTCGGGACAACAAACGCCGGGAAGGGAGAGGGGCATTAAAACCGCAGGGGGGAGGGGGGTGGGTGGAAGGGGGACATTTATGTCCGGGGAAGGTTACAAACAGGCTGTAAAAGAAGAAACGGGAGTTCAAAGTGGGAGCAAGAGGGAGAGTTACACTACAAGGAGCACTGCCACTCTCGGAAATCCCCTTCAAACTGAGACATCTTGGGAATTTGATGTAGCTCCTGGAAGACTACTGTAGCTGTACACTCTCACAGTAGGAAGTTGTAGAGGAGAGATCAAACTGAATTTCAAACAATTAATGAGAGGGAATAGAATATAAAAAACTATCTGTCCCAGCCAGGAATCGAACCTGGATCTCCTGCTATCCGGGCCGGTGTACTTGCCAGTTATACTACCAGGACGTGTTAGTTGTCTTATTCAATTCCCTCTACACTAGCAAGAGTGGGAATTTTTTTTATATTCTATTCCCTCTCATTAATTGTTTGAAATTTACGTGGGATAAAATACCACAAACAAAATTAAATATTTACAGACTGAATTTCATTTCCAAATCAACAAATAAAACGCGACTTTTCATGAAGAGCACCAAAGTACACAGTTTTCACTAGGAGAGACAAAACATCTCTAGTCACTCCATCTTATTATACATACTTTCGTAAACCTACTTTAATGATCAATAAATATGTTTAAATATTAGTTTTACTCATTAGAAAGCTGTTTTAAACAATAAAACTTATGATAAAGTTAAAATATATCTATGATCATATAAATAATATACATATTTTGTACACCAAATCAGCTTAATAATTAGAAGGACATTTTTGCGCCGATGGAAAAAAAATAAATTTCTTTCAAGCATGTGTGTGAGTGTATAAAAGGCTCTTTCATAGAAGTGATATCAGTGAATGATATCAATTAAAAAAAAAAAAAAATGCTGTCTTATCATATTAATAAAATTTATTACGTAGGATTAGTTAGTGAAATATTATATTCAGCTAAACGTATTAATTCAGCAACCCTAACTCCTTAGCAAAAAACTAAATTTTAAGAAAGCGTATTGCATGTTTCAATATCACCTATTTTCCAGCCTAAAATGAATATTGCTCCAAATTCATTTATATCCAAGGATAACCCGTCCTCAACGTTAAAACACTATCTTAATCCTTAAGGATTTGTTATTTTTCTCTTAAATTTACCTTTTTATCTACAATAAATAGTTT
The DNA here is from genome assembly GCA_000696205.2 of Oncopeltus fasciatus. Taxonomy (NCBI): domain Eukaryota; kingdom Metazoa; phylum Arthropoda; class Insecta; order Hemiptera; family Lygaeidae; genus Oncopeltus; species Oncopeltus fasciatus. The sequence goes on from KZ807056.1 coordinate 424,169, forward strand.
TTTCCTTTATTGGTTTTTTTCCTAAAACACATTCTAACAATCAAAGTTGGCTATTACAGTATATTCTGTTCACGTGTTCAGTGCATTATTGCATTTATATAAATACGTAAATTTGTACTGAAGTCTAAGTATGTTTTATTAATTTTTTTAAATCCTGCTTTATCATCACCTTCCTATTCTGCAGTTTATCTATTTTAAAATAACAATTTATTACTATGTTTGGGAATCCTTCCTTTATTAACCTGGACTGGACCGAACAGAATTGGTTTGCCATTTAGGGGATAGCCGTCCTCATTCGGAGAGCTGGGATGGGCGCGTCCTCCAAGGATTCACGACCAGTTCGTGGCCTTCTGCCGCAACTGATAATTGCCGGGGACTCCTCGCCCAAAGGGGACCAAGGTGTCCAGCTGGCTGAGAGTGGCTTCTGACTTGTGGAAGAGGAGCAAAGAACACGTGTTGGTGTCCTTGTTGGTGTCTCTCCCAGGATGTTGTCTTAGGCCTCCCAGACTTCCCTCGAGAACATGGGACATCTATTTTGCCCTGCGCCTTGGTGGTGGTTTCCAGGAAAGGTCTAGAGGGCTTTCGCTTACAGCTCAGCGACATCTTGTGCCCTGTTCTCTCTTAACCGGCACTGCTTTGATTTAAAATCACTTAACTATCGTTCCTATGAAACTCAACTAAAAAGTGATAATAAACCCGTCCATTTCACTTCGCATACCCGCCAAGACAAGACTTTTTAAAAATATTTTCAATTATTGATCCATTAATTAAGGAAAAGTAATTCTAAAATTATGATCGTTTCGAAGCAATAAATATATATATATATATATACATATATATTTGTTTGAATTTAAGAGAATATATAT
>KZ807056.1:427144-453450 GCA_000696205.2 Oncopeltus fasciatus
CTCCCAATTTCTTAATCTCTATCTGTCCGTCTGTCTCTCTCTCTCTCTCTCTCTCTCTCTCTCTCTCTCTCTCTCTCTCTCTCTGTGTGTGTGTGTGTGTGTGGCTATACATACTTTAGCGTCCATTACATTGTAAAATAAAAATAAATTTAAAGGGACTCAGAATTAAAAATAACTATTAAATTATGACATTTTTTTAAATTAAAAGATACACACACACACACACACACACGCACGCACGCACATACATACAAACATACATATATATGCCTTTTGATTGAAAAAAATGTCATAATTTAATAATTATTTTGTATTCAAAGCCCCTTTAAATTGATTACAAATATTTATCATTGTAAACAATAGACATGCACTAAAACGGGTGACTGATTTGAAGATGTACGAGGGGTTTAGCAATTTGAAAACTTAAATATATTAAAAAATGTATTATGATTACATTTTCATCAAATTATCATTACGTAGTGGACAAAAAGGAGTACTTTAAAAAATCATCTCACAATCCCGGGCAAATATTTGTGAGTGTGTGTTTGTGTGTTAGCCTCCCTTTCAGGCACTAGGGTCATGGAGGGAGGGGCTATCTACAGGTTACCATCCCATTCTAAACATCCATAGCTCTTGACGACAAGCTTTAATTTATCGATAAAACTACCCTGGCACTTCGCACCAGTATTTTTATGTTATATTTTCTTTAATATCACTTATTTTCTTTAGAAAAAAAAAAAAAAAGAAAAGTACACCACGAATGTTACGTAACCTGAGCAGATTTCCAGTTTCATTAACGAATTACACAGATAATAGTAAGTGGTGAAGTTCAATTGAACTTCACCATTTCACATTTACTATTATCTGTGTAATTCGTTAATGAAACTGGAAATCTGCTCAGGTTACGTAACATTCGTGGTGTACTTTTCTTGTCAATTAACAAGACAGAGTAGCCATGAAGGATGGATGCGGGAAGCGCTCACTCATCTTAATTCAATTTGTGAATTACTTTATTAAAAACAAATATCGTAAACATATTATAAAACAAAAACATTGCATATTACTTATTACACCTATTATGTCCTAAAAACTAAAGAACGTTTTCGAATAACAGCCCAGACATTAGGATAATAAATTTTGACCATTGAATGGCTTAAGCAGGAAATATAAATATTTCTGTCGATGAACAATGGCAAGTTTCTGTCTGTCAGTTAAAGTTGCAGCAATAATAAATCTTCCCGAGTTTTAACTAAAAGTTTTAATTAACAATGACAGACTAAGCTAAATGTTAGTAAAGGTTTACATTGCCTGCGTAAATTTATATTTCTTTTTAAAGTTAATTTTTATTTATAATAAAAGTATGCTTNATTTTTATTAATTATTAATAAAAATTAATTATATTTATATTATTTATGGATAAATTTGAGTGGAGGAAAGTGGAGATATTCAATTTAAAACTAATGTTAGGATATCGTGGATGTTGCCTATGAGATACAGGACGAGAGACAGGACGAAAGGGTTCATCCTGGAAGGAAGGGCTGGGGGGGGCGCATCGCACACCCACTAATGTGATTTGAGCCGGATTTGTTCGGGAGATCTCCCTCGCGGGCCTGCCTCTAATGGAGCCGCAGCTTGTAAACCAAAATCAATAGGCCCGCTGACCGTCGGCCTGCCTCACATCGCGGAGTGCGCTCGGCCCCGATAGCGCGATTGGCGTAGGCAGAACCCAGTACCCAGCTAGCTGCTTCCCGGTGAGGGAAGTATGTCTTCACTGCCAAGAAGCAGCTGTACAGGAAGGATAACGCACACCTATTCATCATGTATTCACATACTTACTAAAAACAGACACGTAACTAAGATATTAGAGAATGTAAACCCTTGGGGATTGAACAGACCTCCTCTTTTTGAAAAAAAAAAAAATTGAATTTTCAGTTCACCAATTTAATAATTACTGATATCAAGAAAAACAAAGAAGAGGTTTGTATTTACCGTTTCTTCTTCCGGGTTGGACCGTGTCAAGTTTTTGATATTTGCCGAGCTTTCGCACATCCTGTGATGGCTTCTTCAGGGCTGAAAAGAGAATTTTGAATAGCATTCTCATCTTCAGTCCTGAAGAAGCCATCACATGATGTGCGAAAGCTCGGCAAATATCAAAAACTTGACACGGTCCAACCCGGAAGAAGAAACGGTAAATACATCTGACGACCGTCGAAGCCTACGTGAACATCAAAGAAGAGGTTTACAAGAAGAGTGGATGGAATATTTACAACCATTTTTCTTTGTAAAGAAAAGAAAATTATACATTATACCTATACTGGTTATATATTCCATTATATATTTTTTAGAATAAGTGAATAGTATTCTATTTAAATCCATTTAAATAAACGCATAGAAAATCAAAAATAAATAAATAAAAGTTGCACAATACCTACATGATAGGATGATGAGGATTATGCAAAAATTTAATTTCCGTTATTATTTGTATAAAAAAAATTTACAGGCAAAATATCAAATATCAATAAGCATTCATATAGAATTATTTTGTATAAATATTTACTTAAATAAACTATAACACTATAATAAATAGGGCACAGTGGTTTGATGGTAAAAACTCATGAGCTAAGAGATGCTCAAAGGTACCAGGTTTTCTTTATTTCTGTGCCTCTGTTCGTAATGACCCAGAGAATTCCTTGTGTGCTTCTAAGAAACACCCAGCCCTAATTGGGAACCATTCTTTCTATGGAATGGGGGGGAAAAAAATCAGGCGGCCAGAATGGTTTGCTGACCACACCCGACGGTCGAAAATATATACATATTTAACCAATTAATGAGAGGGAATAGAATAAAAAACCTTCCCTCTCATTAATTGTTTAAAATTAACTTGAAGTAATAAACCACAACTAAATTAATATTTATACATATTTAACGTGTTTTTCCCCCTTGGGTAAGTATGGCCTGTTGCGGAACTGCCTTTTTTTTTAATATTATATAATTCAACATAAATTTTAAAAAAAATATTTCTACATCATCTTCCTGATTTAGATAACAATGAATGTAGAACAGATGAGATACATGTAAAGGTATGTCAACCATATCTGCTGTAGTTGTTCTAATGAGGCATCATGTTGCGATGAAGCTCGCGTTGTTGGCAGTTAATATCCCCTTGTTGTTGATGTCTCGGAAGACAAAAGCCTGTAAAACACCCCTCAAGTCTCCCATCCCTCCGACTTGTGTGTGGCATTAAGCTTTCATAAGGGCTCCTCGGACCCCTGGGGGAGTGTTGTCTCAGCCGGCCGCGCGGGGAACAGTCAAGTTGAGCTTGACACTGGTCAAATATGTCACGTTCGGCGGTAAGTTGTCAAACAACCCTTCTCCCTCTCGAGAGAGGGGGCGGTCAACAAGACAATATCCACTTCATTACGATTAATTGCTCTGTCCTACAAATGTCTAGAGTTTCTCCATCGATTTTCCAGAATAACAAAAACCTTGGGAAGTAGATTACTTGAGAATCCCTTGCTACCGACACAAATAAAATAAAAACAATTATGAGGGGGTATTGGTCGAGGACACATTATTCGAATTTAAAGGAATAAAAAACAACTTATAACCAAAAAAATTAATAATATTACCAAAGTTTCGGCAAAAATTTCAGGGCTCCTGAGTCTCCTGCTGTACCTTTTTTTAGTGATGATGATCCCGATTGACCTGAAGAAGGCCTCAAATTTAGACCATAAAAATATTAAAACGCTTGTGTTTTACAAATTAGTTTTTATTTTTTCAAATTTCTAGACCGAATCCCAGACTAATCCTTCCTGATAAAGTTCCACGGTATTCTAAATATTTCCAAATAAAAACCATTATTATATTTTTTCTATGGATACGATTTTCAGCTTGAACTGTTTGATTTTAGACTTTTTGCCCATTACAAAATCGTTTTTAAATTGCTTACAATATTATCTTAGTTTATGATAAATGAGCTATTCACTTTAGTTATAAAAAGTCTTAAATTCTTCAATGACCCATCAAAATTAAGCTAAAATAGGATGTATCCATATCCATGTGTTTATATATACCATATATATATATTTAGTTGTCTTATTCANGGCAATTTTAAAATATAAAAAGTATGTAGAGAGTTGGTGTACAACTCTTTTGGGAGGAGATTGTCTCTACTGTGGTAGGATCTGAGAAATGTAACCACAGAAAAATATTTATGTAAAAAGTCCTTATTCATAGATAAGAATACATTTTGTATACAAAATCTATATGAACAATATTTCTGAAGCAGAATTATCAAAATACTATGTATATATATATATAGAGAGAGAGAGAGAGAGAGAGAGAGAGAGAGAGAGAGACGATAGCTCTATAACGATGTGAAATGACATTGGTACTATCATAGAGATTATTTCATAAAGAAATGTTAAACAATTGTCAGAAACTTCGGGAAATAATATGATATTGATTACATGTTAAATAAGGCTGATATTCAGCCTGAAATTATAAAAATTAAATGCTAAGGCGAGTAATTTATGAAAATGAATTAATTAAAGTTTTCCTCAAAGGTAATACATTTATGTCGACAAAACTGTATAACTGAGCGTAAATAAAATTCATAAAATAAAACTAAAAAGGGATACATATAAGGCAAGCGTATAATTCTGCGATGAATATAGAAATGTTATTCGAAAGAAGGGTTGGTTGGAACGTCAAACACACACACAGTGTGTGAGGTATTTAATGTTTTGCCGTTCAAGCAGTTTCAGGAACTGGAAAAGTTTCATGGAATTTTCCAGGAGCTCACAGACCGAAGCATTTCCATAATATGAATTGTAAAGTGTCGGTGGGGTGGCTTGTGGGATTGGGGGGGGGGGGGCATGATGCAGTGCGTTCTTAGCTTCGGGCGAGCGGTGAAGGGGATTGGACCCTTCATGATGTCAGCACGCCCTCTATTCCATACTTCCATGGTGATGATATGGTACGTAATGATGCTCACAGCAAACATGCTTGCACACTGCAACACTGCTCCCGTCGCATTGCATCAGTACAAGATTCGTTAACTTTGGAAAATAATAATAACTAAAAATGTAAAAAAAACACATTCACATTTCACAGTCATGGAAATGTGAACTTAGGGACAGGACGTCCTCTCTCATCTTCATGATAGCCCTGAAGATGGCTTACAATGTAAGCTGAAACGTTGGCAGATAATCCTTTATTAAAAAATACATTTTTCAAATTTGTTTTTTTGGTTCTACCTTGGCCGAACCCTAACTAAAATCATCTTACAATTAGACTAAAAATGTAAATATTTTTCTGATAAAAAACCAATTAAAATAATTTTTAACAATTACAAATGAGCTATATTGTGTTTTAATGGCATTTATGAATGTTAGGACTCAAGAAATGGGCCAATTGTAGGTTAGAGCTTTTAATGTTTTGTACAGTTTCCTGCTAATAATATCAGCAACTTCTAATGAAATTTAAGTAATTGAAAGCACTCATTTGACATAACCACCCCCCCCTCCCTCCAAAAAAAATTCGACCTAGGTAAATTTTTTTTTTTTTTTTGACAAGTCAGTGATGTGAAAGGTAATAATCAGAACTACATAAGTGGAGAAAGAGAGTTCAACTTCTTAATTTCATGCTTGATTTTCAAAGAATCTACCTAAACTTATTATAGAATAGAAAAGTTCACAAAACAAATAAATTTGATTTCAATTTCCACATTTATGCAACACGCACAATGATGAAGAGATTATTAAAATTCCAGTTGAACTTTGAAAATATTCATCGATTAGTGCAAATTTAAAGTATTTGTTCCTTTTCATTGACATCTCACAGGTGCAGAGCAGTACGGGGCCTTACTTAAAGCCATTTCGCTAGAAGTCTTTTGAGAAAAAAAATTTTTTTTTCTTAAATTAACATAGTGCGAAGTGATTTACTAGATTTCCATCAGGAAAATCTCCTATGTAATGCACGTGGTTAGGTGCGGATACACAGTGTATGACTGACTCAGTAAGAAAACCTATTGTTGAGATGAAATGTGTGCTGTTCCATATTGCCCTAAACAATTTTCCATTTCACCTGAAAAATAGAAAGGGAGGGAGCGGAGAAAGGGCTTATTGGTCAATAATCGGAAAAAGACAATGGATGTTCGGCTCGTGCGGGAACAAAAAGGAAAAAAAAAATCCGATAGGGAAGAGATGGTTAGAGGACTAATTGATAGCTGACAAACGAGTATCGCGGGTCGGTGGTGTCGGTTGTAGGAGGAAGGGGGGGGTCAATCTGAGTAAAAGCATCGCTCCCGCTAGACAGACCGGATCTCCTGCGACTTCCCATTCATCATAGCGCGGTCAACCAATTGATGCGTCCCCGTCAATTTTGAGGGGGGAAGGGGAGAGAGAGAGAGAGAGAGAGAGAGGATTCGTCACACCCCCTCCCTACAACCCCCCCCCCTCATCACTCTCTCTTTCTCTTTCCATCCCTATTGATTTCCAGTTAACGGAACCACACCACACAGACCACCCCCAACCCCTATTAGCGGTCGTCGGGGTCGCTCTCGGCCCTGGAATGGGGGGGGGGGGGACTGGATTAAACCTCTTCCAACCTCGCCCCCCCCTTTCTATCGGAAAACCGATTCAGGAAGGAAACAATGCGGGAATCTGGACTTTTACGACCCTTATTGTTTTCCCCAATTTCTCGCATAGGGAATGAGGGTTAAAAAAATAACTCGTTCTCGAAACTAATATTAAAACTGGTGTGAACTATATACCACAGTTCAAAATGAGAGTTTGTTGACCGTAGATATTATTCTAAGATGATTTTAGTTGGGGTTCGGTCAAGGTAGATCCAAAAAACACAAATTTAAAGAATGATTTAATAAAGGATTATCTGTCAACGTTTCGGCTTACATTGTAAGCCATCTTCAGGGCTATCATGAAGATAAGAGAGGACGTCCTGTCCCTATGTTCACATTTCCATGACTAGGAATTCATTAGTCATTCATTTTTACAATTTGTGTTTTTTGAATCTACCTTGACCGAACCCCAACTAAAATCATCTTAGTATATACCACAGTAATCAAGACAAATAGAAAATTATATACAAAGATAATAATAATACGATGTGAAAATACGCCCTCTCCTAAGTGTCGAAAGAGAGGTAAAAGAAAACTGGATATTTAATGATATCATAATATACCTGAATTTATGTGTTTAATAATAATCTAATAATATATTTATGTAAGAGAATTTCATTCCCCGACTATTAACAAAATACTAAAGAAGAAGATAAGTTATCATCATAGCCTGTTGACATCACAACCTCAAAAAAAAAGATCAAAACCTAATGGTAATTTCAAATGAGCAAACGGACCTATTATAATTTCTACCTGATTCCCTAGAAAGAATGACATTTGAGATTGGCACATATGGACACAATGCAATCTCGAGGGAAGTATGTAGAGAGTTGGTGTACAACTCTTTTGGGAGGAGATTGTCTCTACTGTGGTAGGATCTGAGAAATGTAACCACAGAAAAATATTTATGTAAAAAGTCCTTATTCATAGATAAGAATACATTTTGTATACAAAATCTATATGAACAATATTTCTGAAGCAGAATTATCAAAATACTATGAATTCATTGCATTTTTTCTTTAAACATTATTATTTTTTGTTTTTAATGTATAGTAAAAAAAACCATTCGTTAAAAGTCCTCTAATTCATTTTTTTATTTCTCATAAAGCAATAATATTTTCGATTCTGAAATAATATTTTCATTGATAATTTTGGTTTTAATGTAAAAACCAATTCAATAATTTATTGTAGTTATAATACCCATTTCATACATTTAGTCTTTTTACAAGTTAATAAAAGGAACGTTTAATCATAAACGTTGCAATGAAGAACAACAACAAAATATTATTGAAAAAAACTACAATTGTCAGATACATCGAAGTCAAAATTTTTGTACTTTATTAATAATTTTAAAATACAAAAAAATTAATTAAATATCTATTCTCTAGGACAATTATTTTTCTTTAGAAAAAAACATAAATTTTATTTGAAAACTTTAAAAACTTAATTGAAACATAATTTAAGATATAAGCCTTGAGTTCACATTTTGACATAGCCCTACTACTTTCTATCTATATAAAAGAAAAAGCAATAATAATTCTAATTATTATGTTTGATGTGTCGCTATCTCTGTCTTTTACTCCCTAATCCTCACCCAATCTTTCTCTCTCTTCCCCTTACCCTTTCACCCGCCATTCTACTCTCTCTCCTCTCTCTCTCTCTCTCTCTCACTCTCCCTCTCTTAGTCTCTTTATCTCCTCGTATCCTTCTGCCCTCCCTGTCTCTATCCCCCTAATAAGAAGGCCGGGGTTCAGGACACGCCTCCCGTCCAGGACCGGACATAAAATAAACATAGGGGTCCGCTCTTCTCGGACCGATCGTAAAACCGATTGTATCTCATCCAACAATAGGCCTTCTCTCGGACCGACAATGCCCTCCTATGACACGTGGATAATTGCCATGGTACCACAGAAAGAGATAGAGAGAATGGTGGGAGGAGTTAAGAGACATGCTTCAATTTTATATATATATATATATATATATATATATATATATATATATATATATTGCCCCTCTGGCTGTGAGAGTGCTTAAAACGGACCATGTCGTGAATGACTTGGGCATGGTCGTTACTGCCCGCTACTCCTTGTTCTACGGTAATTCTAGTCATTTCAGGAGTGGAGAAGCCCGAATCCAGTCGGGTGTCAAAGTTCTCCATAATGGTCGCCTCCACCGCCCGAAGATGGGGGAAGATTGACTTATTCCTACAATGACCTCCAAGCCACTGGAAACCTGGACAGCTCACATTGAGCCGACCCTAAAGTGGAATGTCATGGACAAAATGCCAATCCAGGAATTACAATAACTTCTAAGGCTTAACCAAAGAAGATAAATTACCTAGAAAACATCTTAGTGACCACATTCTTTCCCGGAGTTTTCAAGACCTGTTTAGAGGAACATATTCTAATTTTAAGAATGACAATTTTAGTCAAAGGCAGTAGAAAATGTCTAAAGTAGATTAAGCTAAGATTGATTCATTCATTTTTGGTAACGTCAGGAAAAGAATAAACAAAGAGTTAATAGAACTAAAGAATAGAATATTTGGCGTGTATATGTCCACACAATACTTCCATGTATTTTATAGAAATATCCATGTATGTAAAAAGGAGAAATTATTGATTATTGGGAAATTGAACTAACTACTACAGCAATAACTAGTTTTTTTTTTTTTACTTGATGCTGAAAGCACTAATGATTTAACGCCCCCAGTTACAAGTATTTTTTATTTAAATGGCATTAATAAATATTCTGTGTCTTTAAAAATGATTCTTGAGTTTATAAACGTAAATGGCGTTATTTATTATTTCATCTAAAAGATAATATTGTTTTTAAAGAAATCAATGCTACATGGTGAATCATTTTATCTTTCAGCCTATTTAACACAATTATGAAGACTTGGTCATGCTTAAATTTATTTTAAATAAGTAAAAAAAATCATCTATATTGAGACATTATTGGCTGCCAACAGAATTCGGGGATCTTCACATTAAGATAAAAAATAATAGACATCATTTAGAAACTTGGCCTATACTTTTAAAACTATTTGGAATAAATCCATTTTAAATGAACATCAAATTACGTTTTAAGTAGGAAAACAAAAAAAAATGGATAGAACTAATTTAATTACTTATAAAAACCTGATTAAGGAGTTCAGCAATTCAAAAAAAAAAAAAAAAAAAAAAAAATTACAGATGGAGCATTCGTAAAGCTACAGGTATTTTAATTAGATAATTTACCATTTGACGCAAAATCTTGCTTTAAAAAAAAGTCTAGTGAAACTTTCTAAGCATTAGTAATCATCGTACTTCTATCACTTAGACATTATTGACATATACTTTCATTCCTTGGAAACAAAAACATGGAAGGATAAACGACTCCTGAATTTCTCAGTGATCAGTCTCTGGAAGTCGAATGTCACATGGCGTCAAAAACATTGTATTTTTTATTGACGCATCACACATGGGCCAAATAATAAACCGATTGATGAAAATAATTGTACAGGGAAAAGTTACTACTGATACTGTCGTATAACAGGTTAAAATAGGTCTCATTTTCCTTGGTAGAGGTTACGTTAGTAGACATGATATGAGGTTAGTTTAAGACTCACTAAAAAGACTAATATGCCTGGTGATGATCGAGTCGTCAGAACTAATTGTAAGGAATATTCCAATCTCCTTAAATCTAATTGTTGTTCATCATTTTATCTTATACAAAATAAGTGTTCAGTTTTATAATTTCTTTCGGAAATCTAAACACCAAAAGGGTCTATGTTTAGTAAAGCGTTACCGCAACTATCGTTAGATAGCCTTAACACAATCCCACCGCTGCCACCAAAAATGTTTAACGTCTGTCGTATAACAGGTTAAAATCTGGAAACAGGAGTCCGCTGCCACCAGGGAAAATAGGAGAAGGCCTATTTCCAATCTTTTTTATAGATTAATAAGGTTTAATATAAGTCGAAGGACTTGTAGTTTGATTATTATACAATAATTGAAATGTAATTTAACAAGTTAAAATACAATAGGTGTGTTCAGTGCTAGCCAGCACACCGAATAAGAGTGGTTGAACAATAAGTTTAGCATTTAGAAAAGATATATAGAATATTACACTTACAATTAGTTCTGCGAAGTTGTCGTGATCAGCTAAGAAGCCCGAAGAGGGACTGGCTGAGACTACTGAGGACCCTACAGGACCATCCCTTAAAGGACAGAATTCTGGCCCCTGGACAAGGGGTTTCCCTGAAGGGAAAGGGAGACAGCTCATCATAGGGAAAGTAAGTAGAAAAGTGTCCTTTGACTATCCTGATATGAGGACAAAGGGCTCCCCAAGACAAAGGGACACAGACAATTACATGAAGGGACACTTCCATTACATTAATGTCCATAGACCATAGAATTAGTTTATATTAAAAAATAACAATGAGCTACGAAGACAATACAAGAGACTGATAATCGTAAAGCAAATAATGACACAGCCAAGGGACTTTTAGTTGCACTATAGAGAAATATAAAAAAATTTACTTGTTATTCACATAGTATTATAGAATATTTAAAATAAATTAGTACACTAAGGAAAAGGAAATCTACTTTTTCATGTTAGCAAAATGACGAAGCTTTTGAAAAATTATTATAAATCGTCACAGATTTGACTTAAGAAAAGATCCATATATACATATATATATATATGTATATTTGAATGACTTGGGCATGGTCGTTACTGCCCGCTACTCCTTGTTCTACGGTAATTCTAGTCATTTCAGGAGTGGAGAAGCCCGAATCCAGTCGGGTGTCAAAGTTCTCCATAATGGTCGCCTCCACCGCCCGAAGATGGGGGAAGATTGACTTATTCCTACAATGACCTCCAAGCCACTGGAAACCTGGACAGCTCACATTGAGCCGACCCTAAAGTGGAATGTCATGGACAAAATGCCAATCCAGGAATTACAATAACTTCTAAGGCTTAACCAAAGAAGATAAATTACCTAGAAAACATCTTAGTGACCACATTCTTTCCCGGAGTTTTCAAGACCTGTTTAGAGGAACATATTCTAATTTTAAGAATGACAATTTTAGTCAAAGGCAGTAGAAAATGTCTAAAGTAGATTAAGCTAAGATTGATTCATTCATTTTTGGTAACGTCAGGAAAAGAATAAACAAAGAGTTAATAGAACTAAAGAATAGAATATTTGGCGTGTATATGTCCACACAATACTTCCATGTATTTTATAGAAATATCCATGTATGTAAAAAGGAGAAATTATTGATTATTGGGAAATTGAACTAACTACTACAGCAATAACTAGTTTTTTTTTTTTTACTTGATGCTGAAAGCACTAATGATTTAACGCCCCCAGTTACAAGTATTTTTTATTTAAATGGCATTAATAAATATTCTGTGTCTTTAAAAATGATTCTTGAGTTTATAAACGTAAATGGCGTTATTTATTATTTCATCTAAAAGATAATATTGTTTTTAAAGAAATCAATGCTACATGGTGAATCATTTTATCTTTCAGCCNAAATTTGTGATTTTTGGATCTACCTTGACCGAACCCCAACTAAAATCATCTTAGAATAATATCTACGGTCAACATACTATCCTTTTGAACATATTCCAAAATAACATTTTACCAACTCACGATACAGTTATAAGAATTAATATTAGAATCAAGTTTATAATTTGACGCAATAGAGTAACAGATAATAGCAATTGAACAGAAATGAAATCGAAAAAAGAACTAATAAGACTTCAGAGAGGAGGGGGAAGGGGAGGATAGGTAAAAAAAAAAAAAAAAAAGAAGGAATATAATGTTTGTAGTGAAACGAGGTACAGAGAAAAAAAAATAAAGTTCAAGGAATGGACCTCCAGTGGTAGTCAAGGGGACAGGTAACCCTGGATAATTTCAGGTAGGAGTGTATTACCATACAGCTAAAGGCTTCAAGCTTACGGTATATAATTAAGTTAGATGGCCAGTACCCGTTACATACAAATAGACAATGAATGATTTTGATTGAAAACACCCACGGGGCAATCGTGAGCCGTGGCTTGGACAAGGTCTGTCGCCAAATCACAGCCAGCTCTGCCTTATCGTCAGGTGAGCGGGTATATTTGGGCAGAAGTCGGGATCTGCGTATTCCCACCCCAAACTGTGCGTCTTCTTTCTTAGAGGGAAGAATCCGACACGCACGAGCTGCGTAAACTGAACAGATGTCCTATTTGTCATCAAAGATAGACACAAACAATAATAAATGAGGAGTTATGTCTTACAAGCCGAAGAGAGATATGACAGTAACAGGAAAGACTACTTAACCGGAAGGAAGAGTGAGGGAAGCGCTCACCTATCGCCTATCGTAGTTACATTTGTAAGTATCATCCACAATAAGGGTTTTTCGAAAATATGCTGCAGAACATAAACATTATATACAAAAATAAATTTTTCACCTATAATGTTCAACAAACTTGTGCGGGTTATGTGTACCAGCTACCCTGTTGCCCCACAAAAAACATTACTTAATTAAGTGATAATACTCTAGAGAGTTCAGAATATGTCTTCCGGCTTAGACATCACCATCTCAGAGTATGTCACCTTTACATAAAAGTGAGAGCAAGGTAACTGGCTGAGAAACTACCCCTGAGAAATCACAATATACCAGAACATATTGCTGTGGTGTAATATTCAGTATTATTAAATATAAAGTTATGTTACTCCAGAAGAAGGCAAATAACATTTTTCTATATCTCAATTTAACCTTTTTAACAAACTAATTTAAGTATAATATAAATATAGAATTTATATATTATGTAATAAGAGAGCAAGGTACATGGCTAAGAAACTACCCCTGAGAAATCACAATATACCTGTCCCAACCATAATGTTGTGGAGTAATTTTCAGCATAACTAAATATGAATATATGTTACTCCAGAAGAAGGCAAAGAAAATTTTGTTTATCTCAATTTAAGCTGTTTAACAAACTAATTTAAGTACAAATAAATACAGAATTTATATATTTTGAAATAAGTTTACATTATTGCTTCATTTCTATAATATATTTATCTAATTGTTATTATAAAAAAAAAGTCTAACTTATCGCAGCTGAAAGTGAAGGGTAACACTTATTTTTTTTAACTTTTGCCCAAAGTTATTAGGGAAAAACCACATAAGTCATGATTTACGCCAGAATCACAAAACAGCCTTGAGAAAAGTAAATAAATAAGCAAATACTTTTACAGACTGACGCATGCTCGTGCATATTTCATGTCAGCCAGAGAATTACCCTAATGGGAAGAAATTAAAACTTTAACTTTCCACTTATTATAGGGGAGTCGAGAACTTAAATAACTTATGTACATTAATTCTGACAATAATTGTCCTGGAACTAACTATCCGATGGATAATAAAATTCCAGCCACACTTCATCCTCGACTGGTCCAAGTTCTGTTTCCAATTTAAATCCACAGGAGTACGAATCCCTGGTAAATAATTGACAAGCGGTTACTACTTATCCCTGAATGGCCGTACTCCCACAACCAAGATCCCTGTGTAAGGTGAAGTTGAAAAAACCGCCATCAAGATTCCTAACAGGCGAGTTGAGTGTAGTTATTGCTTTGAGATAAGTAGAATTACTTAATTGCGTTGGCCCAAACATTAAATCTGAGCAGTATGGTATTATGCAGATCATAACTGCACTGTGCCATGCAGCTCTATCCTTAGTTATTAACAAATATTATTTCCCTTTGAAATTGAAATCAATTTGTGAAATTTATAAGATAAAGTAAATCGTCAGGCAAATATGGTCATAGTCTACACTTTAACTAAATATTTTTAAGGTAGTAAAAAAATTCAACCTCTAGAACAATTATAGAAATTTCACCTGAAATAGTAGGGTGCTAGTTAAGAAAAAAATGTTTATCCAGGTAAAAATCCAATATATTACCACAGTAGAAATATATTTCTATCACACTGCTTTCACCAGTATGAAAAAAGAAAATAAAATTGATCATTATACTTAAATTTTGAAAGTCAACATTGCTGCTCACAATGTGACAATCATCATCAGCGCTTCAAATAAACATACTAATTCAAAAAAAGATTTCTAATCATAACTTAAGAAAATGAGTGCAGGAGCTAACGTCTATGGTATGATTCCATTGAAGGAAGGCTACAATAAGAAAATGGTACCTTTAATCCACGAACAAATTATAGTACTTAAATTATTAGATGATTTTAGTTGGGGTTCAGTCAAGGTAGATCCAAAAAAATAAAAAAAAAATTTAAAAAAAGAAAGTGTATTTTTAAAAAATATTATCTGCCAACGTTTCGGCTTATATTGTTAGCCATCTTCAGGACTGCCTATCATGAAGATGAGAGAGGTCATGGAAATAAGAAACTTAGGGACAGAACGTCCACTCTCGTCTTCATGACAGAAAAAATACACTTTTTTTTTTTTTAATTTGTATTTTTTGGATATATTTTGACCGAACCCCAACTAAAATCATCTAATCATAATATCTACTGTCAAACAACTCTCCTTTTGAATATAGTACTTAAAAGTTAAACCGAAATTTCGATTAGTCACAAATTGAATTTCAATAGAGAAAAATTCGTTAATTTTGTTATGCACCTTTTATGTTTTTACCTCTAACAATTTTATACCGGTGTAAATCGTAAAGAGTGTAGGGGAAGCTCTCATCGTCTATTCATCAAAGGTGGTGTATTAGTATGCTGTTACGATTAAGCGTATAGCTGATTAATAACCCCGAGAGCAGGTGGAGTAGAGGCATCCCGAGATTGAAGCAATCGTCAGAAACAGTCGATTCCAAAATACGAAAAAATTCTAGAGCTGGAAAGTGAAAACACTTTATTAGCGGGCAAGCAGCTGGTAGACGAGGGAGAGAGAGGTTAAGAAATCTGGCAACTTTTCGTCCCATTTCATAACGGCATCAGGTGAGGCGAGCATCTGCTGCAGATGTAGTGTCCTTAAACGCAATGGCCAGCTGACAGCTATCCCGCCGTGGAGGCGGACTGAAGAAGTCGCCAGGAGAGCAGTCCTCAATCCAAGCATCCAGGAGGTACATTTGCCTATGTCTACAAGAGTATGGAGATTTTAAGTAACACAAATTTCAGCGGTTTAAATGATAACTTGCTATCTCCGGAATGTACTGTTCTGAAAGCTAATAAAGAGTTGTTGGACAGGGATAACAGCTAAGGATAAGTAATATATTTTATTATGCATATAAGTGTGCGTGCGGGTAACTTTAAGGTTTTTGGATTAGGGGTTAAGTCATGTTCCAAACTAATGCAAGTTAGTTGACCTCTTCACTGGCTTTTGGCAATTTTAAAATATAAAAAACATACCCAGCATTATCAGTTTACTTTCGCTAACTGTTTCGCGAGGTGAAGACTAAATTTTACCAGCTTTCATTTTATAATAAATTTGAAGAGTAATTTTCTAAAATTTATGATCAACATTTTACTCTGTAGCTTGAGCCGGAGCTAGCAGGTTAACCTTTTTTTCTCATGTTTTCTTTTGGTTTTTAAGATAAAATAAGTGACTCTACCTTATGCATATCTGTAATGAAACAAAGGAAATGAATTTATTAGATGATTTTAGTTAGGGTTCGGTCAAGGTAGATCCAAAAAAAATACAAATTTAAAAAAAGGTGTATTTTTTATAAGATTATCTGCCAATGTTTCGGCTTACATTGTAAGCCATCTTCAGGGCTGTCTATCATGAAGACGAGAAAGGACGTCCTGTCCCTAAGTTCACATTTCTACGACTGGCATGATAATCTTATAAAAAATACACCTATTTTTTTTTTTTTTTTTTTTTTTGGATCTACCTTGACCTAACTAAAATCATCTAATAAATTCATTTCCTTTGTTTCAGTACTCAGTCATGGAAATGTGAACTTAGGGACAGGACGTCCTCTCTCGTCTTCATGATAGGCAGACCTGAAGATGGCTTACAATGAAAGCCGAAACGTTGGCAGAATATCCTTTATTAAAAAATACACCTTTTTGTAAATTTGTACTAAAATCATCTTATAATAATATCTAAGGTAAAAAAAACAAAAAAAAAACTCTCCTTTGGAAATGAATTTAGTTTCCTTAGCTCCAGCGTGTAGCTATATCCTCCGCCATATTTTAAAGACATTTCAGCCAATATGGCTTTGTCCACTTGTGGGTTAGGATAATGATATTACAGCGGCTCCCAATATTTTCACAATACTTTAGTAATTTTATTTATGACTTTTGTCAACAAAATAGCCATCAGCAGGCACAGATATTAAAATATCATTAAAGACACAAAGAGGATGTATAAAATTCAGACCTTTAGGTTTATGCAAATGAGAGATAAGAAGTTGAAAGTTCTGGGGGAAATATAATTGTAGTTTTATAGAATTATTTAGATATATTTGGTAAGAGTGAACAAGGCATATGGCTGAAACAAATGTTATATCCTTGCCAAATATACCTGTTATTTTTTGTACTGGGCATTGTAGATGAGGCGATTACTTCGTCACTGGAATTCGTGTTCAGCCAACATAACTCATTGGGCCTCAGGAAGGCGTAATCATTAGGCGTCAAGTCGATGTGTCCACCGTGAGCGCCAGAGTGGAATACAATCCGCTCGTTTGTTCGAATTAAAGTAAATTGCCCGTTGTACAGAGGCTGTCCATTACTCCGAATTACCTCGCGACGAGTCACACTCCTGCACGACGAGCTCGTGTCCAAGAGTGGAGGGTTTACACGCTCCGACGGTCACTTTAAGTGCGTCTCCTCTAGCGACTGGTTGTCGCGGGGTTCTGCAGCGCCAACAGCTGTGTGTGAACACGACGCCAGTGGTAGTTTCAGCGTCAATTATACACGACACGGTTCTCCTCTACTAACACTGCCTCTTTTCCAGGCAGTATAACCTGACTTTGCACGACCCGGCACCGATAACCTCCTCCTACCACACGCTGCCAACTTGATCGATATCAGCTCAACTCCTGAAGCATAGCCCCATTATTTTGTGCGAGTTATGGCACTTTGCTAACCCCTAAGCCTTATTGAAAAAGACGATAACGCTTCCTGGATTAATGTCAGCTGGACCTTATCGCTCCTAGTTTAGTGAACTAATTTCGGCGAGGTATGTTTTTCTTCAGAATAACACACATTATGTAAATGTGAAACTTAACTTTTGTTTACATCTTCCGTTTTCAGTTTTAGTTAATTATCGCTAGGAAGTTCTATCTACAACAGTCTATTAGCTACAACAGAGGTCTGCATGATTAAGCAAATATAGTCCTATAGGATTACTTTAGCGAAAGGAAACAGCCGCGCATACACCACTTGGAAGAGAATAATAACTGTTTTTTCCCCTTACACAACTTCAAAAACAGTCTTTTAAAAAAACACCAGACAATATATTGACAATACATGTTATATTAGTAAGTTGGTAAGAGTCCGGTCGGATATATAGGAACTTAAAAACGTAAAAAAGTAAAATCCTAATGAAATAACTATCGATATTTTTTTTTAAATTTTACTTTTAAATCAATACTCCCATATTGATGCATAAAATTATAATTAAAACTAAGTGCAGTCGCTAACATATATTAATACTGTAATACTGATGAATTTTTTTATTTTCAAGAGTGATTGTTTTTGATAATACTCGTTTTATAAGATTTCAAATGTAAAGTATTCATGTAAAAGTAAAAGGTTTGAATTCCATATTATGTACTTAAATCTTATAAGAACCTCGTATAACGACAATCAAATATTAAAATTTATTTTATTAATAGACAATTTAAAGTTGTATTCATCTAGCAAAAAGATTTCCTTCGAAAGTCTTTGTAAGAAAAATTGTTCAGGTTATACGTTAGTGAAAGATCCGGTTAACAAATAGTATTGTTTTTTAGTTTTTTTTTGTTGTTTTTTTGGCCAGTGTCAGCTGTGTAGCTGATAGATAGCCCTAGATCGGTGTTATTGAATTACTAATAAAAATTGAGCAAATATTTAAAATTAATTTAGCAGAGCTTTCTATTTACCAATATCATATCGTTCTTATCTGCTTATTTGACATTTATTTAATAGTATACAATAAATGCCAGGAATATAAAAAAAAATCTTAATGTCTCAGGCGGGACTCGAACCACGGATCTCCTGCTTGCCGGGCTGGCGTACTGACCATTTACACCACTGAGACTAGACGGATAATTTATTAAATTTCCACTACTATTAACGAGAGTCTTAATCGCTTTTATTTAATGCTAATTATAAAGATAGTCAAAACCAATGGACCCAGTAAATAAAGTTATGTTTAAGTTAGTTAAATTTAAAAGACGTTCTTTAATGGCACTCAAATAATTAAAATACAAATTTATAAATAATTATTAATTCAAAACATTAGCTGAACCAAATACTTTTGTATTAGAAGAATGAAGGGGTCCTTAAGGCGTTCAGAAAGATGTAAGACTCCTTTCATAATTGGAAGAAAAGGACAAATTGTCATTTATTGTTGAGAAATTGCAGAGCGGGCACTTATGATAATGACAAGGTAGCTTAACCGTTAGTCAAGCAGTCACAACGTGCCTGCCCTTTAGGTGAACAACACTTACCCTTCCAGATAAAAGGAAGAAATAATATAAGTCACAGATAATTATCTTTACGTTTAAAGAACAAAAATCTTGGGTAAGCCATTGTCTCCGAATGAACGGATTCCTCCAATGCCCTTTTATTATTTCTTTCTGGCCTTCTTTTTGTCTTTCTTTTTTTTTTTTTTTTTTTGCTGTTGTAAAGTTATTCCACTTTGCGGCTCTCTTCAAAGGACACGCGGCGTCTGGTACTGTCGTCAATGGGCTTCTGCGGTTTCCATGGGATCCCGTATGCGGCCAACGGCGGCGTCAGCCAGCGAACGCGCATTGCGGTTGGGAAGAGTATCGTGACAGACAGACAGACAGACATAAAAAAAAATAACATCCACTGACAATACACGAAATCAATTACTGCTCAGTCAGGCTCAGGGGACAGATGGGACGGAGGACGTCAGGTGTAGGACACGGTGCCTTCCTGTCTCTCTCCATTAGTTGAGTCCCACATGGCACCCTACTAGGGCCCTTGCTGTCTGAGGTGTACTCCAGGTACATCTCCCGTACAACCGCCAATTACCGGCCCAATCTTATATACGGAGTGGAGGCGTTACCTCTTCAACAGGCGGGGTGATATAATAAATAAAAAAAACTGTAAAAAAAAACCAGAGAAAAAATTTTGGAGAGTTTTTCCTTGAATTGAAATTATTTATTTTATCCTAAAGAAAATAATCAATATGTAAATTGTTTGATAGTTTGTCGGCACACAAATTACTGTTGTCGGAAAATAAAATTAACAAGTTTGGTGTTAAATATGTTTATTAATATGATAACCCATCTTTCATCTGTTATCCACTTAACGTTTTCATTACTCTACAGTCAAGATTGAGATCCTTCTAACCTCATAAATATTTAATTGTGATTAAATGAAAGCTTTATAAAACCAATAAATTTTTGTAAAATTGATTGAGGCAATCTATGGTCGTAATCGATTGACGTATGTTCTTTCCCTTCCAAGATCAGATCCCAAGCAAAGAAGGAAAGAAACACTCAGATATTTCCTATTTCTTGTGGCTTAACGGTGTTTCCCTCAGGCAATCTTAGGATCAGGTCGGTTAGGTCCGACTACTACCTAATCTTCTTCTCAATGCTTGTGATAGTTATGTATTTGTTTGTCTGTTATTATTTATTCGTTATTAATAGAAGAGAGTAATTCTTTGTCATCCATCTCAACTAAATAATACCAACTTCTGTGTAGAACATTAGACAGAGCGAATAAATCTTTATTACATGGTATTAACTTAATCTGAGCTAGTATTAACACTTTTCTATAACTAATTACTATAAGAAATACAAATAATATTAAAGAAATAACTGTACTAGTTAATTGTACCAGTGAAAAATTTTCAATGATTTAATATTGAATATTTTTGGTTAGTGGAAAAACTAAGTATAATGAAAATGAATGATTGGATTTTAGAATTTATGAGGATAACACCCTCAAGAAAGAATTTTATTTTTTAGTAATAGCTTTTAATGTAGAAGAACAAGAATATTGACATTAATTTTCTTTGAAAGAGTTTCCATAAAAATTAATTACAATATCGAAAATGGTAATCAGTCTCTCAAAATAATCATATAAACCAAAATCACGAAAGAAAAGATATAAGGAGACTTTGAATAGTTTCATGCTATGTATTATTGTAATAAATATAGATTATACGGAATCGTTAATGAAAAAATCTTTCATTGAAATATTTTGAATGAATTTGCCTCAAACCCGACATACTGCTGAACACGAGTTAATTATCTATCACTCCTGTATTTTTCATTGATAGTACTAAATTGTATATATTTTTCTTAGAATGGAAGAAAATCGCCTATTACGACGTAATTTCTTTATTAATGAAGTATACTAGTCGAAATGCACTCATAGGTATGCGAACCTCAGTGCATTCACAGACCTACAGGATGGCGTTAAACCTTCAGTTTCCGTCCTGAGTTTTCAACAAAAGACCTACACACACGGTTTTTTTTTTACAGTTTTATATATATAGAGAGAGAGAGAGAGGGCCGGATTTTTTTCCCCCACCCATTCATTCTCTTCCTCTCTCTCTCTCTCTCTCTCTCCTACTTGCCTCTTTTGTCGGGGCAGGTTAAACATATGTCGGGGAAGCAGCAGGTACTCACCAGCCGCGGGAATCTCTGCCAGGCAGGAAATAGCAGTTTATAGGAGCCCGGCGATAATGAATATCGTCATCCGAAGTAATGACGTCATCTATAAGCGACAACCACGCATTGCCCGTCAACGCCTACCGCTCCAAAAACTTTCGCCCGGAACTCCACCCTATTCTAGTCGGCGCAAGACGTGCCGCCGCTTCTGTCTGAATATAGATATCAATTTAATTTGGTGCAACAGTCCTCACTATTTTCTTAATTAAAATAATGATAAAAATCACATCGATCTGTCAACTGACGCTATAGAGTACACAATCGACTGTGTATAATCACGCCAGTACGAAAATGCCCATTGCTCAAGAGCTGTTTAAACTAAGCTGCTGTTATTGGTGAAGATACGAATAAGAAAAAAATATGAGAGTAAGAAAAATAAGTAATTGACTAATTTTATCTAACGAGCCGAAAAGTACAATGAGGAGAATAAATTAGCACAAAGCTGTAGAGAAGGTAAAGGGAGGGGAGGGTGGATTAGTCCCTACTAAAATTTATAAATACCTATCCTTACTGAGAGGTTTCTTATTTATTTATTTTTAGATATCGAAAATCATAGGAAAATATACTGTATAACTTGTATATTTATTTTGCCTTAAATATTTCCTATATTACCAATAATAACAACTACATTAACTATTATAATTTGGTATTTCTTTTAATCCTCCCCGTTTCTTCTCATTAGGATTTCTAAAATAAAGCCTTGACACCGAATAATTTTTTTCTATTTCATAAATTCCAGATGTGCTAAAAGATATTTAAATAGATATACGATTGATAATGAATAAAACGTTTATAATTTTTAATTAATTAATCTAAAAGTTATTTAATGGTTTTGATGTTGAAATAATTCTGCTAGAATGTAATCATATGATTTAAAAATACATAAATTATTATTAAAATAAATAAATATGCTTTATCCTTGATCTTTACTAACATAAAATACAAACTACACATAAAAGAAACTATAAAAATGCAGCCTTAAAAAGCTTCCCTTCTGAATAAAAATATTTTTAAGCAGTAAATGTCGTTTATTGGCGTCATTATGTAGTGAAATACGGTCGGAACCGTTCTGGACAATATGTTTCTCGGTCGCATTACTGCCAATCTAGATCCCATGTAAGAAGTGCCATGTTTCAAGAGGACGCCATTGGCATGGGACGGCACCCCGAGACACCAAGGGTGGCCATCGACATGCAATATGACCAGGTTATGTGCCCCGAGACAATCGATGGCTGATGACTCCCTCAACTCAAGGGGGGGGGGGGGGGGTAGACCTATGAAATATGGCGGTTGACACATCACGCGACTCCAGGTGGGGCTCCGCTAAACGCCATGTCCCCTCGGTCACTTCAAATCAAATTGTGTCCATGCGTCATTCCTAAAGGCCTCCATTAGACTTTTAAAGGCCCCTTTACCACACGATAGACCACTTGCTTCCCTCCAATTTGTGACAAAGAACTCATTCCTTGGATGGAGGGATCTGAAAACAGCAGTGCTCTGTCACAGACTTCCTCCTATTGGCCAATGGCATGGCAGTCTTGGGATTGGTTTCCTTGGTGGACAGTTTTCGAAGAGGGTGGGGACACGAAGTTAAGCTAAAATCAAAAATAAATTAGAAGAATCTTTATTATAAGGGCTGTAAGTAGGTTTCAAAGAATGGTGTATGTAGTTGGCTCAAGCAACATGCACTCATCGCTAACATACTTTCGGAAAAGTTACAGTGTTTTCGCGTCTTGCCGGGAGTGAAAAATGACGAGGACAAAATTTTCTTATTTTACTAATTGAAAATGACTGAATTTCACACAGATATAACGTTCTGTTACATTCGCATCAAATATGACGAATCATGGAATAAGCATTATTTATGTTTGACCTCCAGATGAATGGAATTTCAATAAAGTAAATGAGTGAAATATTAGGCAAAAATCCTACGGCCACAAGCTAAAAGTAACAAGCAATATCCCTCAGGAGAAACGCCCAAACTATAAATTGCAGCAATCAATTATTTAAATATACAATTATCTAACGAAACTAACTGTTGGCATAATTATTTGGATAAATTTTGAAAATGAAGAAATTATTCGTTTTCTTGAGTTTAATGTTGATCCAGAAAATATTCTTCTTCATCTTTCATTTATGTAAGAAATAACTAAATTTGAAAAAAAAAAAAAAAAAAAGTTGGATAAACCTCCCTTTACTTTGTCAAAAGTACATGAATTTCATAGGATAGCATGCAACCTACAATAATAGTGACACACAAAAAATACCTAGCAAAATTCCCCTTTGGCTATATAAAAATTGTTCCAAGGTGTACACAAACATACATATATACATCATATTAACATGAAAAAAAAATTTCCGCAATGTTTGGATCAAAAATTCTTCTTAAATAACTTTGTTTAAAAGTTACAAAAAAAAATTGGATTAATATTCATTTTTTAATAACCATTAAAATAGAAATACGAGTTAGAATTACATACATCTATGCATGTGTATGCTTCCAAAAGTTAGAAATAAAAAAGCAAGTTGAAAGGAATGACGGAAATTATTTTTAGCCCTTTTCTTTGAGACAGAACAAAAGCCGTGCGTAAACTCACCCTGAGGCGTACTCAACGAAGAATGATTGCAGTTTTAGTGGCCGGACTGTTTAACTGTACGGACGGCACTACAAAAGTGAATATCTTACCTGGATTTACAACACTATCAATAGAAAAAGATTTCTCGCCAACCATTAAGCAGGCAACATAATGTCACGTTTTAAGTTTCCCGTAAAAGTCAACAGCAACCGGTAGTCGTAAAATATAAGCAGAGGAAGGTTAAAAGAATAACTCCGGGAAAACAATTCTAGAGGTCTTCAAGTTAATTGTAGGAATAAATATATATTTACCGTATTTAGTTCGGGCTATGTACGTTAAAGACAATTTCAGAGGAATAAAAATGAGGTTTCTCATCATAAGTCCTTTGATGGTTGGACATTCAAGGGCAAGTATTATCGAGACCCGCGAGTCTTAACAAACCACTCAGCTCTCTGAACCCACCGGATGTCGTACATACAAAATAATAATGCCCCCCCCCCCCACAAATAAATAGAAAGCAAATTTCTCGGGGCATTTCTACAGACTAGTTTGAATAAATTTCTAGATTTACTGCAAAGAAACAGGAGCCGTAAATTACTCGGAATGAAAAAAGTTAATTTGTTAATCTAGTGATTAATTTTACTTCATAAGTAAAAAAACAAATCAAAACACATAGAAAGTAAGACAGGCATAGTACGATTATACCAGCTGGTTGGGCGAATGTTCACCGCCATCATTTACATTCGTAGCTGTATCAATAATAAAGATATTAAACATAAATGATACAAAAATATTAAATAATCAAATGAAGAGTTTGTTTTTGACCGTAGATATTATTATTAGATGTTAGATGATTAGGTAAATCCAAAAAAATACAAATTTAAAAAAATTATATTTAAAAAAAAATATCTGCCAAGGTTTCGGCTAACATTGTATGCCATCTTCAGGGCTATCATGAAGACGAGAGGGACTGACTATCATGAACTTAAGGATAGGACGTCCCCTCTCGTCTTCATGATAGCCCTGAAGATGGCTTACAATGTAAGCCGAAACGTCGAAGGTAATTTTTTTAAATTTTATTTTTTTGGATCTACCTTGACAGAACCCCAACAAAAAAACAACTAATATTATTAAGTAATGTATATTCAAATTTAAATACACCCTAATCTTGAGGTACTTTTAATATTATGAATCATTTTGCTAATAACCACTGGCAGACGATGCGCACTATTTTAAAAAAAAAATTATCATTTTAATTTCGCTGATAGATAAGTCTTCTTTCAATTTATTATCATATTTTTTTCTCCTTAGATTAGTGCTTTACCCTTGTAAAAATACTAAATACATTCATAGTACCCCAAATGTATTATGTGAAACCCTTTGCATGCCCGTTTGTAGAAAATCAATAGACAAAATAAATGCAAAAAAAAAAAAAAAAGAGCTTAAGATTTTCATGTTTTCTTTTGGTTTTTAAGATAAAATAAGTGACTCTACCTTATGCATATCTGTAATGAAACAAAGGAAATGAATTTATTAGATGATTTTAGTTAGGGTTCGGTCAAGGTAGATCCAAAAAAAATACAAATTTAAAAAAAGGTGTATTTTTTATAAGATTATCTGCCAATGTTTCGGCTTACATTGTAAGCCATCTTCAGGGCTGTCTATCATGAAGACGAGAAAGGACGTCCTGTCCCTAAGTTCACATTTCTACGACTGGCATGATAATCTTATAAAAAATACACCTATTTTTTTTTTTTTTTTTTTTTTTTTTTTTTTTTTTTTTTTTTTTTTTTTTTGTTTTTTTGGATGCATCCCTATGATGGAGTACGTGAGGAGCCGATATGCGGCCGTCCACCAATCAGCAGGAGTGACTGTGGCGGGCGAGGCAGAATTACAGCCATCCGTGGTCTGGGATTCCTGCACGATACAAGACTCCGATCGCCTGGGCAAGCACGTGACCAAACAGCGCAACAGACATACTCCAGAAAGAGGGAAAATGTCCTTCAGGATTCGTTTTGTTGAAACTACCAAGATAATATACGGTGAAAGGAAGTCCGTCACTAGGTAGGAGCTGCCTAAACCAAAGAGATATCTAATGCCACAATAAAGAAGGACATAGATAGGAATATATGTGAAGTAAAGGTTCTTAGGATTAGGGCAGAGCAATGAGTGTAAAAAGTGAGGCTCTGGGATTTGAGGGAGAGAGTAGAAATTGGGAACTTTCAGAGTTACGTTCTTAAATATCTATCTTTCAATAACAACCTTAGTGAATTAGTTATTT
>KZ807056.1:457237-480562 GCA_000696205.2 Oncopeltus fasciatus
TGATCACCGAGTACAAATGGTATATGAGATTTTTCGAAAAGGTAATTACTAATTGAATATATACCTGCTTATAAGTACGTTTAGAATTCGAATACATTTTTTTTTTTTATATGTGATTGACAAAATAAAAGTATCAGTGAACCAAACTTTAAATACATTCTTAATGATTTCATCACTAAATTTAAATTATAATATACATTTCATTTTATGATGGCAAAATTATTATATCCCAAATAATTGCTGCAGGAAATTTAATGTATTAATAGAAATTATTTTTTGGATAGATGTTTTTGTATTTTTTCATTTATATCATTTATTTCTATTGGTTTTTTTTTACCCTACATAATAAGTACAACAAGACAAACAATATAATCTTCTAGTATAAATAAAAAAATTAAGAAATTAAATAATATTATTTTTTATATACAAATAAATAATGTAAATTTTTTAATTTTATATCATCTTTATATTTTACAAGACACTTAGTTCAAACTCTTTGTAGTTGTTACTTCTTTTTTTTTTCGACATAACGGTTTATTTACTAAATATGTGTGTGTGTGTGTAGTGTACTAAAAGGTAATGCATTTCATTCAATAAATACAATATAATTATATCAAAGAGAGCGGTAAACTAATAATTTTTGTACTTTAGGTGCTAGAACGTATATAATTATTTTAAGTGAAATGTTTATAATGTTTTAATAATGGAAGTTAAGTAAAGTTTTTATTATGTTCCAATAATGAAAGTGAAAATAAATTATGTATTAATTAAATAAATTACTGAATTAGAATTTACACATACTTAAATGTATGAAACTATATTTAGAAACTGTATTTCAAAAATATTACATAAAACATATTTTAATATATTTTTCATTACATGCAGAAGATCTATTAAATATGTAAATAAACATGCAGTAATATAGATAATAATAAAACAGTTAAATAAACAGGGTTCATATTTTCAGAATAAAGAATTTTCCTTTAACATTTTGTTGACGCAAAAATTTAGTTTCTACTATTTAAGTAATTTAAGTTAGACAAATGGAAAATTCTTTTATTTTTATAATAAAAAATTTTGGAGTATATCGTGACTTGGTGATAATTTCGGCTTTCAATTATTAGAAACTTGAAGGAGTGTTAAATCCCGGCAATTACTCTAAGATTTTTTATTTTTCGAACAATAAATATTTTTCTATCGTTTTTTGGAAGAGGATGAAAGCAAAATTCAAAAGCTATGCTCCAGATATCCTTTGAAAATCCCAATATTCTCATAAAAAACCCGGGGCATATGACCATAGCGGGCTACACAGCAGAATACTAGGGGGGGTCCTTTTGTGGTCCATCCAGAAATTACAGCCATAAACTGGTCACAGTGTAGTCCAGAGAAAGCTTTTAAATGTATAACCCCTTAAAAAAAAATTTAAGGGATAAATGTCCTTAATACTGGGATAGCAAGGGAGTGGGTTTCATTAAAAAAAATTATATGTTCCGAATTAAGGGTGAAATATTACTGTTTTTATTTTTCTTCTGACTTAGTTCCTAATGAATTGCATTCATCAACATGTATGTTTAAGGCTTGTTAGGATTACTGAATTTAAACAGGATTTTAGAAAAAAAAAAAAAAAAGAAAAAAAATCCAATATTTAGAAGGAATTAAGAAGGCAGCGAATTGACTTTTAAATTTAACAGGAAATTCGATAATGTTACTAAATAACATTGTTATCATGACAGGAAATTGTTAATGCAAAATCGCATTATTAGTGACTGAAATGTTTCCAGAAAATAACGTTTTTCCAAAGTAATTTTTTAAATATTTATGTAATGAAAGTATTATTCCCATTTCTGCGGTATCAACATTAATATTTTAATATATAATGAATTTACAAGAACATTTGACTTCTGCTACTGATAACTATTGCTAGGTCTAATATTGAACTAAAAACAAATATTCTTAGTGATATTTAATATGTGAAGTAGATTTCATAAGGGTTTCCAAAAAAAAAAAAAAAAGTTGAAATAGGAATTCAGTTAACCGAAATTGCTCTAATTGGTATAATATTTACACTTAGAAGCTAAATAGAGTTTATTATTGATACTGCATTGTCTGTCATTTATAACACAACAGAAAAAAAATAGTTCCAGTTAGAGTAGTTTACAAAAAACAAATACAAATAATAATAAATAAAACTTTTGTAATGATTCAGCTAAACTTGCTTTTTAATGCACTAGTACTACACAATTATATTCAATTTATAATATATTATTATTACACAATTATAATTTCTTTTAAACTAAAACGAATTAAGTTAAATTTTATATTTACACGAGTATTTAAGTGTCCGCTGTTCATATTCATCTGATGAATATGCGAATATTGCTATGTGAATATGAACAGCAATCGCTTAAATACTCATACAAACATAAAATTTAATTTATAAGATAATAATAATTAATAATAGATATATAGTGGAATGTCTTGTCTACTGCAAGCGCGAAACTTTTTTATTCGTAGTAAATTGTTTGGGAAAATAATGAATATATGAATGAAATTTAATTAACACATTGAACAATAACAAACAAAGGGTTGGTTAATTGAAATTTACCATCAGTTATTTACATTAGATGGAATATTTTAGCATCATTGAATTGTCAATATGGGATAGTGGGCTAAAGATATTATTACGAATTAGAGTTTTTATTATAATCATGCAACAGAGAATATATTTAATTATAATTTCCGGAACATAGACTCGCACACATACACATGCAAAAAAAAAATACAACAGCTTGTTTAGTCTAATTGCAACTTGTATAGATGCAGTTTTTGGGATAAATGAAACTGACAAGATTGTATGCTCTTGTCATGTGCATTTTGCCTACGGAGAGATGTAAGTATAGTGCTTAGTGTGTAATATATTAACAAGTACAAGTTAGCAGGGCTGCCATTGACAAGTTTAACCTTCGTCTTTTCAGAGCGAAACCTTCCCTTTGCCGGGGAACCACACAAATAATGACAGATGACAATAGGACAGCGGTATTGACACAGCCATTTGTTATTGGCACCGTTTGTTTTTCTCGTCGGAAAACATTCAGTACTCCTAATAATGCTCAGCAGATAAATAATCTTCTTTATTGTTCCATGAGAAAACTTACAGAAAGTGATATATAATTTAACTTTGCACCAGTTATAAATACAGAAAATGGATAATTCAGGACATGAGTGGTTCTGTAGGACATGTTTAGTCTTTCCAACTGAAATATATTGCTAATTATACTCAGGAATATCAGTATTTTTGTTTATACTATTGAAAATGTATATCGGGAATAAAAAAAAATATTCTACTAGAAAATTTGGTCTCAGAATCATACAATTTTGTTATATGACGAGGGTAAATAAATAAATACTTTCTTGAATTATAAATGAAATTAATAATGTAATCATTTTAAATGTCAGTTGTAGGCATTATATAAATCAATTAAGAGTCACCTAAACTCCTCATTTGACCTGACCGTACTATTCTAGGTGATGTACTCGAAATGTCAACTGAGAATTATTTATTTATTGTGTATATCTTTGTTATTGTTAGTGTCCGCTTGTTGACGTTTTGTGTATTGTTCTATTCAAATACATTCGGTCTACTCACATTGAGTATCCTTCCGTCAGGCTTGAAGTCGTGTTCTGGTGGAGGTCCGGGCCAGAACCGGCCGTCCCAGCCCTGGGTCCGTCTTCCGCTGGTGCTTTGCATAACAAGCATCTGGTAATCCACCACCTGCTAGCCCAAGGCCCACATTTCACACCCACACTTTTCAGTAACTATTTTATTTTTCAAAATAAATTGTTTTATATTATAAAAAAAAATTGTATCAATTTTTTTTTTTTTTTAATATTTATTATGAATTTTGTTTAAGTCAGGGGATGCACAGTTAAAATATTTGAAGCGCACAATAACAGATATAACTTCCCGCGTGTAAATACGACGCACGAAAGGGTGGAGCGCGCGAGTGGTGAGGTTAGAGAGCGGGAGGGAGTGCAGTTTGGCTGGGGGAGCCGGCACGGTGAGCGAGGAGTGTTTCTGGGAGCTGCCGCCAGGCCTCGCCCCACTCGCCGGCCTCCCTCCCCTCCACCGGCCCCCCACCGCCGCGTGAGAGGAGGGGGTGTCCTTCCCCCTCCACCGCCCATGCGACACCCTCCTGTCGCCTCTGTCCCACCTACCCCCTCCCTGCCCAACGGCCGGATATATACTTATGTAAGCGTCTGCCAGGGGGCTGCACTCTTCTCACTACAGCAGTTGAGGGCAGTTATGCCGTTACTGCTTCATTGTACCAGCCCAATATAAATCGATCGGAATAATCAATTATTTTATCATAATCCCCTTTGTACATAACTGGCGTTATGAATATAAGGGTGAGACAGTCACTGCATAAATTTGAACGTTTTAATTACAATAATTTCTGTAGTAAAATTTAAATAACCATTTCCTGACTTCTCATTAGAGCAAAACGAAAATAAATAACTTCAGTAACAACCTAAATGAAATTAAGCATATATTTTCCTCAAATGAAAATACCAAACACAACATGAAATAATCAGACGGCACTTAATTAAAAATACTAATACGAAGCTCAAAAATTTTAAGAAAAAAAGTATGCACCCTAAATTCATTATTAAAGCTTCAAATGCATCGACATGAGTTCCAATAATGACTGTTTCGTCGAAACAGTCATAAATAGATTGTCCAGTGTTTGTTTGATCTGGGGCCATACAAATAAACTGTATAAAGTACGATTTGGTAATATTTGAAATTTGTGAAAAATTGTTTTTCTAAAACAGGTACGATTGTTCAATACAAATCATTAATTGTTTAATATTATATATTATTCTACATATTCTACAATTTATTATAGATACGACGAGCGGAGATGTGATTGTGAGCTTAATTTTCTCACTAAATATCGGTAACACGTAAATATTCCTATTATATCGAAAAAGTCAGATTAGGTCACCAATAAGAAATTTAATTAAATTTATATTTAATGGTAAATTTATATTATTTGCTAAGACGGAATATGTAGAGGTAAATTATAAATTGTGATTAAATTATTAATTAAAAAACTTATGAGTGTCGTCGTCAAAGCATAAAAATTTTGTGAATCCTCAAGGTGAAATAGCCTGATTCAAATCTTCACTTAAGAATATTTTAGCAAAAAATATTATAAAATTTTGGTCAGTGATTGCCTTTTGTTAATTAATAAATGAAAAACTTAATTAAACAACCTCAATAAAATACATTTAAAAATATTTATCCCATCTATTCGGAACTTATCACCTGCAAGGCTCACATAAAGTCATGCAAAATTAATTTAAAATCCCGATAAATCACTTGTATGTAGAATTAAATTAAATAATTCAATATAACAAGAAGAAAGAAACAAATGAAATGACAAAAAAATGAGTTCTTAACTTATTTTTTTGTATCATTTTACTTAATAATTAAAATCTAATGAATTACAATTACAAAAAAATAAATAGTACTCTGAAATACTTCATACTTTTAAATGACAATATATTCCAGAAGAGATGAAGATCCTGAATTATCGTATATACTTAAAATTCTCTCTTTTGAAAAAGAGTACTCAAGTACGTACATCCCATAAATTCCACATCTAAGAGTTTCTTAATTTCATCATATTAATTTATTACTTTCATTAGATGTGTTTTATAAATAGTCTTAGTCTAAACAATAAATAATAGTTAAACATTTATTTAAGCTATTTAAACGGATATGAAATGTTAGTTAAAATATTATTTAAGTAAACAAATATAGCGTACATTTAGTTTACTTCTGACCAAAATTAAGCAAGCCCCCATAACCAAATACATTTTATAGTAATAATATGTACCTAGTACTTTCGTACATTGATGAATTATTTGATAAGATCTTTGATTGGATTAAATGAGAATTACCTAAAAGGCCGAATGATTTTTCATTTCATCAAGTATTTCAGTAAAATTAATGATTTTGGCCGTTGAGATACTTTAATATGGTTAGTTTCAGTTCTTGAACAACTAAAGCTTATTATATAAAATAATTTAGAATGGACTTAATAATAGCATTGATAGCTTTAGCAAAGAACGACTGACGAGTTGCATTCATATGCAGGCATGAGACGAGTCTGAAAAAATACGCATGAGCCAAGATGTGGATAAAGACCTTTAGTTAGAAGATACTAAAAGAGAACAATAATGGACGACCACATTATTTAGAAAGGTGACAATCAAATTCCAGCAGACTGATAAAAATCCATGTTTTATTCAAAATTTTTTGCTGAAAGAAATATTATGTGAGAATATTGCGGTGACTTCCTTTATTCTACTCAAATTAGGCTTGATTTAGCAAATTAATTTCTTACATTAATCAATTATATATNAAAAAAAAAAAAAAAAAAAAAAAAAAAAAAAAAAAAAAAAAAAAAAAAAAAAAAAAAGCAGTAAGGAAAAAAAGAGATGGAATATTGAACCAGAACTAGATATATGTCTGTCATTAAACAATCATGCAATACATTTCCATGAAAAATTTTTTTCATTCTTAAGATTAAAAGTGTGAAACTAGCTAAACATAAAACCACTCAGTTATAAAACAATAAAATTATAAAAATAGTAAATATGATAAAAGATTGACTATATATGAACCAAAACAATTGTGTTTTATGAAACATATTTCTCACCTCTTTAAATACAATTATTCTAAAGTAAGAAAATCTACAAAAATGTTTTCCTTTATTTTATCTTTTATTAAATAGTTCATTTTTTTTATCATTAATTATTAAAAAAAGATATAGGAACAAGCATCTAATTTAGTTTTAAATACATATCTTCACTCTGGCGATCTTATTTCAACAAATAGAGATAAAACTTTCTTGTAAGTGTCACTTTATAAGATCGATGAAAAAATTAATCAAAATTATTAGTGACTCCTATTGTAAGTTATTGCATGAATTAGTTACAACTAATAGTTAATATTTCCAGTATCATCATAACTACTACGCTACTGTCATAGCTATAATTACCATAAAAGCTGGATACATAATAAAAAATCCTTCACACAAATTTGTGTATGTCTGTGTGTAGGTGTGTGTACGAATATAACTTATTGCACACCAAGTACTATATAACGTAATGTAAAGAAGCACAAAAAAAACGGAAAACATTTAAAAGAATGGATAACAGATTTAACCCTAGATAAACCCCAACAGTCAGGGCGTAATAACTATGATAATGATCGCCCTATAACCTGATCCTAATTCTAACCCTAATCCCTCACATAAGAGCTGCTTCGTATGTTCATTAAATATAGAGTGAATGACTCCTTTGAAATAAAAACCAGTAAATTTGACATTAAATGTCTAATTTAGTTCTACAAACAGGAGCGGACTATAGGGGTAGGTAGGCAAGGTCACTAAGCGGGGAAGAAACCTCCCAAGTCTATTTCTCAAATATTTAACTCAAAATTAATTTTTTTTTATTGTTGAAAATTATATGACATACCTATTATGTTGTATAAACCATACGAAGAAAATAACGCATTGGCGTTAATAATTAATAGAAAATGACGTTAATAAACTAGATAATAATTTTTCATAAAATTATTATCTAGTTTATGAAAAGAAAATATTTTTATAACCATTTATGAACTTAAAGCAAAGTTTTAGATAAAAAAGCTCAAAAACCATATTTTTCTCTTTTCCTCCAAACCTTAAAATTATATTTAAAAATATCGTCCTTAATATCCGTATTTCGCGAAAATTTCATTAACATAAATGTCAAACAATTAAATTTTACACCGATTACGAGCTATATACATTCTTGTAAAACTAATAATGACGAAAATATTGCGAATTTTAATCATGATCCCTTTAGAACTTTACCAATGTCAACCAATCAACAATTTGTAAGCTTAAATACAAATTGAAAATACAAATTACCGTTTTGAACCATACTTTCAGCTTATCCTATGGAGGATTGTTGAAAATCTGTTGTATATATCATTGGAATATCTTAATTTCCTGGGGGATAATATGATAAAAATACACGAACATTCTAAATGCAGAATGGCTGGTTTATAGTAACTGACTAAATACTGACAGTTTTGTTAAGAAAAATATATTTTTATTTTATAGAGAAATAATTATATATTGAAGATAATATCATAACTGCTAAATAAGTAAGCAAGCCCAAAATATGAAATCCTATTATTAATTCCTTGACAATTAAAACTATTATTCATCTTTCAACTTTTTATTACCTATATAATCATTTTTTATAAATTAAACATGTTATTGCTCACATGGAAATATTATTTATTACTTTTATTTCTTTAAAATATATGCACTTGTTTCAATTTTTTCACCTAACAAATTAAAAAAAAAAAAAAAAAATTGCAAAATTCTTCTCATTACGTTTTATGATGCAATTTAGATGATAAAATTTTTATACTTATCTCTCCATTACAGCAAGCCACTAGTTTTGATAATTTTGAAACAGTTATTTCATTTGGCTACCCGATTTTGGATATACGACAAAGTGAATATGTAAAGTGAGGTTAGTTTAACTTGAGATGACGAAACTGATCAAAATGAGAACTTTTTTAGAAATATTAGATGTTTGTCAATTGCTAAGAAAAAAAAATTAGAAATAAGATATTTCTTTATATACACTGGATTAAATTAGTTCATATATCTTTCTTCCCCTTTTTTTAAGGGGAGGGGGGAATGTACCTAAGAGGTAATATAAATCAATTAAAATTAAAATATCAATTATTTAATTGAATGACAGGTAGAAGAAACCCGAGATTTGAACAGCAAAATAAATTAAATATAGGAATAAAAAAATATAAAAATATATATAATTTNNNNATATATATATATATATCTGTTGTTCAGCATATATACAAGTTTATAGTGTTTTCCACCAAATTATAGTGGAGACAGCAGTGCTCATCTGTTGTATAAACCCAAAGCAATAATGTGGGAAGGGCAAACCCCATGTTCTAGGCGTAACATAGAGATCATTGTGGGAAACTCAATGTTAACTAGGGTTCTGAAACAGATGACGTCATACATTGCCCCAAAGCAAGCTAGTGCACCACTCGGCATGATCACCGAGTACAAATGGGACACTACACTATTCCTCTTTGGCGAAACAAGCTACACTATACACTAGTCTATACAGGATGAATTAATGCACTAGATTGACCGAGTATCGCACCCAGGGAACTTACCCCATACTGGTAATGAGTTCTAAACTGGCCACAATTTTGGAATTGTAAGTACACTACTTTCAAGGGAGTAAACAATAAAATTTAGAGTGTTTTTACCTCAAGAGATTTATGGCTTATCATGGAGGATTGTAGATAACTTGCTGGGGATTTGCTGCTTCTTACTTGCCGAGAATTCTGAGCAAGATAAAGAAAGGTTCTTTGAGTCATGGGCTGAAAGTTCAATGTAAATATCATTCGATGTATAACCCATAGTAGATCCCTGCCGAGGGGTAGTAATATAAAGTGTTGTATCAGAAATCAGCTGTGAGTGAAAAGTGTGAAGAAAAATCAGGAATGAATTGTACTGAAGTTTCGCAAATGATTTATAAAATTCATTGTTTAACTGTAAGCCGCCCTTGTCATGATCCTCAGAGTGTATGTTGCAAGAGACAAATCCACGGGAATATTGGGGCAGTTTCCAATAAACTTTAATGAAACACCACAACTTGGATATTCTAGCTTCCGAACGCAGATTTCTAAAAACAAACTTATTGATTTTCAATTTGCTTTTAATGGCAATTGTAATTATTCCTTAATATGCTTAAATGACAGATTTTAGGCCTTCATCATAATAATTATAACTCACAGAAAGAAATCTAAAAAGCTAACCATCATTTATCATTTATTGTGACAGAATGGACTGAAAAAATGTTTAAATAATTTTTTTAGTGGTATTTAAGAGATACTCTTGTAATTATATAATTTTAATTGATACTTTTGAAAGTGTTACTTTAAATAATTTGACATAAATTATTAATACACACATCTTATCCCTCAGAAAAATGAAAAATACTTCAAATAGATATGTCTTTAAGCATGTCATTAAAAAACTTTTCATTGATAATATTGCTGTAGTGTATGGCTAATTACTAAAAAAAACAACATAATAATTGAAATAAAACAAAATGTAAATTAAAATGGAGAGTTTTTGACCGTAGAGATTATTAGTAAATGTTTTCTGTTGGGGTTTGGTCAAGATTGATCCAAAAAAAAATACAATTTTAAAAATCTGTATTTTTTAATAACTCCCAACGTTTCGGCTTACAATATAAGCCATCTTCAGGGCTACCATGAAGGCGAGAGGGGGCGTAGTGCCACCTGGATCAAATGTTCAGGACTGAATTGTTATAAATTCTACACAAGCAAGATTCTGTAGTATCTTTAAACATATTCTGACAATAAAATACTCGTAATTAATAATAATAGTGTATATTGATTAAGATGAATTTTAATCAATACGAATTAGAGAATTACACCTTAAAATTCGACCTACAAATAAAATAAAATATATTGTTCATTTGGCCAAATTTTAAATGAAATGTTTTATTTTATTGAATAGTTTCTGGGTTAAATTAAAATATAATAATAATATTGATAGTTTAATGAAGAAAAATGTCAAATATTATTTTAAGTTACATTTCGCCACATGTGAAAACTTTTCACACAGATGAGACAAGCAATTGAAATTTTTTTATATGACATAAGTATTGTAAAATTATTTATATATTTTTTTTTCTAATCTTTCCTTCTACTTAGATTTGGGACACAGTTAAATATAACAGCTTTGCTATGCAAATTCAATATAATTTGCTCATTTTTGTCTTTTGAATATTTTGGTAATTTAAAATGTTCTTTTTTTCATTTTTGAATTTGTTTAGCTTCATAATTCAATAGTTTTAAGTATTCATTAATGTAGATACTATTGAATGTGGTTAATAATTACCAGAAAATTATTACACAACATAAATTACTTTATTGAATGAAGTAATTGTGTTGCACGATGACGTTAAAAATCAAGGGAGAATTTCTATGACTATTTGCAATTACATAAGTATAATTTTATAAAAATTGAAATCAATATAGAATTAATTTGACCCCATTCATAGGAATCACAACAAATATCTGCAAGATAAACATTATTTAATGCATTTTTCACAAATTCATTTAATGCATTTCATGGTCTGGGTGCAATTGCCCTGGAACAAGTTTAAACTGTATCCTGCAATCTGTCATTTTTTCATTTTTCCATATTTGTTCCAAAGAATAATGACTGAAATTCTGTGGAGGTTTATATAGAGTTGATTTAAAAAACAATATTATAGAACTCTATATTTATTCTAATATAGTACTATATTTTTTTCTTTCATTCTCAACAAAAATCATAAATCATTCTGAAACATAATTTTTGTATGAGTAGAGAAACAATGGATATACTGTTCTCGAACATTCCCATTATTTTTCGGAGGATGGGATGTGTTTCATCCCTATTCATATAAGCATTTAAAACTTTATGGAAAGAAATTGTTTTCACAAATTCATAAGCTATTGCTGTATTTTCTTTATGTTTCAAAACTGTAGATATAAATAATTAAAATTAACATTGTATATTATTTATGAAATTTTTTTCGAAGCATATAAGTGGCTGTATAAAATGATAATTCGCTCATGGATACTTGATTTATTCTTTGTGATATAAATGTTTAAAAGACACGATTTTGATTTTAAATATCTTAAAAAGTTTAAATTTATTAAAGCTTCAATAAATAATAATGCATCACGTAGTCCTACAATAAAAATTTAGAAGATTATCCAGCCTAATAAATGTTAAGAGTCCATTTTTGTATGGTCATTCCTAGTAACACATACTCCTAAATAAATATACAAATTTAATTTATCTCCCCATTTTTAAATCAGTTCCAAGTATGGTTTGGGTTTG
Organism: Oncopeltus fasciatus; assembly: GCA_000696205.2. NCBI lineage: Eukaryota > Metazoa > Arthropoda > Insecta > Hemiptera > Lygaeidae > Oncopeltus > Oncopeltus fasciatus. Next base: position 469,273 of record KZ807056.1, read on the forward strand.
ACGTGATATTTAATTTTTTATTTATTTTCGTAATGGAGTTAAATGTTTTCTTTAATTTTATCTACAAAAAATATACATAAAACTNTTAAAAATTAATGCAAATGGTGCTCATTTAAAATATTATTCTATTAGGAATAGATCCTGCCAAGGAAGATTTAGTGAAGATGAGAGAGGTAAAGGAAGATATCGGAAATCCACTTCCACTCAGTGGGGAGAATACAGATGAATATATTGATAAAATAATAAGAAGGGATGAAGAGATTTCGAACTAGTCAAGATATATGAATGCCCGGTCGGCATGCAAGGTTCGAAGATAAATATATTCAATATCGTTCCCATGGCTGACTGGGATGAAGATATCTTCAGACGACGGGTCAAAAAGAAGAGGAGGACTAGATATAAAAATTCCAGGGTTGTTTCGATACATTTCGAGGGGCAGGGGAGAAGTGGGATGTAGAGGACAGGGGGAAGTGGGAGGGGTTTAGGTGGAAAAGTAAGAAGAAAGAAGTGGAAGAAGAGGAAGTAGAGAGAGGAAAAGTCAATATGACATGGGACAGTGGAGAAGAGAGAGAGAGAGAGAGAGAGATAGTGTAAGCGGAGGGAGACAGAGGGAGATACGAGAGAGTAGCCCCCTCTCGCACTCTCGTTCCCCCCACTCCAGGACGACGGCACCTGAGTGTCACTCACCAAGAGCTCCATGGGAGGGCAGGGCTGGGATTGGCTGGCCGGCCGGCGCAGGCGTGTCTGGCAGTCCCCTCCACTCTCCTCCTCGCCCCTTTCATCCCCTCCTCCGGCCCGCTCCTCACCTGCCGGCAACAAAACAGCTGATTAGTGAGACAGTCACAGCTGGCCAGTCACCGCTGCCGACTCTTATCAGATAGTGCGGGAACCTAGTTCCTGGCCGACACAGCAAAACAATAAGAAATGTAATAAAAAATAATTCAAGGCTTTGTTATTAGGAAAAAAAAACAAAACAACAAATAGAGGATTTTAGGGCAACCCCTAAAGCATATCCTCTCACTGAAATAAATATTTACAAACTAGAAATTATTCTGAGCTCCCTGGGTGGTGCAGTTGGTTAGCGCCCCCGAATGAGGGTTCGATCCCCGGCTGAGGTAGAGAAATTTATTCTAAAGGAGAGTTTGTTGACCGTAGATATTATTCTAAGATGATTTCAGTTGGGGTTCGGTCAAGGTAGATCCAAAAAACACAAATTTAAAAAATGTATTTTTTAATAAAGGATTATCTGCCAACGTTTCGGCTTACATTGTAAGCCATCTTCAGGGCTATCAGTCATGGAAATGTGAACTTAGGGACAGGACGTCCTCTCTCATCTTCATGATAGCCCTGAAGATGGCTTACAATGTAAGCCGAAACGTTGGCAGATAATCCTTTATTAAAAAATACATTTTTTAAATTTGTGTTTTTTGGATCTACCTAGACCGAACCCCAACTGAAATCATCTTAGAAATTTTTTCTTGGTCCCTGTACGATTCAAATTAATAATAAAATGTGGGATTGCATTACTACATTTATCATCATAATTTAAATATTAACATATTTTTTTAAATTTATCAAATGTTTTATTCTTTTTAAATTTTTTCTGATAAAGTATGTATCATTATCACTAGTGTAAACTATCTAAAGTTCCAAGAAGGGATCTAAAATACTGAATAATGTGCGGAGAAAAATTAATAAGAACTAATAAACTCATATTAAGATTTAAGAAAAAATAATAAAGCTATGGTATAAGAAATACTGACACGTTCAACATAAACTCATATTATTTGTTTAAAATTACCTCTCCACTTTTTATCCCTCGAAAAAAAAAATTGGATCCATTAATTTTTTTTTAGTAGCCAAACAAACCGATGATTGTTGCTTGAGTCACATAACAGTTACTCTCATGTTGCACTCTTGTAAATGTCTTTAAAAATTGGACCTATATCATTTGATAGTATACGAACACTATATGGGGGGGGGGGGGATTGCGGGCGAGAACGAAGATAACTGGGGGATAAGAAGACGCAATATATGTAAACATATGGACATCCATTTTGAATGCTTCGAGGTGTTACAGTTCCTTGCTCTGATGTTATGATAAGCACCTGAATATCATAAGTATGACATGTTCAATGCAAAATCGTCAGTGACATCATGCAAATTTTGGATTGATCCTCAGCAACCTTACAAACCAATGGCAAAAGTGCAGAGCGAATGATTATGCTCTGTTATTCTCAGAAGTAATAATATAAATTGCAACTGCATTCATGACATATGTTAGACAATCTTGTGAAAAATAATCTATAATTGGTGCAAAGTAAACATTTTCACTACCAATGAATATAGAGCTATCATACCTTCTATTATCCGTCTTCATTGGTTTCTGAACGCTCGCCAACAGAAGATGGTTTGCAGAAACTAATGAAGACGGATAATAGAAGGTATGATAAAGAATGTTACTTTGTCTTACCTATAAAAAAAAAATGTAAGGCATATCCAGGAAAAAATAGCAGGGGCATTTAAGTAATAAAATATTTGTTACTGCCATCCAGTTTAGAGAACTTCAGAAAATATAAAATAATGACGTAGGAAGTAACTAAATAACTTTCGGAATCGTTATCGCCTTTTTAGCACCTTGTACCTAGCGATGATAGCATCAAGGAAACAAGGCCATGGCTTATCAAAGCAGATTCCGCCAACACAACCGCAAGGTGCTCACGGGGTAATGTAGAGTTGTCGAACATTTCCGCTCGTGTCAGCAGAACGACGCCGGAACCAAGGGCTCACGCCAATGTGCTCTGGAAAGATGTCGTCCTTCAATGCGGATATAAATTTGGTCGGTGTACACTCCCGAGGCGTATCGGCTAGGGTGGCACGCGATCACACGACCCGGGACAAAACGGCTCGTTCCGGGAGCCGCACCTTCATTAGAAATGCCCTGCGAAAACACCCTTCTCATTTTTTAATAACATAATATTACCTCCACCCCGACTCGCCCTTTACTCACATCCCTTCAGAAATATAGACAAGCTCCGACTTTGATGCATGTTAAACGCCCCATTTTTCCTCAAATTCCCGTTGTTCTTTTAAACTCCACCTTTAGAAGATTAGGCACCCCGTAAGAAGAGTATAATCGTCATAGATAAGACTTCCACGGCTGCTGTATACACTACTAGAATTGATAACACCCTGTTTATGCGAATAACGTAATGCTTTCATGCGGAGGATACGCAAACAAAACAGATTTCTTCAGTGAATGTTCATTACAACCCATACTATTCTATAAGCAAAATAGTCATTAAGATAGCATTGTATCATTGAAAATGTTTTCATTTTTCTCAATATATCATTTAATATAGATAAATAAATACTATATTTTCCCCAGAGAAGCACCCAAACTTACTTATCAACAGAAAATCTGCTTAACATTGTTTGATATAAAAAATATAAGTAAAATATAGTTCTAATATTTTCTGCAGTTGATACCCCTCCCCCCCCCCCCTTCACAAAGAAAGATATATAGATAAGTATGAATATAAGTATTTAGTTGTTCAAAAGTAAATGCCAATATGTTTTGGCTAGGCTTCATCTTTTGTTGAGCATAAAACTCTTTTTTGCTATGGTATAACACTGTACACTAAAAAGTAGGTCGTGCAGGTCCTGCGTGAACTAAGCATATTTTCCAAGTTTTATTAAAGCGGAGGGCTCTACCTTTTAGTGTAAAGTTAAATAAAAATTCTAAGAAGGAGGTATTCCCAACTCCATAAGCATGAACTATATATATATATATACATTCGGTCTACTCACATTGAGTATCCTTCCGTCAGGCTTGAAGTCGTGTTCTGGTGGAGGTCCGGGCCAGAACCGNATATATATATATAATGTTGAATGAACGAATATTTTAGCACAAATTTGTTCAGAAAGAGTTGATAGAACTAAGGTAATATCAAAGATATTATGAGTAAGATTTCAACATAACACTCAAAGTCACAATAAATAAAACAGTTATGTCTTTCTAAAACCAGGGAGCACGTTTAGTAAACAGTAAATAGAACAAGGCAGTAGGCACACCTATACCTACATATATATATATATAATGTAGGATTGATGTAGATCTGGTGATTTTTTTTTTCTTACTACTGCCTCTTTATTAGTAAATATTTGGATGTACAATGTGCTATAAATTATAAATAGCAGTCCGTGTGCTATGGTGATGTGAGTGTAATTGGTACACCACCTATAGCGATCCTAAGTGGTGAAATTGTTCAAATGTTGCGTTAATATACACAAGAATATGTGTGTGTGTTCATTAATGGCTAAATCGGTTGAAGGTGGTTTAGGAAGGACCAAATTTTTAAATCTTCATAATTAACTTATTAACTTTACGAGAAAAAAAAATGACTCAACAGATTTAGGATAAGAAGACTACGTAACGAGCTTTTCCTTATTTTGTTTTTATTTTTTATATTATAATTTATAATATATAATCGCTTTCATAATCTGTAAAGAACTACCCAAATCAGCTGTTTGTAAGTAATGTCTATGCTAATAACATAGGATAAGATTTCCCTAATGGACCAAAGGATAAGTTATCCATTAGGGACAACTTGAACAAAACTATTTATAATTATAAGCAGAGAATGGCAGGCCTCACATTGGCATATGGCAGCCATGTTTGGCATGCTCCAAAACATAGACGGAGCCGGCGCCTTCCTAGGCTCAGCTGGGGTGTTAATCCCCGTGGATTTAGGGACGGCCAAGAGTGAACTCGTCCAACAAATATTTATACGGCACAGTTTGTGTTTCGGGCGCCAAACCATTTGTACGAGGGGGGGGGGGCGTCCGACAGGCGGCACCGGAGCCACTCGCTCTATCGGTGGGTTTCATCATGGTTACCTCTGTGGTGTGGACAACCCAGAGTGGGAGCGAACAGTGGGGCATGGAATGATTGAATGGTTACGACATAACTTGCGAAACCTCAATAGGGAGATAACTAATTCATGATTAGGAAGATTGGATAGATTACTTACCGACGTAACAAGTCAAAATAAAAACAACTCAATACAAATATACAATCCTTAAACTTATCGAAGTTTCAATTCTTGTACTATTCTTACTACAAAATTATTTGTCTTTTTATAATTATATCGTTTGTTTATATAAAAATAATAATAAAGGAGAGTTTTTTTGACCATAGATATTATTATTAGAAAGATTTTTAGTTAGGGTTCGGTCAAGGTAGATCCAAAAAACACAAATTTAAAAAAATGTATTACATTGTAAGCCAAACGTTGGCAGATAATCCTTTAAAAAAATACATCTTTTAAATTTGGGGAAAATCAAAGTACCCTTGGGAGCGAAATAGATATTTATGTTACTTCCATAAGTTTTAGTTTTTAAAATCATAAAACTAATTTATTATATTTTTAATTAATAACTTAAAAATAATTAAATAGAAAATCTTTTCTTTAGCATATGAATAATCATGGGCTGGAAAAGAGGGATTTGATCTATAAAGTAATTTATAGATTTGAAGATCAGAGTTTTAACTTTTTATTTTTTGTAGGTTAGGAACTTCAACATTACATGTGTTTTTTGGATCTAACTTGACCGAACCCCAACTAAAATCATCTAATAAAAATAATAATTTTTACAATAAAGGGTTGTAACAAATTGAAAAGTGCATACTTCGCTCAAAATATATTTATTGTTCAGCTGAGCGCATTGGGGATCTATGACGCTCGGGAATCTCCCACTTTTCGTTTTTATTATTCGTGACGCTAATAATAACTAATATATTACGTTTTTAAATTTCGATCACCCTTCAAACAACCTCACTTTTTCAACCGGTCTGTTTACGATTTCATTCAATTTTTTTTTTTTTTGCTGAAGTAAGTACTAACACTCCATTTGGGCTCATCGTTATGATTTGATGATAAAAATTGTCATGGAGACCTGTGGTTGTTCTACAAAAGTCGCATAAAGGGACTAATATGAATTTTTTGATTTCCTGCTAATGTGACAGCATTTTCTTTAATTAAAATGAACATGAGTATTTAGAGTGATTGTCGACATATTTTATACGGACAATTGGCATGGCACTCGATAGAAGATAATCGTCACTGAAATTCTGAAGGAAACTCCGTATGATATATTTCACCACTTCGATCGCCTTGTAGCATTTATAAACTGAAAAAAAATGACGAAAATAACAACAAAATTTGTATATAATCTGGCGAAAATCAAAGTACCCTTGGGAGCGAAATGGAGATTTATGTTACTTCCATGTTTTTTTTAAACATAAAACTATATTTGTTTATATAGAANCATAAAACTAATTTATTATATTTTTAATTAATAACTTAAAAATAATTAAATAGAAAATCTTTTCTTTAGCATATGATTAATCAAGGGCTGGAAAATTCTACTCTAAACATTGTATGCAAATCACATTACATGGAAAAGAGTGGTTTGATCAATGAAGTAATTTATAGATTTGAAGATCAGAGTTTTTTATTTTTATTTCATGTAGATGAAGAACTTCAACATTAAATGCACTTTGTAAATAAATATTCATGAGTTATATGAACTCATCAGTTGTTTGACACGAAAAAAAAAAACCATGGAAAATATGCTATATGAAGAATCAAGTCACTAAATTAGTAAAGAGGACAATTAATCCCATGTAAATTTAGATTAAAGAAATAATATATAGGATTTTGGCAAAATTAATTTAATAAATTCCAATAATATTAGCTCTCATATAATATTTTTGTTGTGAAACTAGTGTTGTTATCTATCGAAATTCTTAATTTCACAACATTTAAAGATAAAATGAATAATTTCATAATTGCATAGGCATAATTTGACCTATTACTGTATAACTTACAACAATATATTAAAAAAATCACTGCAGTATTTTCTAAAGTACTTCATATTGTGTGTGAGTGTGTGTGCCTGAGTGTGTTTGATAACTACTAAGCGAACAGCAAAAAAAAAATAAAATAAAATAAAATAAAAATAAATGTAATGTTATGCAACAAGTTANAAATAAATAAAATAAAATAAAACTAGGTTTCTGGGCCTTCGCTCATGGGGTTCAAAAAGCCAGAGATAGAGAGAGTAGAGCGATCTAGCGGCCACCCTGCTAACTACTTGGAGGGTTGTGGCCCGGGAGAAGGGTTACCCGCTCAAATCAAAACATCCCCTGAATGAACAAGTCTTACCTACATTTCCTTCAGTAGTCATGACAATACTCGACCTGGATCATTATTACTTCCTGTGTGTATCAGACATGAAAATTTTGCAATTCGGTTTACATGCTTCATGACTAATAATTCTGACTTAAATATTTATTTTCATCCTTTTTTGAGATAATGGCTATTCGCATTAGTTAATCACTTTACACATATTTTATAAACACACAAAATATTTTATTATTTATTTATTTTAATTAGTTTATGGCATCTCAATTACTAATGTGTCATAAATGCCTTATATTCCATAGACTTAGCGCCTCTGGTTTTCACAAATTACTGTAAACGAAACCAAATTCAGACTTAATTATCTTATTATTCTTATTCGATGATATATATTTTTTGGACTTCCTTTTTTTTTTTTTAATTGTCATCATTAAATAAAACTATAAGCCAATAGTGAGGCATACAATGTAAATAAATACAATACAATAGCTTGGTTTAGTCAAGGGAAACAGAGTGCCCAGTAAAACCATCTTCAAGTTTGTCGGATAAGTAACGAATAGGTATTTCATCCATATCTTTTTTAGTTTCCCCGGGTGTCTGGTTAGTGAAGATTGGTGTAGAAATGAGAGGCATCAGTTGATTGTGGTGTATGAGCCATTTGATTTTTAATAATATAATACTAACATATTTGTTAAATATTTTTACAGATAGTAATTGTACCAATAAAAAATGCAATAATTAATATTAAAGTTCCATACTTCTAATTTTAATACAGTAAACTTCAGGTCTCTTCAATATTGTCTGGGCCAAGGATGAAAAATCCAGGAATATACCGAGAACCGATTATATGATTTGTTCTCTTGCTAAAAAAAATGTTATGGGGTTTTAAGCTGATTGAATACAAAATTGTTGATATAAAATATTGCACTTATAACATATCATCCATATCCAAACTATTTAAGTTCTGGTATATAATTAACTAAATAAGCCAAGCATGTACAGTTTACATTTATCCACTTTTATCCCCGGCAAGAGGCGGCAGAAGGTCTTTGAAGAGACACTTTCTCTTGATGGCACCAAACTAAATCTAAATTAAGAGCGTCTTTTATAGAGCCCTCTCGACATATTTGCAGGTTACTCAAAGGGGTGGGACAGGGAGGAGTAAGGCGGACCTGCGCGAAGGGGGTGTCCCGAGATGTCACCACGCCTTCAAACCTCCCCTGTCGTTCCCTCCCCTACTCTTTGCTCAGCTCCTATCCATCGTAAAAAATGCCAGGAGCGTGATACACTACATTTTTCTGTGGAGTTAGACTCTTTAAATAATGCAAAATTTAATAGAATCGGTAGTATGGAGTGAGAATGAAAGATTCAGTCAAAAAAAGATTTAAGAAGTGGAATTATAATTGGTTCTATCAAATGAGCGTCAAAATTTTATTTCTCTATTTTTCCTTTAGTGCGATTATAGAGAATGTAATAATTCTTAGTGAATCATTTATACTTAACTTTCACAATTTCTTTAAATAGTAATAGTGTTAAGTAATAAGAACTTTCGCAGAGACATGAACGCGCACAAAGTCATAGAAACACTGACATATAGTATACACAAACTCATATGTCTTATAAGCCTTTAAGATTCCAATGTGTAATTCTTTAAGTTGAATTTTCATTTTTGGTATTATCCCTAAAGTTGCTAATATTCCAATGTTCTTGTTTCCACTGGAAAAAATACTTTTATAGTATATTTTTTGAGAAAAGGAAAAAAAAAAATGGTAGAATTGGTCCTATTCAGCTTTTATTAGGCCCACATTCAGTAGAATGAAGTTAAACGTACAGAAGCTAAGTAAACAAATTTCAATTTTACAGAATCTAATTAAAAATTAATGTACAAAATGTATTTAAAAAGTTCAAAGTGACCTCTCAAGCCCGAAGAGAGAATTTGAGCTTTCTAAATCAGTTACTGAAGAAAGAGACGCATAAAAATGTAAGTTACATTCTTAAATAATATAAGTACTTTACTTAAATACACAATTGTATATAAATTAAAGTAAAATATCTGAAAAAAAAATAAATAAATATAATTAAAAATAAATAAACATAGCAAACTGTATTAAAGACTAAATGATATTTAAAAAAAGCAGTTATGATAAAAATGTAATTAAATTTTTCATATAATTTTTATTTTTTAAAGTGCTTTGGACCGAAAATAATTCTGAAAGAGTATATTTTTGGTTTCTTGAGCAGATGAACAAAGAATGTTATAAAGAATGTTGAACTTATTTAATTTAATCTTATGAATATCATTTGATATATTTAGGATTAGAATGTCACGGGGCTATTCATATTTCTGTACCATAATCTATTTTGTGATACAAGAATTTGCCGATTTATAGCACAAAACTTCAGGGCAGAATTGGAATAAGTTAATATTTGACTACACATGTAGCTAATAACTACATTCAGTTATTTATTGAAAATACAGCTTAAAAAAAAAAAAAAGGAGAGATTAAAAAAAAAATCTCATTTCAAGACACATACTAGATGCAGTGAGGGAGGGAGACATGGGAGATGCCTTCCTCCGATAGATGAGGAGCGGCTTACCCTCGCTCTGGTTGTACTACTGACCCACTGACTGTGTGGGTGGGGAGCTCGGATGGAGAGTTCGGATAGGCTGGCCCGCACGACAGCCAAGGGATGAGGGCGTTTCGAGGGGACACAAGGCGTAACCCCGACCAAGGGTTTTACACCCTCACAATAATTAAAAGTAATGTATAAAAACAGAAGCAGAAATTGAATATGAGAACTACAGCAAGCAGGGAGCAGTGTCGTGTGTACAATAAGTAGACCATAGACAAATACAGTATTTGTTCCTAGCTCAGTTTTATTTAGAATCAATTGGTGTCAACAGAAAGGTCTACCTTCACTTTCGCTAAGAGATCTTTAGAAGTCATAAGCATCATCATCAGGGCTTGCTTTACCGGAGCACTTGATTTTTTCAGTGACAATTCATCAAAATCATAATGTGCTCAACCAACACAAATAGCCATAATTTGTATAATTGGAAATACGCATTGTTAAAACAAAAGATTTCTCAAATAGCAATAATCGCACCTCAGTAGACCTTCATTGGTTACCTCCACCTATTTATGAGGTCTGTGGACAACTTCATACCATCAAGCATATATTTACAGAGTGCCTAAAATATAAAGAAACAAGGAAAAAATATAACTTAAATGGAACTCTAGACGAAATTCTATTGGATGTCGATAAAGTCATCGACTCTTTAATGAATTTTCTAAAAGAGGGCAGGCTACTAAATTTTATCTAGATGCATTTTCAGTATGATTCTCTTCCATTCTCTCTCAATTTTTTTTTCTTATAAATTTCATAGTTTCCAAGCACAAATAAATGACTATGTCCATCCATAATAAACACATAATAACTATTTGCATTAACAATTCATTATACCTCACCATGACCTATTGCTAGGAAATTCTTCTTCTTGAAAATATTTTCCCGCTTCTAAAAATATCTCCTTGGCATCAATGACCAAAGGTTGACACGCCACTAATAAAAAAAAAAAAAAAAAAATTCAGTGGAGTAAATATTTGAGCAATGAAAAGTGTCAGACTGAAACTAACCGCTTCCGGACGCCTAACATCTGGTGCTTCTTCCCTACCCCACTTACAGAATAACCCTCCCTCAGGGGCAAGGGGTCTTGAACGGGACTCCAGTCAGACTTCTGCCATCTTAAATCTGTTACCAATCCTCCAATACAATCATCTCTGCGAATTTCTTTCAAGGAATAAAAATATAGCCTTTTCAAAGTTGCACATACCTGTACATGTATATTCGGTTTTTCAATAAGTTTTTGCGGTTCGATAAGAAAAATATAAATTTTATGGTTAGAAATACACTTTATTATTCAGTATAGACTCCCTGAACATAAATACACTTGTTCCAACGACATTCCAGTTTATGAATTTTTGAATGAAGAGTGTAACAACATAAAAAAAATTTTTTTAGGCTAGTTGTAACGCCCTCTCTTATCGAATCGCTTATAAACAACCTAATATATATATAGTAAC
>KZ807056.1:486078-496458 GCA_000696205.2 Oncopeltus fasciatus
TATATATACATATATATATATAGTGTTTGGGCGAAAATAAAAATTAAATATTCAAAAGGAGAGTTGACCGTGGATATTATTATTAGATGATTTAATTGCGGTTTGGTCAAGGTAGATTAAAAAAAATTGCATTTTTTTTTATACCTTGACCGAACCCCAACTAAAAACGAATTTTCAACAAGAATATTTTATGCACTTAGGCAAGGGGATCCGTTCGGAACAGGCATGGCTGGATTGAGACCCGCCTTGGAAGCCTTTTATTGAGAAATAGCTCTACCAGTGCCATGGTTGCCGCTGGGATCCCATGAGCTACCCATGCGACACCTTATTTACTTTTAAACTTAAACATACATATGAACTATCATACCTTCTATTATCCATCTTCTATCATACCTGCTATATCTGCAAACCATCTTCTGTTGGCGAGCGCTTTCGGACATTATCCATCCTCGTGGCCGAATACATGTGTTCACTGGCAGTTGTATACAGACAGTGACAGTGAACACATGTATTCGGCCACGAGGATGGATAATGTCCGAAAGCGCTCGCCAACAGATGATGGTTTGCCGAAACCAATGAAGACGGATTACAGAAGGTATGATAGTTCTATATTCATTGGTAGTCATAATAACCCTTTAGATTATTTACCTATACATATGAAATTTGGTTTTGAAATGGGTAAGACCGATGGAGACTTAAGTGTTGGTAAGCAAGCAACATACTGGTTGCCCTATAGGTTACAGGTGTGAAGACCCCACAACGAAATAGTCGTAGGGCGAGAGCCAGTGCAGGCCGGTGTCACGGCCGCTGGTACCGTCAGCTGGTGGGGGAGGCTCTAATGAATTTCAGTGTTTTAATCAGCTGTCCACCTGTTATCGCGGCTATATGCATATGAGGCAGCCAACTGTAACGTAGCGGGGCTCGTCCGCTCTCCTCCCGCAACGGCGTAACCCCAACACTTCACTTCTGGACGCGACAGAGGGGTGTCGGGATAATCCCTCTTGCCTCACGTGGATCCCGTGTGTGTGTCTGACCTTGCTCCACTAACAATGCAAATATCTCGCTAGTTCATCTCTAACTGAAGCTAATCCTTCATTGCTTTCAACAGACAACAACAACAACGAACAGAAAACAAAGATTAAAAGACTCCATGATATAACTGTTGAAAAATACAGTTTATCCCAATTAAGTAAAATGAAAACTTTCAGAATTTTTAATTAGGGTTTTCACAGAACTTCCCTTCATCTGCTCAACTTCAGCCATTAATGAGCTCATATAATGGTTTTCTCTAAAATAATTAATAAACGGCTGCACACATGCTGCTTTCGTTGTTCTCAAGAATAACAACGCTAGAGATATAATTTTATCAGCTCTTTGAGTGTGAGTATATTTTTTAACAATAGACTTAATTCCAAGTAAGATCAATTTGAACTTCGATATACAAAGACAAAAACAGTTATAATATTACAAATATATATGTATATGTGCGTAGGTAAACAACAGAAAATTTTGTTGTCCTTGCAATTTCCTCAATTCTTGAAACACCGATTTGGCCAACATCCAAACTAAGTGGAGGGACAAAATAGAACTTGGTTCTGTACAAAATGACCAATGCATTCTCTTTTATCGACCGTTAAAGAGGAAAGAGGCAATAGTTATTGGAAGAACCATTAAAAAATGTTATAAATAGAAAAATAAATAAGCTAATAATAGTAAGCCGGGAGGAAATGAAATTATCATTGGAGAATACACTAATTGCCAATATTATATAGGTATTAACAACTAAAGAAACTAAACAAAATAAATTAATTTTATATAGATACTAAAGATGATAAAAGTAAGATTTTGCATAACAAATATAATAAGGGAAGTAGTTTTATATTAGTTAGCTTAGAGGACTTCAGCATAATGAGTTAGTTTGACTACAAAGAAACACAGCGCATTATTTATTTATTTTTTAATGTCTTGTTTTATAATTTTAGAATTAAGTTATAAATTAGTTATTTAATAGCATTTAAAAATGTTACAAAAATATACATTTAAAGTAAATAATTTGATTAATTTTGAGATCATTTATATAATTTGACGATAACTATCGAGGATTCTTCATTGTGACACCAACGAAAAGAGAATGGAAATTTTAAGAAAGTAAAAAGATGTAGAAAAAACTGGGTGAATGATAAAAGTATAAATTATAATATAAATTTAAAATCTGAAAAAAAAAAAAAAAAACATTTTGTAGGATAATGTTTGAAATAATGCGAAAGGAAATTTTACTTTCATGAACTTTGATAATTTTCAATTATAGTAAAGTCATTATGTTCCAAAGAATATAATAAGGCAAATGTAATTGACATGGATTTCAATGACAACTTTTTGCTTTTTTTGCCTTCATCAACTTTCAAAGCTAACTGAGACATGAACAATGAGATGCCAATATCCCTTTCTGTTTTTGCAAAAAATAAAATCTTCCCAGGGTTTTACTCGAACCCACTCCGGCGGGGTGAGAATCCGAGACGGGTCCATTCCTTCTAAAATTATGCCATCTAAATTTAGGCAGTTGGGCAGTTAAGAATAGTGGCAATCTTACTCGTCACTAGTTTCAATAAATATTTTCTCTCTCCCATAAATAAATAATTAAAAAAATAATTTCAGAGATTTTTGTTGTATCAGCCGTGAAAAGTTCAATGGACCTGTCATCCAACACAAGAACTACCAAGTTTCTATTTTACGGCTGGATTTATTTGGTATATCCTAATGATTTTACACAACAATTAGAGTCCTCAAATAGTTATAGTTAAATTTAACGACAATAACTGTTTGAATTATCAAGAGTCAATAAATGGGGCTTAGAGGTTGACTTTGGTTATATTTGGGAAAGCTCCAAGGAGCTATTTCACAACCCAGTTGGTTTAGAATGATCAGCCCATGAAGAGAGAAAGTAAAAATTGATTAGGGGCAGGAGGATACGTCTTTCAGCCGCTTACGGCACAATTAACGCTCATCAATTACTTCCCGACTGATTCCGCTGATGAGATTTTCCCGATATGAGAACGGCGTGCAAGTCCAGATTGCCCGGAGGATAGGGTGTTCTAGGAGAATGAAAGATTAGTATAATTCAAAATTCAATGATGCAAAGAGTTTTTTCAGAAAGTTTTCTAAGTAAAAGACAGGGAGATGAGGGATGAAATGTATATGTGTTAATTAAGAGGTTCAAAGGGTTCCACAGTCAGAGTCATCTTCTGAGTCGGAAACGTAACAGAGAGTTACCCCTTAAAACCTCCCTCAATATAAAGAATATTCTCCATAAATATAATAATATAACAAAAAGGTAAAAAGGTTCTACTGAAATGTTAACCCTGATATGCAAATGTCAACAACTTATCACGCTACTCATGAGGTTGAACCTTCCTTTCAAGTCATCAAGATCAGCTTACTATCTGGGACAAATTTCATCAATTTCAAATTCTCATTTTTCCAAAAGCCGTTTTCACGATTTTTAAAAAGCAATTAATAATAATATAATAATAACAATGACAATGACTGATATGTTAATCCTCCTGCCTTATCAATAGCACAGAAGATGCCTTACAATGAAAGCAGAAGCCAGGCTTTATAAAATAGAGATCCTGATTTTACTAGACAAATGTTTTTTCTCTAATAGATGAAGATGCACTATCACATTTTTTATAAGACTAAAATTTTAAGAAGAGGTTTAAATGATTTATTGCAACTATGGTTAAACACAATAAATTAAAAACAATATTTATATAGAAGGCTTTATAATTAATTTACAAATTTCAAAGTTGAGTAAATAAGACTAATTCATGAAGTATTCTACGGAGGCTAGCATTATCAATAAATTCATCTTCTGGGCTTGACCGTATCGAAAAGCTCATTGTCCATTCAGCCCTGAAGTAGCAGTCACAGAATAGGCGAAAACAAAAATAACTTTTCGACACGGTCAAGCCCGGAAGATGAATATTTCTTCCACATTGTTCGACGTATTTGCGAACGCGCATGTTATAGGTTTCTGTAGTTCAATGAATGAAATGAATGAGAACTATAAGGGAAAGGATATTCCGTAGAATTATCATTTTTAAAGTTGAATTAATTGTAAGATTAATTCACTGAGTGCCAACTATGTTCTCCTGCGAAAAGAGTAGCATTGTTTGAGTACTTCCCAGACTGGCTCTGACCTGCTGTCCAACAGCACTATCCGCAGGCGAATGGAGGGATGGAGAAGTCCGAAGGATCTGGATATGAGGGTCGCTCATTACCGATGCAGTTTCCCGTCAGAGTGCACAATCACGCCGCGGCTTGGAACAGTTACCCGCCGGTTCGAGGTGTTCCATTCAGACAGTTCCCTATTCCTCCTCCTCTCTCTATCCCTCCGCCTCTGTTATAATTGAAACTACCGCTGTTTATAATAAGCTGGGAAAGCATGTCCTGTGAGAATGCTCCGGGCAGATAGGGATCTTCGGGGAGTCCAGGAGAGCCGAACTACCGGGACTCTTTCTTGTCATTCACAGACCATCACTGTATGTTGTCCCACACGCTCATCTCTTGGGAAACACCGTTAGTGATAAAAGTCTCCTACTAACAAACTGTACTAAATAAGCACACTTCACAAGAGTTATTTGTGAAACCAATTATTACTAAAAGCCCCTCATAAAATACAATAATCAGGTATTTGAAATTAGGTTGTGGAATTTACTTAACTCGTGGCAATGTTTTTTTTTATAAAATACTATATCAAATTATCAAAAAACTTGTTTTACATTTTAATTAGAAAATTTTAACCACATCATTTATCATCGAAAATTAGATTAGATTAATTAGGCAATAACGAAGTTATGTCATGTTACATTATTCAACTATTTAACTAACAGTAATAAAGTAGATTTTACAACTAATTACGTTAAAACAATAAAAACATTTGTGCCTCCCACAGTTCGAGCGCTTTCGGCACATAACGAGCCTTCTACAGTAGCTCTAAGAACAATGAACGTAACTGTAAGGGCTTTAACTGCAAAGTCAACATAACTCATACCTAAAGATTGTGTTTATATATAGACATACAGTAATGAACAACAGGTCTCTACCTAGTCTCTCTTCACTTCTCACTGACGAAGGGCGAGAGATCCCCGAAAATTTTGCTTCTTGTGATATTTTCTTTTTGTGTGTGCACTGCACTCTCAATCCCACCTGTTCTTGATTGCTCTATAAATACATTGTTTGGAGATTAAGGCGCAAGCAATCTTAAGGTCTTTAACATATACAGATTAAGGCTCCTAGAGATGGGACCTAACGCAAGCAACCTGTAAGAGCATTTGCGGTAGAATGTCTATTAGGAATGACAGCAAGCAATCTGTTAAGCCATCTGTTTATGTGACTACTTCCAGAAGTGAAATAGAACGACAACTAAGGTATCTTTGAAGCACTTTCTATTTAGGTTATCAGACGTGGAGGTGACAGATCTCATCCAAGTAAACTTTCATTTACTCTGAATGAGGTGAAGCAAGGCGAGCAGCAATGGACTAACATAGACCAAGAAGTTTTCGTTTCATCACAATTTCTAAGAGTTAGACCTCTAGAGATTTGCCATTAGATCAAAACTATTATCTAACTAAATTAGATATTTTTTATTAAATAAAAATATAAATGTATTATAATTAGTGGTATATGGATACATGGCAGCCTAACAATTNATTTCAATTTTCAATGGCAAGATTTTAAATAATCTGGATCTCAAAAAAATGCATTTATATTGCAAAACTAGCCTTTCTTATAGGTCAAATAAGGATGTGAGAATGGAAGAACAAAAATAAAATTCAAATGGATAGATTTTGACCATAGACCCATTGACCAAAAATTCTTCATTTGAATTTATATCAAAACTTGGGGTGTTCCTACAATGTCCAACTCTTTACATAGACCTCTCAACAGACTTCAGGCATGCAACATGGCCTGCCAGATCTTCTTAGCAGTCACACCATCATCAAAAAACAGCACCAACATCATATCATCACCAACACGCACAGTTGATAGTACTAGTCAGGATGACACCATTGATGGTAGATGGTTTTTTTCGTTATTTCAAAACCAAGTACCCATCACTCGGTAAGCCTCTTAATAAACTTATCTTATTACATAAGGGGTTAGTCACTAACAATCAAAAATTAAGCTTCTTGTTAAAACGCATGACAGGAAAAGTCTTACCCAAATTTATTAGTAATACTTGCAAAAGTATTTAAATGAAAGTTAATACTTTATTATAAATTGCCTTTGTTTTTATACAAATCAATAGAAATAATTATTTTTCAGTAATACTAATTGCTAAATAAATTATAATTTATCTGTCCAATAAATCTGGAATAAGCGCTAAAAGATAATAGGTGTAAAATTTATTTTCAAATTAAAATTTTAAAAAAGGTATAAATAAATTAGGAAGGTATAATGATCTTATCTATTCAGGTGCTAGAAAATGGGTCAATCAGAGGCTTCAGAAAGACAATGGCCCTTTAGCTTCTAGGGACAAATAATTCAACTCCAGAATCCAGTTTTCAAAGAATTCACTGTCTGGATGCCAAAATATAAATGTATTATAATTAGTGGTATATGGATACATGGCAGCCTAACAATTATAAGGTAATTATAATATAATCATTACATAATTATCGATTTGAACACTTTCTCTCCTAGTATAGGCGCTATATCTACACTGATCTTCTCATAAGTACTCTTTCTTGGCATTCATTCAAATAAAATGGATTACTAGTTGAGCACTACATGAATCAAGCAATAAACTATTCCTCAGAATTCAAATTACATAAATGATCATCAATGAAAGCCTATCGGGCTTATACTTGCATAATTGATCATCGATTGACTCCTTATTGGGCGATTACACTAATTAAGCAGTGGTAAATTGGCACTGAAAGGTAATATTAAAAATACGGCAGAATTCCTAAATATATATCAGGGGAAATTCGTAGACGAGGGTGAAGGGAGATGATATATAAAGATAATTTGACAATTTGGGCTTGGGGGTAGAAGGGCACCGAAAGACCTACAAAATACACGTATAACAACCACTAAATTTTAAGCTCCCATTCCTCAGGACAGAATTACCAAAAAGTAAAACATCAAAATAATTTTTCATCAGCCCTAATCAAGGTGGAAGTTCAAATGGTAGGTATTTAGGTAAAATAAAGTCGCCACGCAGGAGCTGTGTAATCTAAGCGAATCCACAGCATCGTTGTTAATCTACAAATGAACATTCCAAATCATTTTTTTTCCTTTCGTTTTGAACCTATTATGCTTAACTTTGAACTCATCATGTTTAATTAGATAAAACAATTAATTATAGAATATTCAGAAATTTAGGGTTGTGGTAAACCCCCACTCATATTGTTAAATTGTACCTTATAAATTTATTAAAAATCTGTGTTGTTTTATTGCTTTAAAGTGATATAAAAAAACATTTCTTTCCCTTATTTGGTAATTCAGGTGATTCCTTATTACTATTGGTAATTTTTCTTCATAAAGAACTCAACCTTTAGTTTTGTATTTAAACGTGATATGCCAAATTTCATAATGAAAAGCAATTAATTTAGGCTTCTAGACCGGTAAATCAACTGGTTTAGGTAAACTCCCAGACATAACCGTAAATTTTTAAATTTTAATGTGCAACTCCTAAAATATTTATTTTATCAAAAACCAAGTGTGTGCAGTTTCATTACGCTAAGCTAAATATTGGCCCACTTCAGTAAACGTCTTTTGATACAAAATAACATTTCAAGTAATATCTCATTTTCATGCCTTTTATTTAAAAGCGACACGCCAAATTTCATTAAGAAAAACTGGAAACTGTGGCTTGTAGAGCATTGAAACATACACACACACATATGTAAATTTTACTGATCATAATTTTTATTGGCTATGATATAGGATAAGAGAAAATTAGAAAGTAAAATTTCAATACTTCTGTCAAGAGAACAACCTCAATGGCTGAATTCTTCCAGATTTTTCTAAAATATATCATATATTTATATAACATGACTAGGACATAACCTGACATATAAAAAAGTAATGCCTTAATCAGGTAATGGTGAGTATTGTCATTGTGTTCTTTACATTACTTGTGATGTAATATGATGACATCCAAGAGATTTTTTTGTGAGATGCAGACTTGGTGTATCTTTCTGAAAACATTCTTGCTTTCTTCCACCTTTACAAAAATGATCGAGAAACATACAAAGTTTCTAAAACAGTTGATTAAGTACAGTCGAGACTTTTCCAGTATGTACAGTATAAGCAATGGAATAAAGTGTCATCCTTATTGTTTACTTGTTTAAGACCATAAGTTTTATCAACAAGAAAAAAATACATATAAATACACACACACACATACATCTATATTGACAACTTCATAATTATTTTATACTTTATCATATATAAGACAGTAGTTAAAAATTAGTAATCTCAAGAGAGTAAGAAAAACTTAACGAAACCAATACACCACTAAACACTACAAATATAACATACTTATCTTGTCTTACATATACAATTAATGTAATTAAATTTTATAGAAAATAATACGTAATCTAATAATTAAAATTGAAATGAGTTAATTAAATATAAGGAACCATGTACAATATGTACTGTAAAACAATAAGTAATAAAATGGAATGTACAAAAGAAAGACAAAACCAAAATAAAACTTTTTCTTAAATGTTTGAACTAAATATAAACTATTGTGATTAGGAAATATGTAAACCTACTCATTAATTCATAGTAATATCCATGAATGGTAAGTGTAAATGTGTAACGCTTGCTACTATGTGCACATGTGTTCGTTCTTATTAGGGGAAATTGGAATTAAATAATTTTTAAATATAAATTAACTAACTCTAAAAAAACAATTATATAAATATAGCAAAAATAACATAATAATCGTTATTGATGGATTAAATTAATAATCTTTGTTTACTTAAAATTATTAAATCAAAACAGCAAACACTTTGCAAGGTTTGCAAATTTATCTTGGAATATTTAATACTTCACCCTTAAGTGCATTTACATTTGTACTACAATATTTGACTGATTATTAACAGTATTAACAATATAATATTAACAGAAATGCAAACTGTGTTACTACCATTTCATCAAATCAAATGCTAAACCAAATTATCATTATTTTTTTCAGACAATTGAAATATGCTGAAACACACAGAAGGATTATAGAAAATTTTAATATTCAGTAAATTCATTCAACTGCATTTACAAGATACAATCGATACATTTTAAATTAATTTTTAATTTGCAAAGAGATAAAATGTTATGAGTAATTTGAATATTCTATTCATTTTTTGCATGAACTATTTAAAAGTAAAATAAATTTATATGATAATGACAGCTACCAGAAATCATGGAAAAAATAAAGAAGAGTATGAGAGGTAGTGAAGGCTGCCTTGACCTCGGCTCAAGGCGCTGATAAAGGTCGGGCGAGGGACAGGTTTCAGGTAGATTGCTTCGGATCAGCTGATCTTATCAGCGATTTGTTTACACCGTGGATTTCCCGCCAAATCTGTTATCACTAGAGCAAAGGCTTACTCACCGATACCCATGGGTGTGTCAGAGTCGGACAGGGCGGAGTGTCCAGGTTGAAGGTGGTCCAGTGAAACGCAGGACGAGAACTCGAGCACGTCAGAGGAATCAGTGACACAGGACGGGGGAGACGTGACGCGGACACGCACTCACAGTCCGACTGCCGGGCGGCGACTGTCTCCCGCGTCACCCCTCTCCTTCGGCTCGCCCCCCTCTCCCCCCGCCGTGTGACAGTGGTCGCGCGACAGACTGGGGGAGGGGCCAGCACGCCTCCTGTCATCCTAGGGGTGGGGACAACTGTCAACCTGTGGCTTCGTACCCGGCCCGGCAGATCCTCCCACCTCACTTCGAAGTGCAATGCATACCTTCACGCTGTCTTCAGGCATCAGGCATTGTCGGATACCACCTCTCCCAACTACAGGTGTAATAGTCTGTTCCTGTTAATCAGAAGCCACTTGCTAAAGTGCATTTGGGAATAGGGCAATGGGAGAACCTTATCATCAAATTCCTTATATTGGAATTCCTTTTCACAATTTTTAGCCACAATGCTTGGGAAATCACCTCATCCCTCTATCAGCTTCATTCTATAAGATGGAAAGCTATATGCACTTAATTTGACTGGATCATTCTTGAAAAAAAAGAATCTTTTCCATCTCTTATCTTGCCTTTAATAGGATAAAGTTTCTTAACTCAGGAAGGGGAAGGCTAATAACTGTGTCTAGAAAATAGTTAGAATGAGGACTTCATCCATTTGTATGTAAATTTAAT
>KZ807056.1:522117-539910 GCA_000696205.2 Oncopeltus fasciatus
TTTTTTTTTTTTTTTTTTTTTTTTTTTTTTTTTTTTTTTTCACATGACTTTTATAATAACAAATTAATAGTATTAATTTTATTATATTTCATAACTCTATGAAAAGTTGATTGATTATACATGAACTCAAATTAATTAACAAATTTTTTAAGTAGCCGAAAAAACAATCCTAAAATAAGCATTTTCATAAGAATAACTAGCGGGAAAAATAAAATCAAGTTAAAAAACCAGACGTATGAAATGGATATATTTTCCGTCAGTTCAAGATCAAATTGTACCATAGTTCTAGGCCAATAAAAAGTAAACATGGCAGATGGAAATACTGTCATGTTATTGAAGCCTATTCGTGTCTAATTAGAAAAAGTTAGGGCAGGCGAAGATTGGGCCTATCGATATTTTTTTTTTCTCCAGCCCTGCTTACTATAGTGGTGTGTCTATAATTTAGTGTTTCCCGCGCTTAAAAATATAATTCAGCACGCAGCGTTTAAATTCAAAACGAAAGGCTAAGTCCAACACTCAGTGAATCGAAAGAATATGAGGATGGGTGGAGGGGGGGGGGGGCGAAATGGGACTACACATATGTTACTCGATTTCACCTACATGACATTTAGCATTGAAATTCAATCCTGATTAGTTTACTGGTATAATAATTAATTTTTAAGACCTTGCACAGTGAAAACAAACAAATAAGAGTGGGGGATTACTAATACCGTAAATATTTATTTTGCTGTTTATGAGCTTAATTAGTCGTTCTTACTAATGGATTGAAGAGTAGTGTCATTGGTCACTTTCTCTCCTCATGTGATTGACATTGAATGTCATTTTTAATTTCATTGTTATCAAATTACAAAATGCTTTTTTTCTTACTTAACAGAATGTAATAAATAAATAAAAGTTTATATATAAAGTTCAATAAATATGTGTATGTGTATAATATNAAAAAAACTAATGGAAATTTCGTTTTTATAAGTAAATTAAAGTGCTGAATTTGTTATTCGGTGAAATCAAACGAGTAATAACTGAAAGGTGAAGTGTAAGTAATAATATTCGCTGTAAATAGAAATAGTTACTTTTTATCCAAAAATGATAGTTTGAATAGGAAAGGGAGAGATCCACTAGTCTTACAATATGCAAAGAAGCAAAAATAAAATATAAATAGCTTCTGATTTAAATATTTACGAGAATTAAGAATTACACAATTATTCAATTTAACATAATCGTAGTAAAAAAAAAAAAAAAACATGAGAAAAAATTGCATCTCCAGTAAATAACATAATAAACATTAACATTAAGCTAATTAATCTGAATTAAAAAAAAAACAAAAAAAAAAAAAAAACATAGGAACCTTCAGAAACAATAAAAAATAATACAATATCAAATAAGATCCTCCGGTGATCAACAAAAGGTATGAAGTAACAGTTAGAGCTGTTCTCCAGTACTCAAGACGTCCATCTCAACCGACATATGTTGATTGATACAACCAGTTCTTAAGCTTCGGCTAAAGCAAGTCGAGTGATCCAGTCCGAAATATAATTTGATGAAAGATATGTATTACTTGAGATGGAAAGTGTAAATACAAGTGTTTATCGACCACGATATTTACATATATACACCGTAATACATTTACATATATATACTCATATATACACGAAATATATACTGAGAGGTATCTCATAATATTATTTATTATTTTAGTTAATGATAATTTATTTATAATTTATTAAATATATAATAATAATATTAAAAAAAAAAATCCATTAATTTAGGTTGTTATAGTGGTCGAAATAATCCTGATTCCTGTCTTTTATTAACTAATTTATAGTAAACATATTAAAGGGTATTTATAGGGCGTAATAACCTAGAAGTTGATTGCCCTCCAATGATCTACTACTACTACTACTACTACTGAGAGGTATCTAACCAAAGTGTTTACAGAATTGTCATAGGCTGGAATAGAACATTCCTGCCCAGCGCTGGATGACTGAAATAATGGATTTAGAGACTATCTTGGATTTATTTCGGTCTCGCTGTTTTCTTTCATAATCCGTGCGGGGGAGCCGTTTTGTCTCTGACGTTGACTAGATAAAACGAAAAGAAAACAAACCCCGAATGACAAAGAATCTATTTGAGGGCCCATCAAAACCGACTACAAAGACCAAAAGTCTGTGTACAAATATTAAAACATTAAGGGAAGACGTTCAACTGAAAAAATACCCCCATGGAACGGTACAAAGGGACGAAAGAGACATTGTCAATCTGTGTGGCTGTTTGTCAGATCCCATGTGTGAGTGTTGATTTGAACAGCTGATTCTTGTTTATATTACCAGCTGACCCAGTGAGGAGCGACGGTCGCCCGGACGGCCAGGAGCTCTCCGACTAGGCTGTAAACACCTTCCGCTTGTGTTTTCTGGTAAGGGGGGGAGGGAGGGCTTCCGTTTTGATGCGAATGCCAGAAATAATACCGCTGGTGGCGCCACCGTCGCATATACACAAACGCTCACACATGCACAAATACAGGCACACACGCGCGTAAACCGAGGCGAATTCCGCTACAAGAAGACATTTTTAGTCTAGGGCTCCTGCTGGGCCGTGACGTTCCCTAACTCCCCAGTCTGGGTTTACACAATTTTCTCTGACAGTCCCTTTGTTTTAAGGATTAGAATGGCCTCTCTTTGTGTACCCCGGTATAAAAATAATTTTTCCACTGTTTTTAGGGCAGATTGAGTACGGAATCTGTTTTCTATTGAAAGTATGTTGATGTTAAGTAAGCTTTGGTTAGGATCACACCGGTACCCCATCACAAGTACCGAAATAAATTCACTCCAAATTCAATCTCGTGGGTTTGTATTTTGACATTATCAAATGTGTTATAAAATAATTACCCAATAATAATTTCTTTACCAATTTAATAATGAATTCGTTAGCAATGATGAATAGCAACGAACACGATAATACTATGCATACTATTATATATTTATGTTGAGTTTGCATCTGTATATTGTTATCATTAGACTGTTTCTACAAAAATTATAACTCAAGACCACCTTAAGGAATCATTATCCCTCGCTGGGGTTTCTATATCGTATTCCGACATTGACAACCATAAGGTCGCAAAATAATGCACGTTTTTAGGAAGACATTTAGGCTTTTTTTATTAGAAACTTAACTTTAAGTCGCAAACTGGGCATAATATGAAAAATTTAATAGAATTATGAAGTTTCTGGAACCGGTAAAAAAAAAATCTGTCAGTCAATGTACGTGCATGTCGGTGGAATGGTTGTTTCACCGAAAAAAAAATTCGTTGCGTGTTCTGCTTTTGTGAATTCCTTTCTTTTTTTTTTACAAATGATTTTCAAATTATCTGTGTATGTGTGTGTGTACATAAGCACAAAATGTTATTATTATTTTAATATTTATTATATATAACTATCGATTCGGGTACAAGGTTGAACTTCAAAACTTTAAACATTTTTTTATTATTTTTATCTCCGATATATTTTCACTTTTCAGTAAAACCAGTTCATGGGTTTTTTTAATACATTCTCTTCAATATTTTAATAATTAAGTAATTTAATTTGAGATTATGTTTCGGAAGAATATAGCTAAACCCCATTGAAATTATACTTTAGGAAGTACTTACATAGGCAAATTATATTGTAAAGCTGTAAATGGAATCTGAATAGACCCTTCATCCAAGAATGAAAACTAAGTGACAGATAAAAAAATTAATAAAAGACCAATTTAAAAAATAAATATTAATATGAAGTGAATAAGCCAATACCCACAGATAGAAATATCAATGACCAATAAGAAACTTAAAATAAATATTTTTATATTTATGTCTAAAAAAGAATATTATATAGACGATACTATAAAAGAGGATTGATTTATATAAAAATAGAATTTATTTTTTTAATCAAAATTAATACGGAATGAAGTGTATACAAAATTTAATATTTATTCTTTCAGTTTTGTTCTCATATAATATAGTTGACACATTTACTGAGAAAATGTTACGAAGTAAGTATATATAACAGTTTTAAACACAAATATTATAGTCAGAACATTCAAGAAAAAATAAAAATAATTTTAAGTTCAAGAAAAAAATTTGTAGACAGGAATGGAATAATAAAATTATTAATAAAAATCATGACATTAGATATAAATATTTAAACAAATGCATAGCTTATTTTAAATGGGAGTAAATTAATATTTCATTTAAGATATATCTATTATTAAAAATTCCTTAATTAATTATGAAAAATTCCTTAATCTGTAGTTATAAATTAAAAATGTAATAATCCTTTATTAGTATATTAGATGTATGAACCTAAGGTGTTGAATATAATTTTTTTTTTTTTTTTGTTAAATAAGTGCTTCCCGAGGAAATATTTTTATATAGATAAATAAGCTTCCCAAATTATTTTTTTCTAAAAAATATTATAAATTAAAACGACTTAATTAATTAATGTTATATATAAACTGGGTTTCTACTTGGATTCACTTCAAACCAGAAAATAACGCAACAGACAGAAAAGAGGAGACCCGAACAGACGCTAGGGCCGACTTATTACATAGACTACTCGAAAGTGATAGAATTTATTTGTTCTAATCAAGCATGACTAGTCTTAAAGCAATATGGACATACGGTAAAGAACCCGGAGGGACATACAATTTCTGTACATTATACTAAATTACATTAAAAACTTACAAAATCTTTCATTCCCATAGTCTACGAATCTTCCCAAATCCATCCCCTTAATCCTCCACGAGATGGCCATGTGATCTACTACTTCAAAATAAATAATTCAACTAATTGATTAATACAAATTTAATTTAATTTTAAATATATTTTATGCATTGTTTGTTTATAGAGAGGCAACATTAACCGCCTTCTTCCCTACACTGTTGCCTTCTCTCCCTTGAACGGACATACAAACGAAAACGAGCAATGGACTCAATCACTAACAAGTCCACAAATCGCACAATCCATAACAATTGATCACAATGCAAAGAGGGAGAATAATCCAAGATATCATGATCTCAACTACTTGACGAACCCACGGACTAACTCACTACAGAAAAAGAAATCAACAAATGAGTTCGGCCCATGGATGGCAGACCCCTCCGAAAGTGCTAGCCATTAAGACGTGGAAGACAGCCAATAAAGACGGATTCCTATATTTTATCGAATATACATTTATTGGAGGAAATAACCTTTTAGATATTTTTAAATATGGTTTTGTAATGGTTTTTGAAAAAGAACAACAAAGAAAGATTCTAGTTGTTTTTGTTTTGAAAGTTTGAGTAAAATAGAAGAGTTTTTTAACCGTAGATATTATTATTAGATGATTTTAGTTGGGGATCGGTCAAGGTAGATAAAAAAAAAAAAAATACAAATTAAAAAAAAAGTATTTTTTTAAAAGATTATCTGCCAACGTTTCGGCTTACATTGTAAGCCATCTTCAGGGCTTTAGTGGTGTGTTGATATCTGCCTGGCTGGTAGTATCCGATGTACTTTTAGTTGGTGAAGTTATGTTGGTGACAAGTGGCGGTGAGTCTGCAGGTAAGATCTGTGAGGTCTTGTTGCGTGCCTGCAGTCTGGTTAGAAGTCTATGTGTAGAGTTAGACATTGTAAGAACACCCCAAGTTATGTTGTATGTTCAAAAGGGGAGATTTTTTCACCGTAGATATTATTATTAGATGATTTTAGTTGGGGTTTGGTCAAGGTAGATCCAAAAAAAAAAAAAAATACAAATTTAAAAAAATGTACTTTTTTAAAAGATTATCTGTCAACGTTTCGGCTTACATTGTAAGCCATCTGCAGGGCTTTAGTAGTGTGTTTTTTTTGGATCTACCTTGACCGAACCCCAACTAAAATTATCTAATAAGTACTATAGATTTTTTTTTAATTCTTGGTTTTCTAATGATGCATATATAATTTTACCACAGTTAAAAGGAAGAAGTTATATTCTAATCAATTTAATTTTTCACCAAATTTAGGGCTGCTAACTTTTAACTTTTTAGAGTCGATAGATATTACATGAAGTACACATTCAAGCGTAGGAACTTTCAAAGAAAATGGATTACTTTTATTTCAAAGCAAAAGCATATTTTCGCTCAAAGTAATAGCGAGAGAAACTTCTATGATTTGAGCTTTTTTTTCGACAAGGAATCTCACACACAGACTGATATTAACAATTTTATTCGTCTGAAAGTTTCTCGTGCTTATTAGAGCACCCCTGTATATAGGTAATTGCAAGTCTTTCAGGCGATAAAAAAATACTCCTACTTTGGTCTACTCAGCAAAGAGTTAGTTAGAGTAGAAAGGCAGAGGGTATGGGTGGAGAAAGCTACAAGGGGAGAAAAAAGAAAAAAAATGACGCACTCAGAAAAAAAAAATATATATATATATACAAAAGCGAGTAAAGTGAAAGGTGTGTACAAAGTTTCCCCTGTTGGGAACTTACACGACAAATTAGCCATATTGGGGTGGGCTCCAGGCCGGTGGAGATCTTTAGGAAGTGGCCACAAAAGAGGAATGGTGAAGCTTTTTGCCTTATTGGGCCCCATTCACTCGGCCTGGATCAAAAAGCAACTAGCCCTTTTGATCTGGGGGCCCATTATTGGCTTCGGGCTAATCCATCCCCGCCCTCTCCCATTTGACCTGATTAAAAACTAGCTTGACCTCTCTTGTCTAAGCCAGCCCGATCGGAACATGAGCTTTTTTTTTTTTTTTTTTTTTGCAAAATGTACACTCTGTATTACGCAGAACCTTGATTTTGTGTTCGGCTTTTTTGTGTCTAAAAAAAAAAAAAAAGGGGGGGTTGTATTTTATATATGTGTAAATGAAAGCGGCTTTAAAACTGATTCAAATTGTCAGTAAAACACGTATAATACAAAAATAAAAAAACTACCAAGGCATTACTATTGTTCTGAACATTCAATTAGCTTGGAGAACACAAATTCCATAATGTTTGTCAGCCATACAACTCTACCAAGTGCTGTGATTAAACAGAAGTTCATTTAAAGCATGATAACACTAATTGGAATATGAAATTTAAATGTTTACTCATATGTGATTGTGTAAAAAGTCCATCACGCAGCGAATATGTGTAATTTAAGCAAATTTACCATATTTCATCTAAGTAAAAAAAAAAAAAATTGTTAAATCCCATTTCTATAAATTCCATTAAAACTTATCTGCTCTTTACAGAAACACATACTGCGAATCCTCCTCGTCGCCCTACAAGACAGTGGCCAAGGAACCTTCTTTTATAGAAATTTTTTTTTTTTTTAATACACTAGCTAGTGTAATAAAACTAATAATTGCTAATATACTGATAATCACGTGTATTTTTTTAAAAATATATTGTCACATAGAACAATTAAATTAAGAGTGCTAGACAGTGGCTAGCTTCTCTCCAGTTTAATGCAACGAATTTTATAATTTCGTGAATCAATTTACATATTGTACACATATAGACTAACAATGAATAAAAATTAAGTTTAAAAATGATTCATTAAAGATGAATTTGAGTGAATGAGAGAATTTAACTTATCGCTTCAACAAACCGGAGAGAACAATAATCGTAGAATGTATGACCAAGTTTTGCTCCAGACTGAGCGGGCAAAAAGAGTGGGGGGGAGCGCTCACTTATAGTAGTTTCATTCGCAAATATCTTACTTAACAAGCGTTTTTCGTAAAAATATTGGAGGACAAAATCGTTAGAAAATTTAATTTTTCACCATATATGATCCAAAACTCATAATATTGTCTAATACTGTCAACAGCTAAATAAATAAAATGATAAATTATTATATAATTTTTTTACTAACCTAATAAAAATAAACATTCACTCTGCAACACATCCATTCCTTCCTTTGGTTGTATGTCTGTTATCAGGCTTATCAATATTTGACCAAAGAACTCTGTACCCTCCTTTCCCCGTCGTAATCCGCGACCATGTCCAACAAACCAGACTAGAATTATGTTTTGACATTTAGGGATAAATTGCCTTTATATTTTTTGCATTTTATATTTTTATTTCAACATGTCCAGCCTATCACAGCAGACTTACAAGTAATAGCTGCGCCTTCTACATACATGGAAGGCTAGCTCTCCTCTATATGATCCTTCAGAAGGAAGACATACGAAGAACTCACTAATCCTCTTCCTTGGGAGCTTCCCGCCTGTCTCCTCCACATTAGGCGCGACCCGCATGTACACTTCTCTCTCCATCAATGGATCGCTTTCCTTGGTTCTTGAGTATTTATACATATTTTTTTATTCTAGTAACGACATATGTTAAGCATGCATTCTTTTGCCATACTGCTAGTTAGTTCTTGTTCCGTCTAACCAAATATATGACTCCTTATTTAATCAATTTCTAATTAATTTTATCAATTTATTTGTGAAGTAGAGTTTCAATTCAGTTCCTAGTAGATTTATTTTAGCTATATATTTTATTAAGGATTTTTGTCTTAAACTCAATGGAAACCATTAAGCATATGAGGCCAGAAGTAGTACAAATCAGAGCGAATAAGTTCAACTGTTGAAGTAGGTTTCTGTTGAATTTCAAATTCAAATTAATTGTTTTCTAATTTAATTGTCATTTTCTTTCCGGGCTCTTTAGTAAATTTAAAGTTTACTTATAAAATAAATAAATTTCTTAAAATTTATGAGTTTTTAAATTTTTGAAAACAGGAATAAAAATACAAAAACGAACCCCGCTTAAGGGTTCGAAGGCCTTTGGGGTAGGACGTTTTACTTATGGATGTTTTTTATTCTAGACACACAACACTAGATACCAGAATACTAGATAGTCAGCAAACCGTTTTGGGCGCCCGTTTTTCCCCTTATTGTAAAAATGGTAGTCAATCAATCAATTCAACTGTGCACTAAGAGTATTGTAATCGGTATAATTTGGATCAGGAGTCCAGTGGTTATAATTTTATTTTAATTTGACTTTTGCTTAAAGTAATATAAATTAAATTATTTGATTTTAAATTCATTGGAAAAACTTACATAGTAATATATAATNATATATATATATATATATATATATATATATATATATATATATATATATATAACTATACATAGTTATAGTTTTTTGAGAGTAGTGTCATTGGTCACCTTCGCTCCTCATGTGATTGTCATTGAATATCATTGTTACTTTTTATTGTAAAGAGATTACAAAATGTTTTTATTTTAACAGAATGTAATAAAAGAATAAAATTTTTTTTAAAAATTATTCTTTCTGTTGCAAGAGTAGGGATATATTGTTCAGTAACAACTAAAAGTAAAATAGCGGGCCATGTGGTTCTTCATGAAATACAGATTGCTGCAAGTTTAATATTGAGGCTACGAAAGTAATGCGTTAAAATTACTTTGTATAATATTTATGTTATCATAAAAGATTTTCTTAGAGAAAATTCTGTTCTAGTTGGAAAGATGACACAGTTAAAAAAAAAAGTTTTTTTTAATTCTCACGTCCGATACTTCATAAGAAATGTTAAAACGTCCCTCGTCCATAATTATATAAGCACGGGCGCGCACACACATTTAGGTTAATATCGAAGTAGGTTAAGGGAGGTTGGAAAAATACCAAATTAATGATCAATATCTTAGTTATAGATCTCTCACTTATCCGTTCTAGCTTCTCGCTATCCTATCGCTCCGGGTTCAAATCCCGCCCAGGTCAAGCTCTTATTTATAAATAAAAGCTTGTCCTGAACCATTAGGGTCCTAGTTTAGAATGGGGTGGCAGCCTGTAGATTGCCCCTCCCTTCATGACCCTAAGTGGTTGAAGCCAATGGGAACACATGAAAAATAAAGTTTACACAGCTCTTGCGTGACGGAATTTGTATTTATTCTTTTAAAAAATGTAATCAACTTCATAGTTCATTTATGTGGGCTCTCTCTTTAGTACACATACATTTTTGAAACAAAATAAAAAATTTTACAAAGTGTAATGTTGAAACAGAAGCAGAATTTGTCTTTTCTCACCAATTCTAGACAAAAGATGAAAATCGATTTCTTGCATAGTTAACAGTTGCTTAGATAACATAAAAAAAAAGAAAAGAAAAAAAAACCGTGGAAGGTGCAGAGTAATCTAAGCAAATTTACCATATTTCAATAAAGATGTATATAAATACGACTTAATCAGGAAATTTAATATAAAAGCCGGAGAGGACAATAAGCGTAGAATATATGAGTAGTTTAGACCGGCCGAGGAAAAAGTGGGGGAAGCTTTCTTTCTTAATATGAGTTTTCGAAAAATAATAGAAAATATTCATAGGGGAATATAAGTTTTAGGAAATTTAACATATTGCATCAATGCTCTATAAGCTCTATATATGTTTAAGTAATTCAAATTGCAGCGAATATATTAGGATAATAATTTTGGCCTTCCGTTTAACCCCCTCTCCCACCCTATCCTACTTCCCACTTCTACTTGTTTTCAGTTATTCTTATTGAAACGAATACAATATTTCTCTTATAGAAAAAGGCAGTGCCAGTTATTGAGGGAAATGTCACAAATGGGAATGAGATAAGTTTGATCCCTTCCTAGCTCTGTCTAAGTATAAAAACATCCCTATTGCACTAATGATTTCAATTTTTTTAAAAGCATTAACCGGGATTTTAGTGTTGAAAAATCATTTAGTAAAGATGATTTACTTAGTATATGATTTTTTAAGGTTATAAATTCATATGTCAACTGAATTTACCCGGTAGTAAAATAAGGTCTTTATCATCCAATAAAGCATCTTTTATAAACAATTAGATGTTTAAATTATCCTATTATTTCTTTTTATTTGGATCTAATTTGTCCCTGTTCATTTGAAGGCCATAATAATAATAATAACTAAATAAATAAACAGGACGTATTTTCTAAATATTATTTTTTTGTGGTATTTAATCCCACGTAAATTTTAACAATTTTTAGTGCAAGGGAACAGAATAAAAAATCTAACTGTCCCAGCCAGGACTCGAACATGGATCTCCTGCTATCCGGGCCGGTGCATTTTCCACTTATGCTACCGAGACAAGTCTTATAAGTTATAACTTAATAAGTAAATTACTTATAAGACTTGTCTCGATAGCATAAATGGAAAATGCACCGGCCCTGATAGCAGGAGATCCATGTTCGAGTTCTTGCTGGGACAGTTAGATTTTTTATTCTGTTCCCTTGCACTAAAAATTGTTAAAAAAATTGACGTATGTTCTGTTTTCTTTTCACAACAATTAAATAATTTAGTTGTGGTTGTTAATTTATCGAACATTTATTTAAGTGTAAATTGAAAAATAAATAAGATCTCAGCTCATCTAATAAGCTCTTCTTATTAATAAAAATTAAATGGATTTATTTCAATAAATCAATTAACGATTTTGTTTGATTGATTAAGGGATGAAGATAATGTGTAACTTATACAGAATTCTTCAAAATAATGTTGGAGGTGTGGTATTTAAAATGAATCGGTTATTATGAAGTTTATAATTAGTTCCTTATTCCTTATCAAGCAGTGATGAAGTCACATGAAAGTTGAGGATCTCATTGTCATGGAATTTGTATAAACGCTGTGTTGGCTAACAATACATATTAATAAAGTTAACGTCACTCTATCCGATTAGCATGACGCCACTAAGTTTGGCTACCTGTTCTGACGCACCCTCTCGATGGTCGCCGCCTATCTCCAACCCCCCGCCAGCGACTTTGGACTTGAGCGTAGCCCGTCAAGTCAACACGGACAGGCCTGTCACAGCTTGGCCTGCCCGCTCTCGTGCCCCCTGACTGACGTCCTCGCGGAATTATGTCCGGGCAACTAATTTAACTCACGTCCAACTATCGATTCCCCGGCAGGCGTCTCCGAGCAGAGCGTAATTCTGCACTAAACCTGCCTTTCTGCCATGTGCTGAACACAATGATTCTTCAGGAACTGCTTCAGAAATGGTTTTCTTCCTTTCTTAGATGCCACTTTTTCCAAGGTATAACTAGACATTTTGTAGGAGAGCGTTTGACGAGTTCTTTCAAATGATGAATTGCTCAAAGGCATTTTTCCATAGCTGGACAAAGTATTATAGAGGTTAGCACAGAGGTTCGTTTGGGTATTTCTACTCTGGCGCAGCGTATTCGAATACCCTCCTGAGTAAACTTTCTCAAAGACTTTTTTTGCAAAACAAAAGCTTCCCTAGAGCCATGGATGTTTAGAATAGAGTAGACCCTAAGTGGTTGAAAAGGAGGATAAATATAATAAAAAAATTATAATAAATTATATTCATTAGATACTGTTTATATTAAAACTTTTATTGCTTACACATATATACAAAAATAAATAATTAAAATGTCACCATTGACACCACTCCATATATATATAAGCGTAGACCCAAGAGGTCACGAGGGACATTTGAAGAAGATTTGAGTTCGATGAAATTGAGTATATGGATTAAGGTGAAATTGGAGCTTGCTAAGGCAGAGTGAAAAGCGGGTGGAGATGAGGTTTAAACTTGAAATTTATTAAGTGCTAACCTCTTTATCCCCACTTAGGGGTCATGGAGGGACCCATTCTAAACATCCATGGCTTATTATTACGATAAAAGCTTGCCGAGGGCGGGATTTGAACTCGCAGCGCCAGAATTGCGAGACCGAAACAGATCCGGCGAACTTACCCTGGCGCCCCAATATCTAGCTTATGTCCTTATTTTATAGTGGTGGTGCCAGTAGAGACTTCATGGAATCCCTTTCCTATAAAAATATTGATTCAAGTGCAGAAATATCATTTTAATTATTTATTTCAATTTTGAAAGCAGGAGGCAATAAATAATTTTCCCTGATCTGTGTGTCAAAAATAAATTGAATAAAGAATGGCCTCAGGGTGGGGAGAAATACGGCAAAGATGAAAGAGAAAAGAAAAGACGATATGAAAGAAAAAACTTGCTTTTGGAGGAGGAGGGCGGTCGCAGGAGGGTTGGTGAAACTGGGCAAATATTGTAGGGTGGTTATGAGATGTCCCAGCGAGAGCCGCTTCCCCATTTCAGTGTTTGCTTTAGATTTAATGGCTAATTTGTCTTGGTTGCGGCTGGATGGAGGGGTGGGTGTTGGGGGAGGACATCAAAGAGACAGGCAGAGAGTACTCTGGAATTTTTCATTCTTGGGAGTCGTCTACCACCCCTCGAGTTCTCTCGACCTCCTGGCATACCCGCAGCCGGTGGTCTCTTTGACATCCTTCCCCCCACCAGCCGCTTATCCTATCTGATTATTTCGCTCCGGGTGGTGGGGGACATTCCGACCGGCAGACCGACTGGAAGGAACACTTTAGCTTCGGGGCTAAGTATGCAAATCGCTCGGCCCGAAATAATTCGTAAAGCTTTGCCTCGGATCTCCCCCCGCCGCCGAATCGTCACAGCGGGCTGTCTTGTTTTTAATCAGTCTTTGTTTCAGAACTAACTCTCTCCGC
This sequence comes from Oncopeltus fasciatus, assembly GCA_000696205.2. Classification (NCBI taxonomy): domain Eukaryota; kingdom Metazoa; phylum Arthropoda; class Insecta; order Hemiptera; family Lygaeidae; genus Oncopeltus; species Oncopeltus fasciatus. Next base: position 535,579 of record KZ807056.1, read on the forward strand.
TTTCTTTGATTTGAATTAGATGAAATTTTTGTTGCGATAAGCTTTGGTGTTGGCAAAATAACCGTTTGAAGAAGGATCTCACTAAAGAGGGAGTTTATGCTTGATTTATTGCTAGTTATCACATGTCTTACACACGGGAGCAGAGAAGCATTTAAGCATGATAAATCTGTCCAGAGCTGAGTAACTGAACTGAATAAGAGTAAATGATTAATTAAAAAAAAAAAAGAAATTATAAGCCGGAGAGAGCAATGGACGCAAAAGAGAGTCCTTAGCGGACCTAGTCCCACATTAGTCAAAATGAAGAAGTGAAGAAAATGCTGAGTCATCGAATATACATTCATAAGTATCTCCCTTAAAAATAATTTTACAGAGACATGTGTAAAACCATTAACATTAGATTTATCATTTTATATAAGTTTTTTAATATTTAAATTAAGAACACAAATTTTTTTAAACTCTTTATTTAAAAAATAATTATTCTGTAATTTTTGATGAGGTACAATGTTGTCCTTGCTCGTTTATCCCGGGACTTAGCCCGTCCTCAGACAGGAGCCCAGGTTAACCCGCGATAGGCTATCCGGCCCCCATCTTCTCCTTATCCTAGGATATGAAGGAGACTAGGCAGGGAGTCAAGGAGGGATTGAGAGGGGGAGAAAAATGCCAGTGCATTCACTCTCTTGGTATTTTAACTAAACTGACTGAAGTAGGAGGTCCCTTGGCCACGTCCTCTTGAGGCGTCGGAGAGGGTGGTCGGAAAGGACAAATATATATCAATTACAAAATTTTGCCTGACTACAAATCTACCTTTTATTTACTTTAAAACAAAATAAATTCCTTCAAGAATTTGCAATAAAAACCCTTAATAATGAATTTAATAAATATATTTTGAAAAAGAGAACGCCAGTTTTACTATTGAAAGTAAATTTCTAAATGTTTCCCTTAACATTTTACGTCTGTTTTAAAATTTTTATAATATTCATTATACTGTTGACGACTTGGGGAATCACGTAATGAAATGACCAGACCAACAACTTGAAAGCGGCCACCTGCTCCCAGATGACACATCCTACATTTATAAGAAAAAATTATATTTTACAAGAAAATCCCGGAATCGCCTTAGATGTTCTATAGTCATGTGATAGTGTAGTGTTGAGTGACAGCAACTAGTGAGTGCAGATCTCTTGCAGACAAGTTTTTCTGAGGCCTCTTTGCAAATAAGGACTTCCCGTTTAGTTGTACATTTTGTAATTATTTATAAGTAATTTATTTTGTGTTTTATTTGTTTCTTAGTTAATAACGGTAGAAGTTCAATAGTTATCAATATTTTCAATTGCCATTTGTATATATTTGTTATAATTTTTTTTATAACCTTTATTTACATATTACATTTTGTTGAAAATAAATAAAAATATTTTGTAATTTGATAAAAACAATGAATAATTTAAAAAAATGACAATTATGAAAGTCACATGAGGAGAGAAGTTGACCAGTGATACCTCTCTCAATGTTATAAGTAGGAATGATTATTTATCCGTAGGCTTAATTGTTAATTATTCAAGTAAATATTATTCATTGTAATAAATTATCATTAAATTATTTTGCTGTATATAAAATAAAGTTTGAGTAGTAGTTCGGAAATAAACTAGTAATTAATATATCACATTTAAAATGAAAATACAGATAATGAAAGAATAAAAAACCCTATAATAAGTTATTATGAACCCGCAGCCCATAACAATATACATATTAAATTCTGTAATGTTTTTTTTCTTATCTCTTACAGTAAAGAAGATTTTTTATTTTTAGCCTACTTATAGATCCCGCCAAACAAATTTAAAAAATTGTTAATTTCTTCGAATCTGTAAGAGTTTAAAAAAAATTGCAGAATATATATGCATATACACATAAAATTTACCAACTTATTTAGTAAATAATTTCATAAATAATTCTGGAGAATGAGTGTTCTGTCGGTCTTTCGTTTATTCATTACTTCCTCTCCCTCTCTCCCTCTACCCCTTCCTTCTTAATGATTTATGTCGTTCTGAAACTAACACACATTGACGCTGGGGTGCTATCCCATTCCAAACCCCGAAGCAATGTCGTACGGACAGGTCTGAGGAGGACGCCCATAGATGATGAGGGGTCTGAAACCAGGACGACAATGCCCTCCAGGGCTGTGTGATAACGTCGATATGCGTGCCTTCGGTCGTGATTCCTTCGGGTGGTAACACACGATAGCCGACCGCCCAGTCCCAGCTCTAACCTTCTCTTCTACAAAGATTGAATGGAAATACAGGCCAGTGACTACGGCTGGGGTGGCACACCAAATACTCTATAGATAACAAGAAGATGTAAACAATTCCTTATTGGAAGTTGTTTTTATTATTGTTACATTAGTATCTATTATTTTATTTTATTTTAGAATCACAGTTCCTAGAATTGTAAGCCGTAAAATATGGGCCAGATAAATCGGTGGTATAAATTTCATTTAGTTATCGCTTAAATTCATAATAATTATATTTTACGTATATAATTTTATACAAGCTTTTTCATATTTAAATTATAAACAAAAATATATCAATTATAAAGTTTTGTCTTACTACAAATACCACCTTCATCTACTTTAAAAAAAAAAAAATTCCTTCAAGAATTTGCAATAAAAACCCTTAATAATAAATTTAGCTACAATATTTTGAGAAAGAGTGGAACCGTTTTACTCTTGTAAGTAAATTCCTAAAAATTTTATAAAATTCTTTATACTGTTGACGACTTGGAGAATCACGTAATGAAATGATCAGACCCGTAGGGAAGGGGCAACTTGAAAGCGGCCATCTACTCCCAGATGACACATCCTACACTTATGAGAAGAAATTCTATTTTACAAGAAAATCCCGAATCGCCTTAAAGGTTCTATAGACTTATAAGTATAATAACCGCTCCAACTATGCAATAATTCAATAATAGAACTATATCATAATTGAATATAATAGGTACAAAAAAGGCGAAGCATAACTCCTTGTGAAACACCTTACTTTTTTTTTTTTCATTTGTAAGTTACATCCAACTGTGGATTAACTGCATAGAGAGAGGAGGGGGGGAACACTTAGCCGTGGACTCCATTGTCGCAGTATCGGCTCGCCCTATCTCCCCCAACACAACTCACCGACACCACTTCCAGGGGCATTATCAAACAATGGCCTTTTGTGTGTCCTCCCTCCAGTGGTCGGGAAATTACCTTTGGATAAACTTCTTTATTAGTGAGCCCTCTCGCCCCTCCAGGCGACAAAAAGGTCTTAATTAGATCGTTTAAATTACTTTAATCCGATTTAAATTTCGAAAAAAATGGATTCAGATTTCCACTTAAATACTATTGAATTAATGGTTATAGCGTGAATAATCTGTTGGTAAGATTTTTTTTTTTTTTTTTTTTTTGTTTTTTTGTAAATTTATGATTAATGTTTACCCATGAATGGAAAGCTGAAATACCGATTTTGGTTCCTTTATATTCAAGTAAGAGGGTCCGCCCAAAAGTGGAAACCCGCTCTACACGTTTCATTAATTACTCAAAAGCGCATATTTTTAGACGAAGACATAAATATATAAGTGACCACATTTTTAGCTTCTCCAATGTAGCATCAGAGAAATTTTTAAAAATTTTCAAAAGTGGTGTTCCGGTACCAACATACTATGAAGACGAAATTTGGAAGATCAAAATTTAAAAATTTAAAATTGTAATTCCTATGTTTATATTAGCGTTATGAAAAAGAAGTACATACAACTTAGTAGTTTAAAACGTAATTTGATGGCATTTTTAGAATTTCTTAATATTTTTACTAATTAAACATATTCTATTATAACACCAGGAAAATGGTTAAAAATTTAATTTTGAGGACTTTTTTTTTAATATAGGGGATTTCCATTGTATAAATAAGAAAGCTATTGAATAAATTGTTTAATAATTTAAATGTTTCCAATTTCAAACTGTTCTCCCGGGCACGACCTTATTACAGCCCAAATTCTAAATCACTTTCCTAATAAAGCAGTAACTTTCCTCACCTACCTCTACAACACCATCCTCCGAACCACACACTTTCCTCTCCTGTGGAAGTTATCCACCGTAATCCTATTTCCAAAGCCTGGCAAACCCCCAAGTAATCCTTCTTCCTATCGCCCAATAAGCTTGCTTCCCCTCTTTTCAAAGGCCTTTGAGAAGATTCTTCTTAAAAGGCTGATACCAATCTTAGACGATCACCATATACTTCCAAAACACCAGTTTGGTTTCCGAACCAAACACTCCACGGTCCAACAGGTGTTTCGTGTTGTAGATTGCAT
>KZ807056.1:578590-589747 GCA_000696205.2 Oncopeltus fasciatus
TTATCTGCCGCTTTTCCGATGTCGGACTTACAGAACGGGTGGTTTTCACATCCCACAGAGGATCTCTTGAGCCACATCGCAGCACTCGTTGAGGCAGGCTCCCGTCTCGGCATGTGATCCCCGAGGCATAAGAAGCCTGAGCCTGTTTCAAATCAGCCAGGCTGTCAAGCTCTAGGCGCTTAAGCATGATGTACGAGCTACGAAATTTAGAGATTTGGCCTATTGTATTCCTCCTCCTCCCCCCCCCCCCCCAACCATAAGTAGTTGACCTTTTCAGCGGCTCCTATATTCTCTGTCCTTGTCTTCCGTGGGTGTCGTTCGTCGAACTTACTTCCTGTCTTGTGTCGAACTTGTGAGCTGTAGTCTTGTCTTGACGACTGATGTCACTCACTTCAAAACCATTATTAAAATTAGCTCGACAAATCTCGATAACGAAAACTAAAATAAAATTGTAATAATATTTTTATTATTTTAAATATTCAATAACTAAAATAGCATTATATTCGACTGGATTAAGCAGTTTCATTGTAAAGAATTTTTATTAAAAATGTTCTCACTCGGGAAACTATTTTACAATCCAAACTACCTATGAGATTTTGTAAATTCATATTATAAATATCAATTTATGAGCTCTACAAATAGCTTAAAAAAATAAAATTAAATCGGTAGTCTAACAGAGAAGAAATTCAACAGTAATGATAAAATATTTAATTTTAAACAGTATTTTTGAACCAAAAAGTAAAAAAAAAAAAATCTTAATTTACCACTTGAGATATTTACTTAGGGTGTTCAACGGGGTCCAGTTAATGTAACAAAAAAATTCTACAAAAATATGCTAAGAATAAAATATAATAAAATGTTTATTCATAAAAATCAAAAAATACATTCGAATTTTGATATGTTGAGTAATGCATATAATTTATATATTAAACATCACTATCAGTAATAAATCACTATTTCATCATAAGTGTTATATCGATATAAATTATACCGAAGGAAATTACATATAAATTTGAATATAATATAATATTGCACGATATACATACCACATACATAATGTAACTTGTCACAACATAAAAAACAAATATCAAACATAAACTCATCGTAATATCCAACACAAATATAAACTTATAATGCAATTATCTTATCAATCTTAGCTAATCTCATTCATGTAAGGTAAAATTTTAATATAATATCTTAAATTACTTTTTAAAAATTAGTATTTTTGGTCCCTTCAAATTTTTATTTCTTAAATAATAAAATTTTAGGCTCAACACCTTACATTTTCTAATTTATACAATGAGTTTTATTAGTATATAATTTATATTTATATATTTATTTAAGGGTTATTATCACTACCAATGAATATAGAACTATCATACCTTCTACTATCCGTCATCATAGGTTTCTGAAGATGGTTTGCAGAAACCAATGAAGACGGATAATAGAAGGTATGATAGGTATATAATATGCATATTTTTAGTCTTAGGGCTTACGTTTCAATGTCATTGAAGTTAGGGTCTTGAGTTCGTAAGCCATCTTCAGGGCTACCAGGAAGGCGAGAGGGGATGTCGTTGCCAAAGTGAAAAAAATCAGCATAATAACTTTAAGCACAACCTCAACTAACTCTTTCAAAGCGTATCTCCGCGTTCAACAATTCTCCATATTTACTCGGGCTATTAATATTTATTGCATTAACTATTTGTCTCTGAAAATAAAATAGGATTTGCACATTTTATGTTGCTTGTATCCAACAACTACAAACTAAGGATATTCATGTGACTTTGAATTGCTGAATTAACTCCTTCACGTTTATAATGAGTTACCTCACTGCTGTCCCGTTACCAGATAAAAATGATAAAATAAAGGCCATTTAACCGAAAGAAGAAACATATGCTTAAAAGAGAGATTCATATCCACGTATTTACAAGCAAAGAGATGTACGTTACCGCAGTAACAATATCCATGGCTAATGGACCTCCAGATTTGTTACCTCAACCTGCTCGTACGACTAAAAATGGAGAATGTAGAGGCCAACATGAAATTCTAACTTGGCTAAGAGATATGACAGAATATTTCTACACAGTTATTACTCTTTGTATCTAATGTATCGATAGTTATGTCAAATAATAAATTACAATGATTTTTTTGTAGTTCACAAAAATATTTCAGTGGCAAATTACAATATCAACATCAACATTATTGTATATGCAATCAATTCATGTACAAATATAGACAGGAAAAGAACGGAATCACTAATACAGAAGGCTATAGGCGAGGGTACCTAGATATCATATGAGGTTTCTATATACGCTAACCTATAATTCCGATAGTAACTGTTTCCGCGTGTGTCCGCGCAATCCGGGAGTGATTTATTGTCGTTTGTGTACTTATGGATCAAAGAAGTGCTTGCCAGGTAGGAAAATTTTATTTTAAACTAAAAATTAAAAATATTAATAATATTTTTTATGGTTTGTGAAATTATATAACTTCACTGCAAGGTATAGAAAAAATAGACTTTCCTAACTTAGTGCATTTAAATTTATCAAGAGCACATCATTGTAATTAATTATACAAATTTGAATTTCTTTTACAAAATAATTGATTTACTGTTATACTGAAATAAAATTATGAATTGAGAAATATATGGCAAATATTTTTTACATTTCACTTTCTTTTCTGTTGTGTCTTCAATGGGAAATATCAATAAAAAAAATTGTTTTTTTAAATTTTTTATTGACTAAATTAAACACCAATTCTCACGTTAAAAGTGACTGCATCTACTCTGAAATTGTTCCCATAACAAAATTTATTTTTTAAAGCAGACAAGGTAGTGTGAAATAAAATAAAAACATACAAATTTTTTTTCTCAAAAAATGTAACAGCTCGAGAAACCAATGTGTCTTTGTTTAGATGTGTTTGTTAGTAGTTTTATAGCATAGATTATATATGTGTTTGTAAATAGTTTTATAGCATATATTTATACATTTATAAATGCTTTAAAGTAACTATGATATTTAGTATGTTATTTATAGGATTCTTCAGTCAATGTTATTATTATTATTATTATTTGTGAGATTATTTGTTAGTTTTTGTAGATGAGTTGATTTTGCTAGTGAGACACTTATAACAAATAAAATTTGGGTGTCACCTCATTTCCCCACATTACATTAGCGGGCAGGAACGTGTACCACTTGGTAGCACATGGAACAGCTTCTTTAATGGGAGTCATCATGAATACCATAAGGTGCACCATGAGTGCACTGAAGTTATCACAGTAGCGACAGTAACAGTTTATATAGCTACTTGTCCCTATTCTATTTTAGTTAAAATAGCATGGAAAATATTTCACATTTCCTGTACCATTACCACTGACATAGCTACCTACTAAACCATAATCGAAATGTAAAATTACTTTCAAAGAATTCCCCAAGTAAACTCTAAATTAATAAAATTTATTTTAATTTTAACAAAATGTATGAGTCTTTAAACGGAATAATAAAAATGTAGTCACCAGCCAATATGTTGAACACACTCGCAGCTTACATATTCGGCCATTTTCACAGCGGCTTCGAATTTAGATCTTTAACTATATATGACATACATACATATTATGACTTTCTGAATGACAATGATATCTAATCTAAATGTGTCCTTTTGATATGATGACTTCATAACTTTTTCTAAACTGAACGTCCCTCAAATACTAGCCAAAAATATATTTATTTGAAAAAGTATTTACAAAATTAAATAAATGGTTACTTATTCCCAAAGCCTGAGAAGAAAAGGGAAATGTTAAAATTAGGGATATTAAGAATAAATATGATTAACGATTAATTCGAGCTTTTTTTTGTTGGTACGATAAGAAATTAAATTAAAATGACTAAAGTCTCCCACCCTGTGTAAGCTTTTATTGATAAATAAAATTTTGTCCTGTGCCATGGATGTTTAGAATAGGATGGCAACCTGTTGATTTCCCTTCCATCCATGACCCTAAGTTTTTGAAAGGGTGAGTGACACTTACTTAAAAAATATGGCCAAAGTACACACACACACACACACACACACAAATCAAAGAAGTGTACAGAAAAGTTATGTAAGACAGTTTGCTTCTCCTACCAGTGCTCCAGAGTTAAAAAATTGAAACTGGATTGGCCGAATTGTGAAGGGGGGTTGAAAAAAAAATAACCTTTTACGAGCCGGGGAGAGGCTAGAGAGGTGGGGGTTAATTCGATCAGGAAAAAGGGAGAAGGGTAGTTTACAGGGTGCTTGAGAACCGAGGGAAAAATGTTAGGGGTGGCAGGGTTGGGGTGAGATGGGACTTGTTGCGACAGGGAATTCGGAAATGGTGAAGCCCAAACCTCCCGAGAGATCGCAGGCCAAGTGGAATTCCAGCTGATTGAAAAAATAAAGAGGGGGTGAAATGGGGACCTCCTGGGGTGGGTTTCAGCGTTCGGCTGTACTCTGCTTTAGGGGATAACTGGTAATTATACGCTGTTGTCAAAGCGTATTTTTTGTACTAGTGAAGGGGTGATTTCTGTGTTGCGAGTTTTTTCTCTTTTCATTGAGATTTTTTTATTATTATCCGAGTAACAGAATCGCTGATTAGGCTTTCAGTAAAACCACAGGCATGTGAGTTTTTTTTAATTTTTTTAATATCATTTTTAACACTCTCCTGTTATTTAACGAACACATTTTCTAACTATTAAAGTTCGGAAAAACTGGCTTTTGAAAAAAAAAATTTACATATGAAGTTAAAATTTGCATAATTTTAGTCTATTAGCTTTATCTGACTTTTGATAGAACGTTTCCATATCTGGATTTTACGTTTCCTCTCACAGAGGGTGAAATAAGATATAGAAATCATAATCAAAACTGGAGCCGTGCTGAAGCCATACAGATCTGTCAATATTAAAGTATACTCGTTATTAAAAATTTCAAAAAAAAACTCCCTTTTGCTAGTTTCTTGTGGAGAAATTAAGCTATTCACGTTGACACACGATTTTGAAAAAATTTCAAAGGATCCTCATCGACCTTACATTGAAGAAGCTAAAAATAAACAACATTGTCTGTTATAAATTATATATAAAATAGTAAGACATTATAATATATAAAATATATGTCTGTACGTCATCTAGTGTCCGCAACATTCAAAATAAAAAAAAAACCATATTCGGTTTAGCATTATATAAACTTTCAGACGGGTTCATGGCTTAAGTACGTCAAGAATAAAAAGGGTTTAGGGATAGATAACAATTTTTTAACGTAATATCTACCTACTTGTAATAGGTGTTTGAGAAAAAACATCTTGGAAGGCGTAAAATTTAATTTTTTAACCGTTTATGTCGCATAATTTTTTTTCGACGACAATTACTAACTAAACAGATATTTAAGTATGTAATAATAGAGAAAGCTAAGCGTTACCCCGACTATTCTATAACCAGTCTGATTTCACCTTCTCTGACCTCTAAAATCAAAAAAGTCAATTTTAATATGATTTAAATCGCTGAATTAAAAAAAAAATTGGACTATTTTTTTTTTGCGCGCGACGACTGCTGACATCATTGGCGCTGACCACATGGACAGGTCATTGATCTCTGAGGTAAAATGGTCTTTTAATTTTCCTATTCGTAAAACACTTCAATATTTAGTAACTTTAGTAATGAAAACTAGTGATCAACGTTGCTTCGCAGAAACATGGAGGGGGGGGGGGGGTCAAGCGGGAATAACCCCACCTAATAAAAAGTAGTTTTAATGCAGGATAATACTTTTGGAGCCTAAAAACATTAAGATTTTTCCTAAAAAATTGTTGTGCATAAAATTTTTATTTGAGCGTGCCACCTACACGCTTTAGAGATTTTATTTGATGAGTAATAAAGTACTTCAAAATTAATAAAATTAATTGTAGTACTTATGGAATTGAGAACTCAATAGGTTATTTACGAAATCGGAGTAGAGAGATGAGTAAATTATATATTTATTTATAGCATATATATTTAATAAGGTTTAAAGGTCATATTTTAATTAATGTGTCTTATTTGAAATTAGCATTGTTCAATTGAAACTTGATATCCACGTTATCCCTAGATATACTTTTTTAAGTGTTCATTGTGTGCGTTAGTGAGTGGGTTAATGGTGTGTCGATGCGTACACAAAATTATGACAGAGAAATCGATCACAAACGCGATGGCTAGAAAACGTTTTTCAAAATTGACTGTCGAGCAAATACTCCTGTCTCGATTGTCAAAAAATATTTGATAATAAACAATCAATTGTGTGTGGGTGTGTTTTGTGTGTCCATGTATATATATGAAACACTCGCGGCTGAGATATTAGTAATCAAGAACAGGTGGGATAGAGAGAGTAGTAAACACAGAAAAAGAAAATTTTACTCTTTGTAATTTTCTCTTTTTGTGTTTTCACTGCACTCTCTATCCCACCTGTTCTTGATTACTATATATATAAGCAGCGAGTGTTTTATAGATATGGCGATAGCAAGATTCTGGAGAGTTATAAGTGAACTCATATTTTCGGCAGGATGAGAGGGATTTTTTTTTTTTAATATACAACAGAAGAACAGAATTTTATGAGGGGGGGATTTAAAAAGTTAGTTATGTTAATTAATTAAGATATGTTGGCGAGTGAACTCAAATTTGAAAGAAACATGAAAGAGATGCAAAGAAGCGTTGAGTGGGGAATATACTTCCATGAGCGTCAAGATAAAACGTTTGTAAGTCTCGTTCTGAACGAGCAGTTCATTATATCTGATTGGGCCATGTGTCCCTGCTCACGGGAGCGATAAGAATCCTCCGAGGCTTATAACCCTGGGTATTTGTCCGTTTCCTACAGAAGTAAACTGCCGCTGATAAGGAGTTCTAATCGCNATATATATATATATATTTATAATTTATTTCTTCATTTTTTGTTATTTCCTCCTTCTACAGTTAGAAGGAAATTACACACGCAAGAACACGCACACACACACACAAATATAATGAAAAAATTTTAAATTTTTCCCACAATATGTCTGATTTACACGAGTTCATATATAAATTTTGTCACATGAATTTTGAAGGAATGAACTACAATTTTTGAGGATTGATAAAACTTTTGAAACTCAAATTGTTTCAAAGTTAAACCGCTGTACGAATGTAACATGAACCTATTTAGTTTATAGTGTTAAGTAATGGAGTTTCGTTTGGAGCATAAGAGACGTCACTAGATGTAAATTCGTGATGCGTATAAGGTAGCGACTAGACTCCGAGTTAAATGTGCAGGTATCTCCTAGGAGGAATGCAGTTTACACTTGATTTTGCAGATAATCCTGGAGGGGGGAGAGTCGTAGCGTTATGCAAATGGCCTGTTGCTCTCTCTCGCCCGGCGGGGCGAGTTTACGTAGGGCAGAGGCAGCAATATGTGAAGTGGTGGAGGGAGGGTGAGATGTGTGTGTGTGTGGCTATGTTCCGATAATAAATATAGGGGGGGACGAGGGCCCCCCAGCCAAGGCTGTGGTAGCTCCATCGGCAATAAATCCGGACCGCCCTTCCCGCCACGACCTCAGGTTATTACGCCGTTTTGGGGCAGTTTGCATGCGTACCTTCACCCAGCGGCGACATTTCACAGCCTTACTCCCAACGGATGGTACCCGCCGACTTATGTTTCCTGAAGAGGCGGCAAAATCCTTCCTTCTCTACAAATCGATCAAGCCCAAACTTTTTCGTAATACCCAAAGTGTACGGTATCGGCAAGTTTCATCTTTCACGGACATTCCATCAGTTCAAGCACAACTCTGCTTCCGCACATAAACATTCTGCAAAAGTCTAATAAGTAATTACTTTTTTTGTTTAGTAAGACATCATTTATCAGATAAATGAGTAGAACATCTTGTAGTTACATTAAAATATATTATCATGAATGTCCCGGGCTGGATGGGACAAATCGCAGAAAGAGAAGATATTAGTTGATAAAATAAGATACAGGGGCGCCAGGCTAGCTCAGGGGATCCGTATGGGTCTCGCAATCTTGACGCCGCGGGTTCAAATCCCGCCCGGGTCAATCTTTTATTTATAATATAGAAGCTTGTCCTGAGCCATGGGTGTTTAAAATGTGGTGGCAACCTGTAGATAGCCCCTTCCTCCATGACCCTAACTAGTTGAATGGAAGGCTAACACTAAAAAAAATATAAGATACATATATTTACTTTATATTTTTTTAAATAATATGTATTTATTCATTTTTTTTAGTACCCAGAGATCACCGAACATATAAATTAATAACTTTGGAAATGTTCTTGTACCTTGTACAAACATAGTACATCGAAAACTTGCACTTTGTACCGGATGTGAAAATTTAATATTTAATAACGAAATTTCTTAATGGCTGGCAACTCTGACGCTTGGAACCATTCCATGCGTAACCTCCCCTCAACTTAATATTTACACAAAATTTCATATTGCGTTACCTATGGTTAAAGACCAACTTAAAATCTGAAGTTCTGAATAAATAAAGTCTGATTCAAGAATCACAATCTGTGAATTATCCCTCTCCTTTAGATAAATATAATTAGAAGAAGGAAAAAACAATACAAAGGTATTAAAATCATTGTTCACACCGACAGTAATTCAATGCGCAAATAATAACTTTAAATAAATTCCTTCCTGCAATTTGTATTTTATTTTTTAAACTAAAATTCTGAAAAAAAAATACTGTCATTTATTTAAGACAAAGAATGATACTACGAAATTATGAATAGTGTCCTTTTTAAGCGAATTTCGAAGGTTTTTATATATTTTCCTAATAACGCTAATAATAATAAAGATATACAGGTTAAAATTTTTGTCTCCTTCAAAACCTCACCTCTCCCTTCGAGTGATTCAACGAACTCAGTCAACTGTTTGCAAAGAAAGCCTAAACACCGAAATTGTTTTTTCATTTTTTTAAAACTTGCGAACGTTAGAGCGCTTACAGACAAGTTTGTGTGTGTCAGAAATCAACAGACAAAAATTTCGAGTTTTTCTTAATAGCACACTATATTTAGCATTAAAATGCAATAATTAATTAGCAGTAAATTTAAAAAATTAGGATTGGGTTTACCTGATTCGTAAATTTCTAATCTATTGATTTAGAAACCGGAATTAGTCTGTTTTCCTCACTGAGCTAAGCTAAGCTACTAAGCGAATCGGACGTATAGAAAGGGCTTACCCTTCAGCGGGCATTGAGATAAGCAATTTTCATTTAGAAGCAATAAAATTGAATACAGATTTACTTATTGATAAAAGTTATATTTTTAAAAAAATAAACCTAATATTCATCAACTAAGATGCTGAAGACTTCATCTTGTTCAAGTATCAGTCTCGCGTGACGGAATTTATATTCTCTTCGCTTACTGTTTAATATAATTTATTCCTTTTAACAAATAATATATTCTCTAGTATCCATTAAATGAACAATAAAATATATTTTCTACCGTTAGTCTCTCAGTAAGATAAATGATTCGGTAGCTATTTAATTTAACCAATTTTATTTCTTACACACGGAGAAGAAACCTGCACCAAAAAAATGAAGAACATAACGATATAAATTTGTAGACCAGAAAATAATGTTTTTTAAAAATTAACTTACTAAGCCCTGCGATTTAATTCTAAATCATAATGATTAAATTTATAAATTTCTTCAATGTAAATGTCTCTTTTTGACATATATTTTTTTTCTAAATCTGGATTTTTTCTACATAAAAAATACTGTTTAAATTAAGCATTATATCTGAAGACAGGAAGGATACGTATAATTGATCGTGTCGTGTATGAATACAGCGATTGTTGATGTTCGATAGAAAAATAGTTTAGAAAATAAAGACTTGTATGAAAATAGTATTTATTCTTGTTAATATTTCGGAAAGAAAATGAACAAATAATTTCTTCTTGCTGATACAAGTATGGGCACAAAACATGCACAATGTCAAAACATACTTTTATTGATCTGGCTTGCCAGACACTCCTTGCTACGATTAACAGCCCTGAAGACGGAATTTCTTGCATAGCAAACCGAAAATTTAGCATTGAAGAATAAATAAAGTATGTAAATAAAAGTATCAGCGAACAATAACTTTATTTGACAACAAACTTTATTTAATATTTTTATTATAATACCAAAAGCACTTTCCGTATCTCTCAGCCTGTTCGTTCCGGACCATATTTTAGGGTCTATAGGCAATTTTCTAGTTAAACAATTCTTTGAGACATACTTATAACGGCAAGAACTGTTATCGCAATCACTGTCTTGAGAAACAAGACCAGTGTGAGTATTGAAGAAGACATTAGGCCTAGAGTATCTCTCAGCCTGTTCGTTCCGGACCATATTTAGGGTCTATAGACAATTTTCAAGTTAAACAATTCTTCGAGACATACTTATAACGGCAAGAACTGTTATCGCAATCAATGTCTTGAGAAACAAGACCAGAGTGAGTATTGAAGAAGACATCAGGCCTAGAGTATCGATCAGCTGAGGAAGAGTGCGACACCAGCTGTGGTGGGGCGACCCAGGGTCCCTAGAGTCCCGGCCTGTCCCCTATCCGTGTAGGGCGCCCTATCGCAAGCCCACAACTTCTTCTACTTCTTAGCCTATATCTCTGGTCGGGCAGAGGCACAACGCCAAGCCCCAACATTAATCACCGACTGCCCGGTCATATTTCTTCAAAATCTCTCCCTCCCCACCCCTCTGAGAAATCTGTCTTGACTGATAACTCTAACCATATTGCATCATTAATATAAGATCCACCCTAGTTACAATCAACTATATCCCAGAAGAGAAAGATTCAGTAATTACTAACTGTTTAGCTAGGAAGAATTTCAAATGTTTTCAGTAGTTATTATTGAGTTAGGCCTAACTGGTAATAACGATAATAAAGTATATTAGGCTCATATGAATATAAATATTATGAATTAATATACGTAAAACTTAATTTCTCCAATGATAGTCCTATAATTTGGTTATATTTTAGGCTATTAGCAGAATCTACTGTACATTCCTTAGTACACTCCCTTCCCCAGCACAGTAGTACCTTGATTTCCATACATTTTGCCTTGCTTAATGATATTTAAGTCAATCTTTGATATCTAAAAACTATATTATTTTATTTTTATAAGATATTAGTTGATA
>KZ807056.1:609904-620951 GCA_000696205.2 Oncopeltus fasciatus
TCATAGCTAATAAATATTTAGAATTTATATTTATTGAGCTTCAATTTCATCTTGATAACTGTATAGATTTTTTTCCGTCCAAATGTCAGCATTGAGGATTTCAAGGAGTCCTCCACCCAGAAACTATCAATCCTCACCTTCATAGCTAAAAAATATTTAGAACTTATATTTATTGAGCTTCAATTTCATCTTGATAACTGTATAGATTTTTTTTTGTCCAAATGTCAGCATTGAGGATTTCAAGGAGTCCTCCACCCAGAAACTATCAATCCTCACCTTCATAGCTAATAAATATTTAGAATTTATATTTATTGAGCTTCAATTTCATCTTGATAACTGTATAGATTTTTTTCCGTCCAAATGTCAGCATTGAGGATTTCAAGGAGTCCTCCACCCAGAAACTATCAATCCTCACCTTCATAGCTAAAAAATATTTAGAATTTATATTTATTGAGCTTCAATTTCATCTTGATAACTGTATAGATTTTTTTCCGTCCAAATGTCAGCATTGAGGATTTCAAGGAGTCCTCCACCCAGAAACTATTAATCCTCACCTTCATAGCTAATAAATATTTAGAATTTATATTTATTGAGTTTCAATTTCATCTTGATAACTGTATAGATTTTTTTAACATTTTAATTTCAAGAACAATAGTGGTTGGGCTGAAAAAATCATTCCAAAATACTCAAATAATTGTAAAAATTGATGGGTTTCAAGTAACCTAACCAATTTTACTGTTACTTGGAAATTCGAAATAAAAAATTGATCTATCTTGTATTCCTGCACAGGATACGTTAAAGAAGAGTCCGTCACGTTGGACAAGCATAATCAAAGAAGATTTATTATTTTTTTGTGGTATTTAATCCCACGTAAATTTTAAAAATTTTTAGTGCCAGAGAACAGAATAAATAAATAAAACTGTCCCAGCCAGAACTCGAACCTGGATCTCCTGCTATCTGGGCGGGTGCAGTTACCAATTATGCTACCAGAACAAGTCTGATAAGTCATTAAATTCCCCACTGTTCCCTTGCACTAAAAATTGTTTAAATTAACGTGGGATTAAATACCACAAAAAATAATATTTATAAAATTTAAAATTAAAAGTAAATAATGAGAATCATTTAAACAGCTTGACAATGTCAGCTCCTCCGAGCATAAGACGCTATATTCGTCGGCCTCGGAGGTTAGACTCTCTACAGTAGTGCGGGGAATTTAATAACTTTTAAGACTCTCTGTGAAAAACCATTCAACACATCACAATAAAACTAAAAGATAGATTTGAAGGTGTCATTAAAGATGCATATAAATACGAGGAGACGAGGAAATTTAATATACAAGCCGGAAAAAACAATGATTATAAAATGTATGCCAAGTGAATTTCGCACTAGACTGGACGGGATAAGAGAGTGATCCACTGAAACTATAAACCACCCTCAAATAGATAAGTCCAATGGTTTGCAGAATCTAAGCCTAGATACCCGATTTTGTTTTTGTACATAAAAATCAATAGGTACACCAACATTCAAAATTACGTTCCATAATATTTCATTAAAAAGCTATAAAATATAATGTTCTAAATTTTACATACATATATTATGTTGCATACTTTATTTTCTCAATGCTTATTTTAAACTTCGGTTCCCTCATTTCCCATCGACTGATTTTAGCTATTAATGAACTCCTCTGACAGTTTGCAGAAAGAAGCTTCATTACGGGATCCATCCACATTTTTCAAAAGTCGAGTTAACGCCTCAAAGTACCTAAACAGCTCGAATCTCCTAAAGCCTGCTTTTACGACAAAAAGCCCACAGAAATGTATTTTATGTAATCATTTTGTTAACATGCCTTACCATATCGAAGGAATTACGATTTACGTAAATTTGAACCTAAAATTATTCGATTTGGCGAAAACTTCTTATACAAAATTCCATATCTTAAGAAATAAGAAAGATAACATAGAAAAAGTTTTTTTTTTTTTTTTTTTTTTTTTTTTTTTATTCTATTCCAATCCTCTATATAATATGAAATGTTCTTCCAGATTTCAATGTAATTTAATGAGCATTATCTTTTTTTTTTTTTTAATGGCGTGTTAACNCAAGTCAACTATATTTTAATTAATTTTTTACATCAATTGTTCATATGTTTCATGAAACTAAAGTAAGTACTTTGATTGCCTCCCTCCCACATTTACTGATACAAATTGTAAAATAAATTTTTTTTAAATGCAATAATTCAGCATTATTTATTCTCTAGTATGTCTATAACTGGTTTTAATTAAATATCATATATTAATTTAATTATTGATTAGTTTGGACATCTAAACACAAATTTATTACTAGGAGGACTTTGTGGGATTGATAACTAAATATGGAAGAATAGGCTTATGTGATAGGACTCCGGATTGCCAAAGGACGTGTGAGGCTACATCTAACCGAGTAAGCGTACTGATTAGTGTGCGTGAACGAAGTGACACGGTGCCCCCTGACCGGACTCAATCTCCGGCCTTGTTACCCTGAACTTTGTCCAGATCGTGCTGGAGCCTGGACATAAACAATTTCACAATGAGCAGCAGAACCTCCGGGGTCCTCGAGCGGGCGGCGTGTCTTTCAAAATGCCCCACTCGTGTTCTTGCATAACCGGTATCATCCCTCGAACGGATCTCATATCCTTCCAAGTTGGTCAACACGGCTACTCTGTTTTGACTGGTCGAAGGCTACGAAAGGGTGGTCCAGCGTTAGTTCGCCTCGTGTGAGAATCTACAGCTTGAGGCTATTTCAATTTGCATGCCCTAAAATGAAAGAGTTTAGCTGCGACTGGAACAAATTACGAAATTATTCAGCAAATAAAGAAATTAATATTTCTACAAAAGGAGAGTTTGTTGACCGTATATGATTTGTTATTATTAGATGATTTTAGTTGGGGTTCAGTCAAGGTAGATCCAAAAAAATACATATATAAAAAAAAGTGTATTTTTTTAAAGATTATCTGCCAACGTTTCGGCTTACATTGTAAGCCATCTTCAGGGTTATCAAGAAGATGAGAGAGGACGTCCTGTCCCTAAGTTCACATTTCCATGACTAATTCAGTCATGATAGCCCTGAAGATGGCTTGCAATGTAAGCCGAAACGTTGGCATATAATCCTTTATTAAAAAAATATTTTTTTTTTTAATTTTTCTTTTTTTGAATCTACCTTGACCGAACACCAACTAAAATCATCTAAAAAAAAAGATTAATATTTCTACTGTTATTCGCTCATCGGCTAGATGGAGGAAGTATATAGTCTAAATTATTTAGCTCTCCCAATTTTTATTTTAACGAATTCCAAATCAATACATTATCTATACCTCAAAAATTTCAATCTATTGTTGACGTCAGATACTTCGATTCTCAACTCAAAACTACAAATGGATTTGACTAAAACCCGTAGGGGTTTTATTTATTGTATAGGAAAATGAAAAAGTTTATTCTACAGTATAGATTGGATTTTCTTAGTAGACATAGTTTTGACAATTAACGTACACCATAATTCATTTTGAAAATTAATTCCAAATTGTCAGTCAATTCTTTAGCGGTGTTTAAAATTATACTAGCTTCAAATATTGTTATGTCTCTTCAAATCAAAGGCTCCTAAAACAATGAGGATTTAAGAGGGGTTTGTATGACTAATTTTCAAGGTTTTTGAAATTCAAAGGGCTTTTTTTCTTCTTCTATTTTTTTGAAAGAGAGATAGAGTGGCCCAGTGGTCATGCACTGTACTTCAAAGCCAGGTTTAATATACACAGTAATTTGTTAAAATTGAAATATTGAAAAAGTTAGCTGGCCAGACATGTTTAGATATTAATTGATCACCTACTCAAGTGTGTCGTTGATCGCGAATAGTCCTACCCTGATTTGCCCCCCCCTCTCTTTATCTTTATGGCCTTTAAGGAGGCTGGATTATATATATATACATAGCAATCAAGAACAGGTCGGATAGATAGTCCGATCTGTTCTTGATTGCTACATTCCGCAGCCGCGAGTGTTTCATATTTCATACATACTTTATGTATACATATATATATATCGCGATGTGGAGATCGGGGGTATATAAGTGTGTGTGTCGTATATTAGGTCAGGGTCGTCCAATGGTTACGGTACTAAAATTCTAAACAATAGTCCCAGGTTCAATAGTCACTGGGCAAGCATAAGTTTAATTCTTTCTCTGCCACTGTTTGTAATGAACCAGAGAACTCCAGTTGTGCTTCTGAGACAAGACAAACCCTTGGGTATATCCTTCATTGAATGGGAATGAACCTCATGAATAATGGTTAACGAATAAAAACTACTAATATGTGTGTATCATTATGTAAAAATATTGTAAATTCAAAAAGAGAGTTTGTTGACCGTAGATATTATTCTCAGATCATTTTAGTTGGGGTTCGGTCAAGGTAGATTAAAAAAATACAAATTTAAAAAATGTATGTTTTAATAAAGGATTATCTGCCAACGTTTCGGCTTAAATTGTAAGCCATCTTCAGGGCTATCATGAAGATGAGAGAGGACGTCCTGTCCCTAAGTTCACATTTCCATGACCCAAAAGGAGAGTTTGTTGACCGTAGATATTATTCTTAGATGATTTTAGTTGGGGTTCGGTCAAGGTAGATCCAAAGATGTCATGGAAATGTGAACTTAGGGACAGAACGTCCTCTCTCATCTTCATGATAGCCCTGAAGATGGCTTACAATCTAAGCGGAAACGTTGGCAGATAATCCTTTATTAAAAAATACATTTTTGTAAATTTGTGTTTTTTGAATCTACCTTGACTGAACCCCAACTAAAATTATCTAAGCATATATTGTAAAACTAATCAATGCTACACTGCGGAGATTCAAATCTATCACTATAAAAATACAATAAAGCAATTAAAAGAAACGCTACAAATTATTCCATAATACCCTATTTTCTTGAATTTAAATGTGGAGAAATTGACTTAAATTCTATTTCTAGTCCTTTGCTGTTAGGAGCGTTCTACGCATTCAGTTTTCACTTCAGTTCGTTCCTACTATATTCCTACTATATCCAGTGTATTCGATGGTCCTAGTGCTGTTGGAAGTAGCAGAGAGAGACTAGGAGCAGATGTCCCTCCAAGTACTACCGCTGAAGCAGAAGCCTATCTGGGTGCTTGTCTACCTCTATTCCGGGCGGCCACTAGAGAGCGATCCCCGTACCCCCGGATAGATAAGCCTCTGGCCGGTCTCCAAGAGGGAGAACGCTTCAATCTAGCGGCATCGCCAGACCCTCTACAGGGTTCGCCAAGTGGAGGAGCCTTCGTGCGAATACGATGTAGGACATCCTAACTCGTCAGTTAGAGAGAGAGAGAATACGGTGGCACGAACGGTCAGGCCGCGGACAGGATTGTGTGAAATCAACTGCGTCAGGCAAGAGATGTGAATAAAAATTTCCAATTTATAAATATTAATTTAGTTGTGGTTTATTATCCCACGTAAATTTTAAACAATTAATGCGAGGGAATAGAATAAAAAATTAATCTGTCCCAGCCAGGACTCGAACCTGGATATCCTGCTAGGAACCTGGCCCTCCCTCGCATTAATTGTTTAAAAATTTTCAATGCTTCGTTGTAAATGTGCATCAATAACTTATTTGATAATACAAGAAATAAAATTTTGATCTTACAAATTCGTCAGCCAAAGACAGTATTGAATATAAAAAGTATGATTATTAAGGCTTGTTTTATAATGTTTGAGAGGGAAGATATATATATATANAATTGTAATCATTTTAAATAATAATATGCACACCTTAAGACAGCTAAACAAAACGTCCAGATTGTCTGCCTAAGCTATCCTCTAATGCGGCTTTCTTCAGTTTTAACCAAACATATATGTGTTTCGGATTAAATAATCAAAATAATATACATATATAGTGAGTGCGCGCGCGAAATTTTCGTCATAGCTATTAAAGTTACATTAGCAAACTAAATACAAGCAAGTTCACTTTAATATTATAAGATTCCAATTAAATTTATTAAAATACGAAACGGCAGAAGGTACCACACACATAAAACAACAAATATAAAAGCAATTAAAACATAATTGTAATCCATAAATAAAATGAGTTTAAATCTCGTAACTTGTATTCCTTATCGTGAAGAAATACTCCTAGCCTAGCATTTATTCTTTAAAATATTAATCCAACAGCATTTTAAAAAACCACCACTTAAGAATGACACAAATTTCTGGGTTAAGGGTCTTTTCACAATCAGCTTAACGAATACTAGACGTAACTTAATCTTCAGATTATGTCGAAAACATCGAAGAATGGAGTAGGAAATGGAGAATGAAAACCAATGAAGCGAAATGCGTTCAAATTAATTTCGTATTGAGCAAAAAATAAACTACCTTGAAATTGTTAAACCTAACAATGTTACTTTACCACTCTGAGATTCCAGGCGTTACCGAGGGTTCCATCTTGTCTTACAATCACATGGGACGAACATACTAAAATTTGAAGGCAAGAAATCAGTCGAAAATGTTTCTAATATGAATTTTGTTTTAGATATTAGGTTAAACTACTTTATCGCCACATTTTTCTCGCTCGATTCATGTATATGTGTATTGTTCCTTGAAACATCTTCCTTGTTCCTACGTTTATATATATGTAATTTCTAGCTAAATTAGCAACCAGTTCGCAACTGACAAATTTGAACTACCACTTTCATTCCGTCATGCATTTCAATTCTTCCCCGAATTGTTTCGATCTTTTTTTCCTTTTCAAAGGGTTTATTTCAATTCATTGATTTATAGGATTGTTCCTATCTTGTCATTAATTGAGTCATTAAGTGTTATCTTACATCAATATATTTCATTAATATGCATGTGTGTGTCTGACTACGCTATGTATGTATACGCTATGCAGGCAGCAGTTTTCAGTATGGATAATGACTCAAAATGTCGGATACATGAAATTTTAGGTGTGTTTCGCAGTTGTAAGCTAACCCTTGAGAAGTTTTAACAACGTACGGGAACACTAAAGGAAAACAGAGTGCTCCTCGAGCTGTAAGTAGCGGCTGTTGGCAGATTGTCGGCAACGCCCTCTCTGCAGATCGGCGGGAAGCAAGGGAGCGTGCCCTGATGGAGAGGGGCCATCCATCCTCCCACCCCGGGGGCTATTACACTATTTTAATGGGCGAACATTAAAAGGACACCCCATTACTCGAGGGTGGACCGAGAGATTTGTGTATGTCCGGCAAGGGTCAGCGAGAGACGTATTGCCCTGCTGGAAATTGAAGGGAGTCTTCCTGCGGGTGCCTTGTCCTGGAGGGGTCGGTGAGGAAGGACTCGTTTAGCCCGAGGGCCCATCCATCTCGGCAAGAACCAACTGGAGCCCTCCTTCGCAATTAATCCAATAATTGGTCTTCTCTCCTGAGGAGAAGACCGGCAGTCGCAGGAACCCAATTTACTCCTGGCTAACTACCTTCTAATGTCCTCCGCCTTTAGAAGACTTTCCTCTTCCTGTCAACCTCTTCCTCGCTCTTCACAACTTACTTAGTGGATCCGTCCACACTCTCTCCAATCCCAACGCAACTCATCACTCTCTATTAAATCTAAGGCTCGCAATAATCATTCTAATAGCTTCAATCCTAATCCTTTCACTACATTTAGCAAAATAACTCCAGAGGCTATATTACTCCCTGACTTAGTGAAGAAATCAGCCAATACTTTGCAAAACTTAAATTCTTATATTATTTTTCAAAAATTGATTCAAAGAGGTATTACTGTTTTACTTTCTCCGAAGAAGTGGTCCTTTTAAGAAAGCTCTTGTTGAAAGTGTAAGATCTCCATTACTCTTATTCCTCTTTTATAAGGGATTACCTACATTCGATAGACATAGCTTTCCCATTTTGCCATTGGAGGATTGGGATACCTGCAGAAAAGCTTATATTTCTTATAATTTCGAATTTTACCGATAGAAAATTTTATTATTTCTTGTTATATTACAATTTTGTATTTAATTTTTTTTTTTTTTTTTTGCAGTCTTCCCATAATATTTTTTTATTTTTTATAAACTTGATTCAGAAATTACATCCTGCACATTAATTTTACATACATATTAGTCTGTAAGCGGTCTTGTGTTTCCCAATGAAGAGAGATGCTACAGATGACCAAATTCAAAAAAGAATGAAGAATCTTTATTGCTAGAGTTAAGAAAAAAATACAAAGTAGAACATAATAAGAAATGAATGTAGTCTACTATCATTTACATTATTTAAAATTTTAATAACATAAAAATCAAGTAAAATATTTAAATATGTAAATTTGACGACTGGGCAGGCTAATTTATTTTTTAAATGTAGGAACCGATTTCGTTACATACGTTACCATTTTTTTTTCGTTGAGTTATATGTGATGGAACGAGTGTTTAATAAAAGACGAAAAATCATAATCCTAATATCTTCATTACTAAAAAAAATATATAAAATTGTAAAATACAACTTTTGTGTGTATTATTTAGTATTATATATGTAACTAAAAATGTAAGCGTTTCCACTATTCGCAGAAAGTCTAGAGCCTGCCCGAATGATATTATTCGCTCTGATTTTTGTGAGTAAATTTTTCATTTAATCTCATAAACGATGATCTTTAATGAACATGTATAATCTGCCTTACGTAAAGTATTTTATATATTTCATGTACTTAAATGATTTATATGTATGTACGTATAAAATACTATTTTTTTTTTTTTTTTTTTACGTTTTTCCTGTGTTAGCCTCCCTTGCAACCACTTAGGGTCATTGGAGGGAGGGGCTATCTACAGGTTGCCTATTATATGTATTTAATGATTATTATTAATTGCACCTACAAAAAATTGTATATGACATATTATTTGTGCCGATCCTTTTAATTAATTTGATTTGATTTAAATGATTTATATGTATGTAAGTAGCAATTATTTTAACATTATCAGCATTTCAGTAATTGTTTGAATGCTTTATTACTTTACTCACAAACCTTTGTCCAACTGCTGCTTTGTACCCAGGTCTTTTTGTGATGAGAGCTGAAACCCGAATTGATTTGCGCTTGTGGCTTTTAATGAGTTACTAGAAATGTAATTTTCATCCTGCCAGAAAATATGTTACTTGCTGGAAAGTAACTTTGGTTATCCCTTTTCGCTTGTGGCTTGTAATTTTTAGTGACTGAATCTTTGTATATTTCTTGCTTGTAATTTTATTTCCTTGGTATTAAGTACGGTTTGTTAACCATCTTATCAATATTTATGAAATGTTAACTTGTTTACAAATCAATTTGGAATTTACTTATCTCGCTTTGAAATAAAAGCGTAATTCTTCTTATCAGCGTTTATCAAGTTAAACTCTTCATTTGCTGAAGTGACCTCAGAAGGTCATGTTCTTTTTATCTTAAATTAGTTTTCTATTATCAATGTTGTTAATGGCAACCATGTTCCTTGTTAATACATTACTTTTTCCAGTCGAAAATTAAAATCGAAGTTTATAAGCGTTGGAATTTTCATCTATTATTTATTATAAATTTTATTTTTTATAGCCTAAGCGCTTCTGTTTTTCGCATTTATCTCTGTCCATTTGAATGGATTCAAGTGTGAGCAAAACGTGTTAAAAAATGTATATATATATTGTTATGTGCTTACTGGTCAATAACAATTAAGAGCAAAAATAAATTGAAGTTAATTTATTATAACAAATCAGTAAACCTACTGACCTCTGATAACAACCGAAACTACTGTCTTCTTAACTAATAAATTAATAAAAATAGAAACACATACGTACAAATTAATTGAATGTGCTTATTTAAATAGAGGCCTCAAATTGACAATTGTTTTCACATATGATTTCACTGTTTCCGGCGAGCCTACCACCAGCCCGAGGCTCTGGGACTCGCGATCTAACACGGTATCTGTCTGAGTGCCGCCTGCGTGTTGTTTTTATAACTTCAGGGAAAGAGCGGGGCAGCCCTAGAAGAGGGTAATAACGATTTATGCGGAACCCTAATTCTCTCTTCAGAAGAAAGGAAGCTGATGGCATCCTTCGATTGGTCCGTTCCCGTACAGGTCTGGTCCTCCCTTCACATGCTTCCTAGTCTTTAACAATATCATGCCTTATCCATCCATGTTCTTGTCTTTTCACCTACTGTTGCCGTTATCTCCGATCTTATCCTAGTTCCGTTTACGCCTCTGTTCATAGAGGCTTTCCTTGCTTGTGGCATTCTCCTCCAGATGTTTCTGGATCGCATCTGATCTCTCTCTTCACTATTTAAATGAACTTGAAATAAGATTTATTCTCAAAGTTTCACACAAAAATTACTTTCTGCTCAATCTACAAAAACTTTGAAGAANCAATAATTATTGACAATATTATAATACAGAATTACCATAATGTAATGTGATATCAAAAGTATGAATGTAGAAAGCTATGTAAGAGAATTTAAAAACATGCAACAACCTATTACAAAAAAAATTAAAATAATTGAAATTTTGGTAAATTACAGTTTTAATGTATTTCATTATTTTTTTAAAAATAGGTTGTTGTCCGCATGTTTTTAAATAATCTTTCATAGCTTTCTACATTAATACTTTTGATATCACATTATGGCAATTCTGTATTATAATATTGTCAATAATTATTGTATTCTAATGACATTGTACTTCTACAGCCCTGAAGATGGCTTACAATATAAGCCGAAACAATGGCAGATAAATCTTTTAAAAAAATACAATTTTTTTTAATTTGTATTGTTTTTGGATCTACCTTGACCTAACCCCAACTAAAATCATCTGATAGTACTGAAGTACGTCAGCAACAGATTGCTAAATAATTTACATTGTAATATATATATGTGAGAATGGTCGGGGTTTCGGCCAGGAAGAAAAAATATACACCAAAATTTGGAGTAATATTTTTATTTATGCCAACGTTTCGGCTTACCTAGTAAGCCATCATCAGGGCAATGGTGTTGAGTGGAGAAATCTCCCCAGGGTGGTTGTTCACATTGTAAACTGCAGAAAACAACTGA